>CM019066.1:323695506-324209867 GCA_009667805.1 Leptobrachium leishanense | reverse complement strand
ACAGTTCAAAACATCAATATGAATATTGAAAAAGGTTTGCAAAAACATGGTTTGCGAGGGTCCTGAGAATGAGCAACAGCACAAGGGACCTGCTCTATGGAGGTCCCTGCTCAGGGCTCATAAGGTTTTAGCTCAATGGTGCCATTACAGAGAAGACTAAGCCATATGCGTCAGTGAGTTGAGTGGTAGGCTTCGGTAAATAGGAATGTCTTAAGGAAGCATTTGAAGGAAGGGAAACTAGGGGACAGTCTGACAGTACGAGGGATAGTGTTCCAGAGAATGGGGGCTGCGCGTGAGAAGTCCTGCAGTTTATTATGGGAAGAGGTGATGCAGGGAGAAGCTAGGCACAGGTCACTGTTTGACTTTAGGGAGCGGGCTGGGGTGTATTTGGTGATTAGTGAGGACAAGTAGTGGGGAGCTGAGTTAGTGAGAGCTTTTAGGTCAGGGTAAGGATATTGAAATTAATTCTACATTGGATGGGGAGCCAGTGAAGGGACTCGCAGAGAGGAGCGACAGAGGCAGGATCTTGATAAAACAAAATTATAAATGTCTAGAGCAGTGGTTCCCAACTCCAGTCCTCAAGTAACCCTAACAGGACAGGTTTTAGGGTTTACCTTGGGGAAACGCATACTGAATCCTGCAATCACTGAGCAGCAAATCATATCACTTCAGCTATCTGGAAAACCTGGCCTGTTGGGGGTTCTTGAGGATCGCAGTTGGGAACCACTGGTCTAGAGAATCCAAATTAAGTTACAATTAAAGAATTCCTTTCTCACATTAAAAACAATTCACTAAATATACACATATATATTTTTCTTTTAATATTACTTTATTCTGTAGAGTATTTTTATTATTTTCTACTAAGTTTTCCTTTCGTCTGAAAAATGTGATGGATAGCTGGTGTAAAATATGGACATTTCTACATCTACTGTGCAATGTAGCCTGGAGATTCAATGACTAGAGCCAGACACAAAACACAGGAATCACATATCTGTTTGCCACTTGTTTCATAATTGGGTATAGAGAGGGGGGGCAAAAAAAACCATATGACTTCTTTTGGTTTGTGTTTTATGTTTCTGTGTACATTAGTTTCATTGTTTTATTTTATTAACAATTTTGTTGCCTATGGTAACATTAATAAAAGAGACTGTCTATACATAATGAGTCATTGATAACCACAAGGGTTTGACAAAGACCAGTGACCTGGCTAAAACATTGCCACTGTGTCAGGGACTGTACCAGGGTGGTACAGAAATGGCATGATTCTAAGCTCGGGATGCGGTGATATGCAAAAACAGTCTGTGGTAAGTGGTGTAGTTGCTGCTGGAGGCAGCACAAACAAATAAACTTTGAAGCAGGGGAAATCAGGAAACACAATACCGGGGGGTCTGGAAACACATACAGGGAAGGTTTGGTTCAATGGCAAGGTTTGGTTTCATGAAACCACAGGAGAGCCACAACATAGGTTTTCTCTTTCTGAGATTAGATCTACAACTAATGTTGAAGCAAGGAACAGAAGGGGTGTGGTACCTTTATTTGCAGGGGAGGTCACATGACCTAGTGTGTGTGTGTGTGTGTGTGTGTGTGTGTGTGTGTTTTGGTGTTTTTAACTGTTTGGATGCTGGATCACAGCAATGAAAGTAAACAGGACTGACAAGAAACAGGACCTGAAGGGGGCTGCCCAGGCATGGATCAGGAACCTGACACAGTGTTTCCACCATATTAAACCTGCTTCACTGAACTGCCGGATTCCTTTACTCTTTTACACAATCATAACCACAATATCTGCATGAAAACTGTTAACTTTTGCTCTAGTGTTGACACTTGAATTGTATATCAAAGTCTGAGACTCTCGATAAAAAATTCTGTCGAAGAATTATATATCTATAGCATCTTGACTTTTGTTTTGGTGTAACATCAAAGAGTAGTCGACAAAGCAGATGTTTCCACAGAAACAAACTTGCTAATTCTTATGTTAGCTATTTCTGTGTTTTATTCAAGTTCTGTTTATGTTTTGTCTTGCTTGTTATTTGCTGTTCTTCTCCCATCTAAACTCTTACTATCAGGGCTATTCAGAGAGCACCGAAATGTCACTGACATTTTGGTGCGCTCTCCTTCCCCGCACTTTGGGGAATCAAATTCCCCGGCCCTACGGTGAATTCAGCATTTACCGCAGGGTCCTCGAAGTGCGGGGAACGGATCTGGAAATCCACGGGAAAATCACTGAAAATCTGCCGAAAACCCCACCGATAAGCATACGATCCTAAAATTCTGATCAATTAGAAACGACGCAGCAAACCCGCCAAGCATACCTGATGATCTGCCGCAAAGCCGCTGAACACTTCTGAAAAAAGCTGACGATCCGCTGGACACCGCACCGACCAGCCGCCGGAAAAAGCCAACAAGCCAACAAACGGGGTAAAACAAAAAAACAAAACGATTGAAAGTTTCCAAATTTGAAAGGCTGTTTACAAAAAAGCTACTGGTCAAAAATGTCTGGAATTAACATATAAGGTCCTATGAATAATAATGAAAAGGTCTGTTACAGGAAAAAAATGCTATTTAAAAAAAATCGGAAATTATTTTTTGCCGAAAAATGACTAAAAATCCTAAAAAAATAAATAAAGAGACTTTTTGCTGCAGATGAAAATAATAAACGGTTTAATAGATATTGCATAAAAACTGGAATATTTTTAACATTGAAACCTATGGAAGTCGGAAGTCTGCTGATTAAACCTGTCGAATGAAACCACCGAACTCAGGGCATTTCACTGACATTCCTCTGCTGTTCAGTGTTCTCTGAATAGTTTAACCATTGCTTCTCCATGGAGATATCACTGCCGTCGAACAAGCACCATTATCTTGCTGGCAATTCATCAAAATTTGGCGAATTGCCTGTTTTTTGAATAGCCCGAATGGCCGCGAAAATGCACCATACGGAGAAATTCACTGTTCGATGCAATTTCGGGGCCAGGTCGACTCTCTCTGAATAACTCTGTATGTTAAATACCGCCAGAAATCAGAAGCAGCTTATATAAAAATTAAAAGTAAATCTTAAACAAATATTTTAAAAAATACACCCGTTATAATAGGGAAAAACACATGGATAATAATCTAAACATTATTGTAAAATGGAATCTCCTATAACTCACTGAAAATACTTGCTACATGCAGTGCTGCTCTCCAGAGTCATATAAAGCATTTTATAATGAAGATTTTCTCTAGGTAAGTTATACAAGAATAACAACAAAAGTATGACTGTAAAAACCAGTGCCGTTTTTTTGGACGCTGTGGCTTTATATTCTGTGGCTATTATCACCAAGAAATAATGATACTTTTGAGTACATACTATCCTTTATTTAATTATACTGAATTACTCGGTTAGTGTGAATTTATCCTGCAAAAACAATACAAAGCTGTTTCACTTAATTTTGTGGGATACATGTTGAAACCATGATGGAATTTTGGCAAGTGTGGATTTCATTCCTTTTTTTTAGGGATTCGATGTTTTTTGTTTTTTTTAGATTTTACAGTTTTGTGTTTTCATCAGACTTAGCGGAAAACTGAATGTGCACAACTCTCCATTCTCTGATTTTCTTCTAGTAAATTGATTCCTTCGTAAGATTTGTGGCTATACTTGTGGTCAGCAATCCCCACGGTTTAGAAAGGGTTATACAGACTTTAATTTGAGCTCTAAGCTAAATATGTTGTGGCCCGGCATATGATGATAAAGTAGAGATGTTGAAGGATATAAGAACAAAGAAATATAATTCTACCTTTTCCAAAAAATCCGAAGAACGTTGTACCTTCTAGAGCAGATCCTGGAGAAGTGTGACCTTTTCTGGTCTCTGATACAATACTTATCAGTATAGTAAATTAACTCAAGCAATAATTAACCCTTTACCGCCCCAAGACATACGATGCTATCCTGGCGGCGGGAGGGCTTTGAAGACGCAGGGCATAGAGGTACGCCCTGCTGTCTTTAATGGGACCGCATCAGCCCCTCCATACACCTTGTAGCTGTACGCCTCGCAGGCATTTAGCCACCGCACATCGTTAAGGGGTTGACTCATGGGGTAACACAAGTATAAACATTGTATCCAACAATTTTTATTAGATGACATCAATGATATACAGTAACAGGACAAAAAGGCATAAAAGTGAAAAAGGCATGAAAAGAGCATATATACAGTATATATATATATATATATAAAATAAGTACACAAATGATAATACGGTCCTAATTTCAACTTCAACAGAATAGGACATTTATATGAAGAAAAAATCTTAATAGGCATAGTTTTGGTTAACATGGAAGGTGTCGCTACCAGGGGTCAAGTCAAGCAGAAATACATGGGAACGCAGTTCCGCTACTATTTTTTCAGAGGGAATGAAGTTCCCTTTCTGTCCACACTGTCTAATGCTTTTAGTTATGTTAAGTCATGTGTTTCTTAAGTCATTATTTATATGATTTTATCATTATAGTATTTCCTTAAGACCAAGTATATGTCTACAATTAATTTCACATTTGGGTGCTGGGTTCAATGCGAGTTGACAATGCTCAATTTGGGTCAGAAAATTTGATTAGTTCCCACACTTATTTGTTTAGGACTTGACCCCTGGTCACTACCATGTGCAAAATAGTCACAGTAAACAGGTAAAGATGTGTCTCTGCTGGAGTTAATGCATCGTAAAGCGCAGGTTTTTCTCCTTTTGCTTCCCCGTTTTAGTGTAACGTACGTCATATAGCCCAACATTGGCAAGTACAAGTGGAGTGTTCCATACCTAAAGTTTTTTTTTGTTACCACCACCAATATCTGAAGAAAAGGCTATTTTGTTTTTTATTATTACACTTTATTTATATATCGCCACAAATTCCGCAGCACTTTACAAGATCATTGTACAAGAAGTTGATTCATCGATGGAGAGGGCAGAGTCTGCCCTTTCCATTAGCGCCTCTCTATAACCCCTAGGGGGCCAGATCGTGATTCGGGGCCAATCGGCGCCGGATTGGGATCCGTTCCCAGAGGCAGATGTCAGCCAAGCCTCCGGGGTCACCCTCAACCCACTGACATTGTCGCCATATCTGCGATGACCTCAGTTGGCCAGTTAATCCCCTAGCTGCCAAGTGGACCCCGTATCTCCCAATCTGTGGCAGCTAGGGGGTCATGGCCTTTCCAAGGATACCAAACATGGCCATGTTTGGTGTAAAAAATAAAAAATAAATTAAAAAAGTGGGCTTTTTATAAATGTTTATGAATTTAAAAAAAATTGTCCGAGGTATAATAAAATAGGACTTCAAATCACATTTAAACATGATGAACATAAAACAGTCAAAATGAGCTCAGCACAGAGAGGTGAAACTGCTCAGCAGCGAAGGGGTTAAAAAGCAAAAAAATAAAAATAAACAATTGGGTATTTCTAATCTCAGGACAAAATTTTAAAACTATTTAGCCGGGGTCTTTTTTGGCGGTTATAGATTTTAGGTGATTAAAGTTTGAAAATTGTGTTTTTTCCATCATATTTCATACATTTTTTTATAGTAAATTATACGATATGATAAATAATGGTATCTTTAGAAAGTCCATTTAATGGAGAGAAAAACGGTACATAATATGTGTGGGTTCCTTAAACGAGTAGGAGAAAAATTAGAGCTAAACACAAACAGCGCAGAAACGTAAAAACAGCAGTGGGTACTTTCGGACAGACAATGGTAAAACCATCTGATAACTAGGGGGTTAGTAATACTTCAGATTAATTTATTTTACAATGCATACTATGCAAACCTTATCCCCTCTCTGAAACCTTATATTCTATTGAAAAATAAATAAATATCTTCAATCTCTCTCATAATTTGCAAAATTATATATCCAGCCAGCCATCTTTTAATTTTTATGCCATTTTAAATGTTTTTTCCTTATGATCGCAGATGGGCAGACTTTAAAGATGCTTTCTTAACCACTTAATGATATGAATCTACAACAGTATTTATCAATAAGATATATAAATGTAAATGAAATAGATGTTCAGAATAACATTTTATATAATTTTATATTATTCATTTGTTTTGTTTGTTCACGTTGATGTCACATCTTTTTGTGGATGTGGTTTGGAAAATACTGCTGATAGCAAATGTTGACCTTTTTTATGAAAACACAATACTTGCTTGAAAATAAAAAAAAAAATTGAAAAAAATGATTTCCTGAGGCGTTGCTTGATATTTTCACACATTGTCATTTCTGCGATTTCTCCATTACACCTTTCATTTGCGGTTGGGCGTATAATGTACAAAAAAGAGCACAATGTCCCTCAAGCAATGAGACAACGAGAGCTTTAAACAAGCGTCACACTAAAGCACATACTACTGACAGTAACTAAGTTAAGGCTGAATTATGAGGAAAAAAAGAAGCTGGGGCAAATTTTAGGATACGTCTGGAAAATGGCACTTAGTGTTAGTTAAACTGCCATCAATGCATTTCAGTAGCCAGGGTAGATAAAACTGGTGTCCATTAGATGAACAGGGTTATTCAAAGAGATCAGAATTGTGGCCGAAAGGTAACAGAGCAGTGAAATTCAGCGTACGGTTACCTTTCCTGGCCATTCGGCTATTCAGAGAGCAGGCAGTTCGCAAAAACTTGGCGAATTGCGTGCACATACGGTGCCTGTTCGAGGGCAGTGAAACCCCCATAGAGAAGCACTGCTTCGGCTATTCAGAGAACAAAAACCAGCAGGGAAAAGTTGCTGAAATGTCCTGCCATTCGGTGGTTTAATTTGGCAGGTTTATTCAGGCGAATCCCATAGGCTTCAATATTAAAAATATTCCCGTTTTAATTCAATATCTAATAAACCGTTTATTATTATATTCTGCAGTAAAAAGTCTCGTTATGTATAGATTTTTTTAGGATCTTTTAGGCATTTTTCATGATTTTTTTGCAAAAAATTTTTTTCCATTTTTTTAAAATAATTTTTTCTTTTTTCTGCAACAGCCCTTTTTATTATCATTCATTGGATCTTATATGTAAATTTCAGACATTTTCTTTCTGTAGTTTCTTTGCAAACAGCATTTCACTTTTCAAACATTCAAGCGTACTGTTTTGTTTTTGTTTTCACTCCATTCGTCTGCGCTGTCGGCTTTTTCCAGCGGCTGCTCTGCTCTGTGATCGGCGGCTGCTCGCGTTTCTCCGGCGTGTTCGGAGGGGTTAATCCAGATGTTTTTGAGGGTTTTGGTGACCGTTTGCTGGGTTTTGCGGTGAGTGTTCGGCGGGTTTGCGACGGCTTTTCCCGGCACTACGGCAGCCCTGCGGTTCTTACTGAATACACCGCAGGGTCGCCGAAATGGGATCGCCAAATCGCACCGAATTGAAGAGAACGAAAAGTCACCAAACGTGCGGGACTTTTCGATTCTCTTTGAATAACCCTGGATGTATAAAATCATGTGAAAATGAACATTTTTCATGTGGTTGAGTTAATGTGGGTACATCAAGCAGAGTCTTTAAATATAGTGAATATGTCTGGGAAAACAGTAACGTTTGGAAAATTATTTCAGAGCTCTTTAAAGAGCCAATTTAGATAACAGTAGCTTCTACCGAAATGTGGTTGGCTTAATCTTCCAGCAATTCTGAAATACAACATACAATAATTGATGATAACATGTTATCCCGCATTCTAAATTTTTAATTTATGGCAACTCTCTATAAGAGAAATCATTTAAACGTTACAAAACTTTACTTATTGTACTATATTTTTGTAATATTTGCAACAATGATGCTGCAGATTCCTTTGCTGCTGAGAAGTGCTTGTGAAAACATTCCAGTTGTAACAAAGTGCAGCATTTCTTACCTTTATGGTTGTTATTAAACTTATAACCCTGCAATTGGGTCGTGGGTTGTTGAATCCATATCAAAAATACCAGAGGACACATCAACAAAGCTGATATGATTTTTATAGTGTGGGAGATTTTGTAACAAAGTTACATTTTGGGGATTTTTCAGTAACTTGGTAAAGCAGAAGGTGTGTTGGAAAAATGATTGTGCACTTTTTCTGCAACCTTTCATTCCAGTGTAGATTATAACAATACATGTGTAACCTCAACATATACATTGTATATGTTATAAATTCACTGAGCGCTTCACACTGTGAACAGTCAAGCTGAAAGACTCTTAAGTCTCATAAAATTCCATAGTAGTATCGGTATTCCTGGTATTTCCTGACCTCTCAGCTGGTATTGTGTTTGACTGCTGGTAGATATATTGTGTCATAACTCACTCCTAGACGGTCAATGCATTACTAATCTGTCCATTCACACCTGGGGAGTTTATTGGTCTATGCTATATCTTGGCATGATGGATTCATGTTTTTGAAACATGAAAATGCGATATCTAACTTATCCATTTAAAGGGAATATAAATAATATCAGGTTCTATTCTACACTGATTTGCAGTGAATAAGAAAATCCTAAAAACCCAAATTGCAGGTTTTTAAAATATAAAGGTGGAATGTAAAAGTATGAGAATTTTCTCAACTTTGTGATCGATCAACAAATAGAAATCCAGAAAAGTACTAATAGTTAATTCTTAGGAATATTTCAAATAAAAAAAATTACAACAACCTGAATATGTCTGGACATCTTTTCATAACATGGTTGACAGAAGCTGTTTTCACAATTAAACGATCACATTGTACATTATTTATCTGATCTGCAGGTAAATACCATATACTTGCCCCCAATGAAAGTGATTCTGATTAAACCCTGGTTATTAAAGTTAGCTATTGTGTTAGGATTTGTTTATATGTTTCATACAACTAGGAATGTTGCCAAAGGAAGAGAAGCTACTTGAGGAACAAAGACTATCGAATGGGAAGGAATGCACCATGCAGTACTGTTAAACCATCAAATAGTAGAGGAAGCGCCCTATTGCAAACATGGCGCTAAGACAGGGACGTAAACGGGGAAAACCTGCGAGTGCAGGTTTCTCTTTAGCATCCCCGATTTATCTACATATTACGGGGCAGGCGATGATTCGGCAGCCTGCCCCGTAACGCAGCGCTAACCTCCTGGTATACTCATGGCAGCGCTTGGAGGCTTGTGCTGCCGGGCCGTGAGCAATCTCGCTCTCTTGGAGTGATTCATGGAGAGAGCCTGGGAAATATTTGTCCCCAGTCTCACTCTGCTCCCAGTGGCCATACGTGGCAGATCGGGCCACTGGTCACGCCGCGGGATAATTTGTTCCTCAAGGCCACTATTGAATAAAGTTATTTCAGTCCAGTGATAATCAGTCTGTTTGCGCTTTTTGGGGGTGAGTATTTTTTAATATGAGAGAATATTATGCACCATTTGTTTGTCTTAAGAAACTGAGCAATGAAACCCACGATGGATACTACCCAGCAGGCAGTTAATGATGAAGACCCCAAAAGAAAGATTGGCCGAGCCACAGTAGCCCTGGTTTTCTGAAAGTGCTCCCAGACAAAGGTGGCTTATCAGAAAGTTGCATAACAAATATTATTTTTTATTAGCAACTCTTCAATGCATTCCTTTCAGAAGGAGACAGGTTACTGGTATAACTGAAACCTACTTGAATCAAGACCATGGATGGATTGCCAAGCTAAGATGCAAATACTCAATGTTGCCATATTCTTTGATCAGTGGAATAAATATACTTTTAGTTTAATTAATTGGTATTTCTTGACTAGTTGTATAATGATTGTCATTAAAGTCCCTTGGTCTGTGTATACGCTAGCTAGTGCTATCACATTGTCAGGGCCAGCTTTGCAACTCAGGAGCCTGTAGGCACAGAAATGTGGAGCCCCCCTAACAAAAAAAGAAACATGCGAAAAAAGACTTTTAAAATCTTTGTTTTGGGGCAAACTAAATTTTTTTTTTTTTTTTTAAAACTGAAAACCTCCAATTGGGCACCTACGGAGAGACCTATAGGTTTATATCCCAATGTTGTAATACTGATAGCTATTGACTCTGCCTAAAGTGTTTGGGCTTGAGGAATCTCTGACTGGCTCTCCTTCCCTGCCTGTCTCCCTTTTTCTTCTTCTCTTCCCTCCTTTTGCCTTATTCTGTCCTTTGGGGCTTGGGCATTCCCTATTCTAGCTAATTTTTTCTCGTTTTTTTCTTTCTACTGTTTTTGCTATTTACCCCTTCCTACTTAAGTGGAATAAATAAAATCAGCGCTGTGGAATATGCTGGCGCTTTATAAATAAAGAATAGTAATAATAATAATAAAAAATCTTGGGCATTTTCTTCCATGATTGTATATTTATCTATTTGTTACTTTCCAATAAAAATGTATTATATATATAAAAAAAGAAAATGAAAACCAGTTTCTGTCTGCGCTCAAATCAAAATAAGGTGCAGAATCTGTTGGCTTAGTTGAGTTAGTGCAGTGGCATTGTTTGTTTTTATATGTGAAAACATATATTGCCTCTGCTGTAGAACAGAGAAAAAATAAATATTGTATTTTTTTTCTCAATTTTTTTTATTTTTACACATTAGATGGTCATGTTGAGTATCGTTGTAAAGACCAGACTCTGACTTTTCCAATAACACCTCACTTAACCTTGTGCGCTGTATAATTCACAGATGCAGGTTCCAAAGTCCCCCTGTCTCTCCTCAATTGCTGGTAGTGTGGGAAATGAGAAGGTGAGTTAGCGCAGCATTACTGTTCACTTTCTAATTGCAAACTGAATAATAGTGCTGTTTTATTTTTACATAATCTGGCCTTTCCAATGATACCTCATAAGTCCCTCCAGCCCTTATGGCTCCAGAGATACAGTGGTCTAATGATTGTAAATTGTAAAAAATATATATATATTTTTTACAGAGCAAGGTGCCCCCTTGTGGCAGGCGCCTGTAGGCACATGTCTACTCTGCCCAGGGCCAGATTAACACAGGGGCTGATGGAGCAGCAGCTCCAGGCCCATGCCCCAGAATAGGCCCAGAGAAAGGATAAATATGTCTGCATTTATGGGCATTTGGACTCCTGTATCTCCAACCCCATAGCAGCTACAGGGTCATGTGAGGTATCACTGGAAAGGCCAGAGCATGGCCATTACAATGATATCAAACATTATCAAGTTTTATTCAACAATAAAAATAAACCTTTCTTTTCTTTCTAACACAGCAATATTTTTCACTTCTTGATTATAAAGTGAACAATGATGCTGCACTAACTAACCATCTAATTTCTCATGTCACCAACAAGTATGGATGTGATGGCCCAATCCGTGGTTACGAAATGGTACATCAAAAACTGCAACCGCTGTACTGCAGCGAAGATCACGGGGGAGCAACTTTAGAACCCTGCATCACTAATCTTTACACCTCACAAGGTCAAGTGAGGGGTCATTGGACAGGTCAGAGTCTGGCTTTTGCATTGATACCAAACGTGACAATGTAAAATCTAAATGAAAAGAAACAAAAAAATATTTATTTTTAGTTCCAAAGCGATGGCATTGTCCATTTGTCATGTATAAAATGAGCAATACTACTGCCATTACTCACCTTTTCGTTTCCAAAGCTGGGAGCAAGGCCAGTGTTTTATACATAGTCATATTATTCATAAAACATCTTCCTCTAAAACACAAGGGAAATATTTCCTTTTTTTGTTAAAATTTGATATTTTCTCCATAAAATGCAGGGAACAGGTTCCCATTTCAATTCTTTTACAAAAATTCCTTATAGAATATATAACCACAATGTTTTGGATGATAAAATGTAAAACAATAATTTTACACTCTGTAAATGATTGGAATCTAAATGGAAATTTACTCACAGTATTTGCTTGTTTAGATATACCCGTACCTGCACTATTAACCCATTAGTGACCGGGCGGTTTTACACAAATCCGTCCTTTAGGCTGCTGTCAGACGAGCGTAGTGTTCACGTCCGTGATTGCGCCTAAAAGTACGTCCGTGATAGCATGACAGGAAGCCCATCGGAGCCCGTTACACGAAGTACATCCGCACTGAACTGCGGACGCACAACGGCCGCGGCCCACGGACGCAAGGCAGGCAAGAACGTACAACCCCTAGAACGGCCGCACAAAGTGCGCTGCGTCCGCAACGTCTGCATAGCTTTGTGTGTGAGTGATGGAACGTGGTCAGACGGACTGCATTTATACGTCCAGCATTTTTTTCACAGACAAAATGGTTTTGCTTTTTAATTTATTTTCCCTCCTACATCCGTCAAAATATTTGTCAGTGAAAAAAACGGACTGTGTGGCCACTACTGTGTCTTCCGTACTGACGTACGTCCGTGTGCATGGACGTACAGTCCGTAGAAATCACGCTCGTCTGACCCTAGCCTTAGTGACCGCTGCTGTTTTTACGTTTCTGCGCTGTTAGTGTTTAGGTCAAATTTTCCTCTTACTCGTTTATTCAACCCACACATATTATACACCCTTTTTCCCGCCATTAAATGGAATTTCTAGAAATACCATTATTTCCATCATATCGAATAATTTACTATGAAATAAATATGAAATATGATGAAAAAATGGTAAAAACACACTTTTTCGTAATTTAATCCCCAAAATCTATAACCACCAAAAAAGACCCCTAAATATGTTCAGAATTTTGTCCCGAGACTAGAAATACCCAATTTTTACATGTTTTTGCTTTTTAACCCCTTCACTGCTGAGCCAGTTCACCTATGTGCGCTGCGCTCATTCTAACCATTTTGTGCTAATTATTTTGAGATGACAGCATAGGTCCTATTTAATTAAAGCCCCCCCCAGACAAAAAAACTTTAAAAAAAAAAAAAAAAAATTTTTTTTTTTATTTTTATTTTTTTATCATGTTTGGTATCATTGGAAAGGCCATGATCAGGCCTTCCAAATGATGTCAAATATGACCATCTAGCTGCCATGGATTGGGAGATAGGGGGATCCTAAGGATCCCCTTATCTCTACATGGCAGCTAGATGGTTAACTGGCCCACTGACATCCTCACACATATGGTGAGGTTGTCAGTGGGTGGGGGGGACCTGGAGGCTTGGCTGACATCCAAGATGTCAGCCCCCCTCCAGGTTCGAATCGTGTTTTGGCGCCAATTAGCGCTAATAATGCTATACACCGCTGAAAAGGGGAGACTCTCCCCTTTCCAGCGGTGCAAAAAGCATCTCCCTAGCTTCAATGGTTGGGGAGATAGAGGGCTTCCTCCCTGCCAGATCGCCGAGGGATCCAGCGAGGGAGGTAAGTATTGGGCGGGAGTGGGGGTTAGGCGCCGCTGATGTACCCTGTACGTCCGCGGGTCTAAGGGAGACCCGTGGACAGGACATACAGGGTACGTCAGCGGTCCTTAAGCGGTTAAAGAACCTAAAATATGTTTTCATTTCACTAAATTACAAAAAAAAGCCACCTAAAATCTTCAGCTCCAGGCCCATAGAGATCTTAATCCGGCCCTAGCTCTGCCTAGTTGTAAATCTGGCCCTGCACATTGTCTGGCTGGAATGAAAACCCATATCCGCAGCACTGTTAGGTTTTCTATTCAGTATGACAAGCAGACATCACAGATTATTGTTGTTTTTTTCTGGCTATGAACATTTTTTCATACCCCTGATCACGGATTTGCCAGCTAGCTCCTTTGTTTTCCCCCATTTGTATTTTTTCTGTTTATTTGGTTTCTTGTTTCCGTTGTCTGTTTTCGCCTCTATTCAGCTTCTCCTTGCCACTTGATCATTTTGCTTTCTCCTCTCTTTGTTTATTCTGTCTCCTGCTGTTGCCCTTCCTTCTCCTGTGTGGATTATTCTGTGTACCGATATTGGCTATCCTAAATAACTATTCTCTGGTTTACCCTTACTGGGCTGTTTATTCTGAGTACTGATTTTGGCTCTCCAGCAACTATTCCGTGATTAACCCTCTCTGTATATTTCTACCTTAATGTTGCTATACCCAGCAGTATTATTTTCCGGAATGTTTACGATTCATTTTTGCAACTGACCATATGTCTGTACATCGCAAGACGACGACTTGTACTTCTGAGGCTCAGAGAATACTCACCTTTTTACCTCTTCTTTTTATGTAGTGCACTGACTAATCACGGCGAACTGGTGCCCAAGGACCAGGAGACCACACTAAAATACAGGACATATTGTTATTATAGTGTTATTTTACACTGTTTCCTGCCTTTTATTAGGTCCCACCGGATTTCAGAATGGTTGTGTGGCCATTGGACAACAACAGCGATTCTGATCAGCTGGTATTTGCTGTTATGCTCCTGAAGAAGCCAATATGGAAAGGGCCAAAAAGCTTCTTTAATTATTTTCTTTGCTGTGTGTATCCATATTCCCTTACTCTTTATTTTGTTAGATATACCAGGACATACTTGAAAACGAGAGAAATCTCAATGTATCCTTCCTGGTAAAATCCTTTATACGTAAATAAATGTGTACCTTGATTCTATGAGGGTTTTGGACTTATTGGTCGAGATTTTTCATATAGAGCAGTAAAACTGAGATTGTAGCTTAATTTACTGCTCACAGATCTTTACACCTGATCCAAATCAGGAGGAGGCTATTTAATAATTGTACTATTTGTAATATTAACTCTTTAGACTGATAACTTTCTAATTTTTGTAAAATGCCTGTCTTTTTTGGGGCAGTCCTCAGTAAATACTACTTTGGCTTTTATGAATCTCATTTATATGATTGAGAGTGAACATTTTCCACAGCAGAAATGTGTATTATGTATAAATAAACTACTAAACACAATCCTTTTTTTTTCACTTGTTTTACGTTGTTTTTTTCCATAATACACAAGCAGAAGAATGAAAAAACCCATAATCACGAAATATTATTTGACTTTGTATTTCTTTCCCCTTTATTTTTAATTGTGTGCATTATTATTAATAATAATTATTTAGTATAGAGTTGGGAAGCCAGGAGAATTAAAGTAACGCAAGGCTTTTACCAAAATGTTTCCTCACCTGCATTATATATATATACCACATGATGTCAGTATTTGCCAATACTTTCTATTAGAGCAAGAAACCATTTCTATGGAAGTAAGAGCTGCTCAATGCTCAGAGGGCAATATATAAATATGGATGACGAACACGACAGGAGTAAATCATTCATGAGGATACCCTTTTATACCCCCAGCAATACACATGTCATGCAGTACAGAACATAGAAAATATGTGGTTGCAATATTTTATCACTATCAGGGTTATTCAAAGAGAACCGGCTTGTACCGGCTGGGTGGAGTAGAGGTAACATCACTGCTCTGCGTGGAGAGAGCCTGTGGAGACACAGGCTCAATCCCAGCAAGAGCACCTCTCCAGTAAGTGTCCTTGGGCAAGACACCTAACGGTACATACTCGCCACCCAGGACATACTTGAAAACGAGAGAAATCTCAATGTATCCTTCCTGGTAAAATCCTTTCTCAAAAAAACCCCCCGAATTGCAGCCAAAAGGTAGCCGAACAGTGAAATTCAGCGTTTGGTTACCTTTCCTGGCTATTCAGAGAGCAGGCAGTTTGGCGAATTGTCTGCACATACGGTGCCTGTTCGAGGGCAGTGAAATCCCCATAGAGAAGCAATGCTACGTCTATTCAGAGAACAAAAACCAGAAGTGAAAAGATGGCAAATTGCCCTGCTGTTCGGTGGTTTCATTCGACAGGTTTATTCAGGTGAATCCCATAGGCTTCAATGTTAAAAATATTCCTGTTTTAATTCAATATCTAATAAACCGTTCATTATAATATTCTGCAGTAGAAAGTCTCTTTATTTATAGATTTTTTTAGGATCTTTTAGGCATTTTTCAGGATTTTTTTGTGAAATTTTTTCCGTTTTTTTTTTTATATTGTTTTTTCTTTTTTCTGTAACAGCCCTTTTTATTATCATTCATTGGATCTTCTATGTAAATTCCAGACATATTCGTTCTGTAGTTTCTTTGCAAATAGTGTTTCACTTTTCAAACATTCAAGCGTACTGTTTTTTTTTTCCCACTCCATTCGTCTGCAGTGTCGGCTTTTTCCGGTGGCTGCTCTGCGCTGTGATTGGTGGCTGCTCGGGTTTCTCTGGCGTGTTCGGCGGGATTAATCGTGATGTTTTTGCGGGTTTTGGTGTACGTTCGCCGGGTTTTGTGATGAGTGTTCGTTGGGTTTGCGGCGGCTTTTCCCGGCACTACGACGGCCCTGTGGTGCTTGCTGAATACACCGCAGGGTCACCGAAATGGGATCGCCAAATCACACCGAATTGAAGAGAACGAAAAGTCACCGAACGTGCGGTGACTTTTCGATTCTCTTTGAATAACCCTGTATGAAACAGTCAAATTGTACCGGAAGCATTCCACTGGTGTAAAGTCTCTGTATGTGGTACATAAATCCATTAACCCATAAATCCATTAATCAAATAACTATACAGTACATAAAAAACAAAGACTAACATTAAAAATAACCCTTTAACGGGCAATAACCTGTTTTCGCGTTACCGCCAGGTAAATTCAGTCTAGCGCCGGACCAACAGATTGTTTGCCTCTCACTACAAACAGCAAAAACCACTTAGCGCGGTAATTAACGATTCGTAGCATGAGTCCAATATCATTATCACGTTTTTTCTGTCAACTATGCATCTCCATGAGGTATCTGTTTCCTACGGAGCCCCGGCAGTGCCACGCGAACTTTTTTTTTAATACGTGCGCACGCGCTGCTACCTTGCATTCACGACCAATTACATTGAGGGAACGTGCGCACGAGGTAGCAGATGCGTGCACATCTACACACCCCTCCGGGACAGGGCGGTCACCACTCAAGAAGGGCCCTCCTTCTTCCCATACTATCGGGGAAGTGACGGCACACATCAGAAGGGCTTTTCTCCTCGGTGGTACATACCGCCTGTACCCCCAGTACCTCCTGTACCCCCAGCACCGACTGTACCCCCAGCCCCACCAGTATCCCCCAGCACCAGCACCGCCATTAACCCCCGTAAGCACCAACAGGGTGAGTAACAAGAGTCCCCGCACTTCGGCCTACTCTGGGCTGCGAAGTGCGGGGGCCCTTGTTACTCACCCTGTTGGTGTGTATGGGGGATACCGGCAGTGCTGGTGCTGGGGGATACCGGCAGTGCTGGTGGTACAGGCGGCGCGTACCACCGAGGAGAAAGGCCCTTCTGACGTGTGCTATCACTTCCCCGATAGTATGGGAAGGAGGGCCGTTCTCAAGTGGTGTCCGCCCCGTCCTGGAGGGGTGTGTTGGTGTGTGTGCGCACGTATTCGATACTTTGTGCGCACGGCAAGCCTTAAAACGTTCCCTCGATGTACCTGGTCGTGCACGCGAGGTAGCAGCGCATGCGCACACATTAAAAAAAAATACACGTGGCACCGCCGGGGTGCCGTAGTTTTCTGTTACCGCTTGCAGAACAAAACATACTCTCAGAATCACCCAAGAGGGGAGAGGTCACCCCTACTGACTTCAGTCTATCAATAGAGCTGATTTTGTGGGCTCTCAAATTTGTGAGTTTTATTCTCGAAGAGGAGGGAATTAATTTCTGCATAACATCATTTGTTACTACTGTACTGCACTTTTGGGTTTGTAGGTTTTTCGTTTTATCCAGACCAAACTACTGGAAATATTCTTGCCTAGTCCATCAATTGACATCTGGGTATCTATTTATTGTTATATTTTTGGCATCACAAGGTGATCGAGATGCCAGGAGGTATTGTTCTCTCTTTTGAAAGCACAATTATAATTATGGTTTACTTACAGGGTTATCCAAAGAGATTCGAATTGCTTGAGAAAGGTAACCGAACGCTGAAAATCAGCGTTCGGTTACCTTTCCTGGCCATTCGGCTATCCAGAGAGCAGGCAATTCTCCAAATCCTGGCGAATTGCCTGAACATACGGTGCCTGTTCGGTCCCTGTTCGAGGGCAGTGAAATCCCCATCAAAAAGCACTGCTTCGGCTATTCAGAGAACACAAACCAGCAGTGAAAGGTTCCCGAAATGCCCTGTCATTCGGTGGTTTAATTCGGCAAATTTATTCAGGAGAATCCCATAGGCTTCAATGTTAAAAATATTCCCGTTTTAATTCAATATCTAATAAACTGTTCATTATAAAATTCTGCAGCAAAGAGTCTCTTTATTTATAGATTTTTTAGGATACTTTAAGCATTTTTCTGAATTTTTTAAAAAAAAATTAAAAGTCCGATTTTTTTTTTTTTTTTTTTCAGTTTGCTTATTTTTTTTGTAACAGCCCTCTTTATTATCATTCCCTGGACCTCCTGTGAAAATTTCAGACATTTTCGCTCAGTAGTTTCTTTGCAAACAGCGTTTCTTTTTCCCAGATTCATACAAATGGTTTTTCTAATTTATTCACTGCCTCCTCTACCTCACAGCTGCTTCGGCTCTGTGTGATTCGGCTCCTTTTCGGCTCCTGTTCGGCTCCTCTTCGAAGGTTAATCCAGATGTTTTTGCTTGTTTTCAGCGTGCATTCGGTTAGTTTTCGGTGAGTTTACGGCAGCTTTTCCCTGCAATTCGGGGACCCTGTGCTATTTGCTGAATACACCGCAGGGTCACCGAAATGCAATCGGCAAAAGGAACCGAATTGAAGAGAACGAAAAGTCACCGAACGTGCGGTGACTTTTCGAATCTCTTTGGATAACCCTGTTAGAGGTACTTTTTGCTGGTCTCTTAACTACTTCACTACCATGATTGACTATACTTGATCTATAAAACACCTTCTGCTTCTCCAATATCAAGTGCAGTCAATATTGTGCAATACTGAGTTTTATTTATGGGGGGAAAAAAGTCATTAGCAATTGGGTTCCAGAATATGTGAGCAAAACATATTCTACAGGACATATTCTTGGCAGGCCAACCATTGAGCCCAATGCTGTAGTGGCTCTTTTTGCCCAGCAGGTGGCAACATCTGCCTGTCAAAAAGGCAATTACAGTAAGAAATACATGTGAAATAATTCAAAATATTTCTTACCATAGCATTCAATAAAAGTGATTTCCCAAAAAAACACTGATGTCTGACAGTGTTTTTTGTAAAATCCCTTGGTAGTGAGGAGTTTAAGGATATTTGAATCTATAACTTTTAGATTTAACCTCCCAGACACCATCAAATCTTCCCCCAGTCTTAAGTCACTCAAGAGCTCCTTACTAACATACCTCAATACGGAATGCACCTGTAAACATGTAACATAATGACTATTTCCTACATATTTATTTTCTGTTAATCTGTATATTTGTGTTAATATCTTGCATTTTATTACTTTGTATTTCTGTAACTGTAACACTTCAATGTTCTTGAACCCAGGACATACTTGAAAACGAGAGAAATCTCAATGTATCCTTCCTGGTAAAATCCTTTATAAATAAATAAATAATTTAAGCCACATCTACTTTCCCTCATCTGCACATATAGACAAATACTTGGCTGTCAGATCAAGCACCTATTGTTGTAATGGCAAAAATATTTCAGTTTTCTTTTTAACCCACGGATTTAAATAATTTTTTAGTTTTCCTTATGGGATCTGGTAACTAACAGGGTTATCCAAAGAGATCCGAATTGCTTGAGAAAGGTAACCGAACGCTGAAAATCAGCGTACGGTTACCTTTCCTGGCCATTCGGCTATCCAGAGAGCAGGCAATTCGTCAAATCCTGGCGAATTGCCTAAACATACGGTGCCTGTTCGGTGTCTGTTCGAGGGCAGTGAAATCCCCATGAAAAAGCACTGCTTCGGCTATTCAGAGAACACAAACCAGCAGTGAAAGGTTCCTCTAATGTCCTGCCATTCGGTGGTTTAATTCGGCAAATTTATTCAGGAGAATCCCATAGGCTTCAATGTTAAAAATATTCCCGTTTTAATTCAATATCTAATAAACCGTTCATTATAAAATTCTGCAGCAAAAAGTCTCTTTATTTATAGATTTTTTAGGATACTTTAAGCATTTTTCAGATTTTTTTTTTTTTTAAAAGTCCGATTTTTTTTTTTGATTTTTTTCAGTTTACTTATTTTTTTTGTAACAGCCTCTTTATTATCATTCCCTGGACCTCCTGTGAAAATTTCAGACATTTTCGCTCAGTAGTTTCTTTGTAAACAGCGTTTCTTTTTCCCAGATTCATACAAATGGTTTTTCTAATTTATTCACTGCCTCCTCTACGTCACAGCTGCTTCGGCTCTGTGTGATTCGGCTCCTTTTCGGCTCCTGTTCGGCTCCTGTTCGGCTTTTTCGAAGGTTAATCCAGATGTTTTTGCTTGTTTTCAGCGTGCATTCGGGTAGTTTTCGTCGGGTTTGCGGCAGCTTTTCCCTGCAATTCGGGGACCCTGTGGTGCTTGCTGAATACACCGCAGGATCACCGAAATGCAATCGGCAAAAGGAACCGAATTGAGGAGAATGAAAAGTCACCGAACGTGCGGTGACTTTTCGAATCTCTTTGGATAACCCTGTATTAGTGAATCTGGGCTAATGTCATCCTGCACACAAAGGACATAATTACTATTTTTTATTAATATTCAGCTCAAATTGAATCAGCTTTGTACATTTGTTCTGAGACATTCATTGACTAAACAATCAGGAGGATTTTTATGCATTTCAGAGCCCAATTTTGGGCTTCATACCCTAGAGTTTACAATGAATTAGCTAATTTATTTTACTAATGATTACATCCGCTGCTCCAAGTACAATCTGATTTGCATTAGGTCCCATTTGCAAGACTCGGAGGAGCCCTTTAACCTATTTGCATAGAACAGGGAAACCTTAATAGATATTTTTAGTAAACATTATCTACTCAGAATAGAAGTCATTAAAGACACATTGAGTACATGTTAGACTGGACTGTATGTCCCAATGCTCCATTCTAGGTCACAATCAATCTCCTGACATTTATATGGTTACATATTATTAAAAGCAATAATCTTAACAGGAGTACAAGACTTTGGGGGTTATTCAGAGAGCATTGAAATGTCGCAGACATTTCGGTGATCTCTCATTCCCTGCTCTTCCCTGCACTTCAGTTAATCAAAGTTCCCCACCCTGCAGTGAATTCAGCATTCATTGCAGGGTCCCCGGAATGCAGGGAAAACCCGCCGCAAAACTGCCGCAAACCCGCCGAACACCCGCTGAAAACCCACCGAAAACCTGACGGAATTAAATGAATGCATTAATTGATATGCTGGGGGGGGGATGAATGCATTAATTGATATGCTGGGGGGGATGAATAAATTAATTGATATGCCGGGGGTTGAATGCATTAATTGATATGCTGGGGGGATGAATGAATTAATTGGTATGCTGGGGTGGGAGAAATGAATAGATTAATTGTTATGCTGGCAGGAGAAATGAATGAATAGATATGTTGGAGGGGTTGAATAAATTGATATCGGTACATTACATTGAGTTTTATTACTGTGGAGCTCTGTGATACCCTCATAAACACTGCACATTACTGTGGAGCTCTGTGATACCCTCATAAACACTGCACATTACTGTGGAGCTCTGTGACACCCTCAAACACTGCACATTACTGTGGAGCTCTGGGACACACCCTGTCACGGATGGCCCTGTTCTGGGGCACCTGGCAGCAGATTCCTCGCTGCTCGCTGGCCAGGCGCCGAATAATAACGCCACCGGGTGCGCTCACGTGGGACGCCGGGGGGTGGAGCCTGGCGTCATGACGCGGACCCGCCGGGTTTAAAACCCGGCTTCACTAGTTCGCCGGTGCCCTGACGTGGTATTCACTTCCCGCAGAGCTCTTGTGTTTATTGGCAAAATATCTGTGTCTGACCTTGCTTCTGACTTGAACCATTCTGTGTATGACTCCTGGCATTGGCAAACGAACCATTCTGTGTATGACCCCTGGCATTGGCGAACGAACCATTCTGTGTATGACTCCTGGCATTGGCAAACGAACCATTCTGTGTATGACCCCTGGCATTGGCAAACGAACCATTCTGTGTATGACCCCTGGCATTGGCGAACGAACCACCCTGTGTATAACCCCTGGTATTGGCATTTACTCTTCTCACGGTTCTGCTCTTAACTTTGGTACCGAGGTCAGTCTGTGTGGCACCCTAAGCACACATCAGACTACCTCCTATATTACTAAGGTCCTAGGGAGAACGAATACTCTATTCTGTACATCTGTCTGGTGTTTACCCTTGTTTGTCTATTGTCTGGTTAATTATCTGTCTAGTTGTGCCGACCATTCAAGGATCGGAAGGGTAGAGAGCGGTCTACGTATAGGGACCACTATTCTGGTATTCAGGGGGATTCGTGACATTACGTCAGGGCCAATGGATCCCGCAGACCTCTCTATTCAGTTGGCACGTATCGCAGCCAGACAAGAGGAGCAGGACCATAGGATGGACCAGATTTCTCTCGCTCTGCAAACCCTGTTAAATCGGTCCAATACAGGTACCACAAACCCTCCAGACCCAGTATTACCTAGGGTCAGTTCGGTCTCTCCTGAAAGACATAGGCTTAGTATGAAGGCACCCTTACGCTATGATGGTACACCAAGCTTATGCCGGGGTTTTTTGACCCAACTCGAGATCTTGTTTGAGAATAACCCAGGGTCTTGTATGTCTGATAAAGCCAAAGTAGGCTATCTGATTAATCATTTAACAGAAAAAGCTTTATTATGGGCTACGCCATTGTGGGAAAATAAGAAACCCATCATCTATGACTATGAGGTTTTACCTCTGAGTTAAAACGTACCTTTGATCCCTCTAGAAGGGCTACCAATGCGGGTAGGTCCTTGTTTCACATTAAACAAGGTAATAGGAGGGTCTCCGACTATGCCATAGAGTTTAAGACTTTGACGTCAGAGGTGCTTTTGGCCGAACGACGTTTTAACCTTAGCCTTTACCGAAGGCCTGAACGAGGCTTTTATGTTTGAGCTGGCTCCCTTAAAATTACCAGAAAATCTGGACCATCTGATTGATTTTTGCATAGCCATGGACGATCAAATTAGGGAAAGGAGACACCCCAGAGACAGACCCAGAAGGGTCTTGCCTCCTTTACCCTTATTACCCAGACACACCAGTACGTCAGGTAACCAAAGAACGCAAAAACAGATATGCCAGTCGTGGAACCTATGCAAATAGGAAAAACGGGTATTTCGGAAGCAGAAAGAGCTCACAGAAGAGAAAAGGGGCTCTGCTTCTATTGTGCAGGGGCTGATCATTTCCGCCTTCAATGTCCTCAGAGACCCAGGGTTAGCAGGGGGAGAGTGGCAAATCGGGTCAAAGAACAGCCAATACCCAGGTTATCGGTTCTCTGTATGCCTCCTTTGTGGATAGTGAAAAAAAAAAAATCCAGGATTCTGGTACCGATCTCCTAACCTGGGAGGGGGTTCACCTCAAGACTGAGGCGTTCTTAGACTCTGGGGCCTCAGGTAATTTCATGGACAAATATTTTGCTGCCAAAAACCTCTTACCTCTGGTTCTCAAGGAGAAGCCTCTAATGGTGGAGGCCATAGATGGTAAACCCCTGTCATGTCCACATATCACTCACGACACTGTCGATGTATGTATGAAAACAGGAGTTTTGCACCATGAAACGATAAGATTTCAAATTATTGAATCTCCCTCATGTCCTGTCGTTCTTGGGTTTCCATGGTTAACAGAGCACAACCCGGTTATTGATTGGGTCCAGAGAGACATAAAATGTTGGGGTCCTAGTTGTCAGTCTAATTGCCTAGGCAGGGTCAATGTGATTGGTAGCCTCAATATTGCCACAGCCCCTCCTTTATCTACAGAGGTCCCTGACTGTTATCTGGCATTAAAGGAGGTGTTCTCTAAAGCCAGGACTGAGGTCCTACCACCACATCGTCCATACGACTGTGCTATTGATTTACTCCCCGGTACTATGCCTCCTAGGGGACACGTATACCCTTTGTCACAAAAAGAAAATGACATTATGGAGGAATACATAAGGGAGAATCTAGAGCGAGGATTCATCAGACGGTCCTCCTCTCCAGCAGGAGCAGGTTTCTTTTTTGTCTCCAAAAAAGAGGGAGATCTGCGACCTTGCATCGATTATAGAGGTTTGAATAGGATAACTATAAGAAATGCATATCCCATACCTCTCATAACAGAATTATTCGACCGATTAAAAGGGGCCCGTATATATACGAAACTCGATTTACGCGGAGCTTACAACCTGGTTAGGGTGAAAAAGGGGCATGAATGGAAAACGGCTTTTAATACACGGAGCGGGCATTATGAATACCTGGTGATGCCCTTTGGATTATGTAATGCGCCAGCCGTTTTTCAGGACCTCATAAACGATACCCTAAGGGATTTTCTGCAAGAGTTCGTCATAGTATATCTGGATGACATCCTGATATACTCTCCTGATGTGGAAACTCATCACGCCCACGTGAAACAAGTGTTGAAAAAACTATTGAAGGCTGGATTATATTGTAAACTAGAAAAATGTTTATTCGACATAGAAACAGTGCATTTCCTTGGTTATATAATAACCCCTGAGGGTTTTCAAATGGATCCTAAAAAACTCTCAGCAATTCTTGACTGGCCTCTACCCCAAGGGCTTAAAGCCATCCAGAGGTTTCTGGGGTTTACTAACTACTATCGGAGATTCATTAAAGACTTTTCAGCCTTGGTAGCTCCCCTCACGGCTATGACAAAGAAAGGGGTGGGAAATCAGAAATGGACACCTCAAGCCACTCAAGCCTTTGAGGTACTTAAACAAGCATTTACTACTGCCCCTGTTCTCCGACATCCAGATCCGGCTCTGCCTTTCCAAGTAGAAGTTGACGCCTCCGAACTAGGTCTTGGTGCAGTCTTGTCCCAAAGGGAGGCACCCGACAAACCCTTGCATCCATGCGGCTTCTATTCCCGGAAATTGTCCCCGGCAGAGAGGAACTATGACATCGGAAATAGAGAGTTGTTAGCAGTCATCTCGGCCTTGGCAGAATGGAGATACTTATTGGAGGGGTCTAGGGACCGATCGTTATCATAACCGATCATAAGAATCTCACGTACATTGGAGATGCTAAACGTTTAAATTCCAGACAAGCGAGATGGTCATTGTTTCTTTCAAGTTTTAATTTCGTGCTTACCTATAGACCTGGGTCCAGAAACATTAAAGCAGACGCTTTATCGAGACAGTATGAATCTTATGAACATAATATCCAAGACCAGCATCCCATTGTACCCCAGGAAAGGATTATAGCCTCTACCACGATTAGTGTCTCGTCTCCTCTAGTGAAAAGGTTGCAGACCGTCCAGGGTGCAGCTCCTGGGGGGAAACCTCCGCGAAACTCTTTGTACCTGAGAACGAAAGAGAGGAAGTATTTAACGTTTATCATGACAATAAAACCTCTGGGCATATGGGTATCACCAAAACAGTGTCTAGTATCCGTAAACTCCTCTGGTGGCCCACATTGCGCCGAGATGTTAAAGATTACATAGCTGTGTGCGAGGTGTGCACAAGACATAAAAGTCCCAAAACAGCACCCATTGGTTTACTCCAGCCTTTGCCGATCCCCGAACGACCATGGTCGCATGTAGCCATGGATTTATAGTAGACTTACCTGAGTCAAGAGGGATACAGTTATACTTACGGTCATAGATCGATTCTCCAAAATGGGTCATTATGTTCCTCTTCGGAAACTACCTTCGGCAGCCGAACTGGTGCCCATTTTCATTTCTAACGTGGTCCGCATACACGGTATTCCTCTGGAGATTGTCTCTGATAGGGGGACCCAATTCGTCTCCAGATTCTGGAAAGGGTTTTGTAAGAATGTGGGATAGACTTATCCTTCTCTTCGGCCTATCACCCCCAGACCAACGGAGCAGCAGAACGAGCCAACCAAAATATAGAGAAATATCTCAGGTGCTTTATATCAGAACAACAAAATAACTGGTCAGACCTGTTACCATGGGCAGAGTATGCTTTGAACAGTGCAGTGAGTGAATCCACAGGACATTCCCCTTTCTTCACTGTTTATGGTTTTGATCCTCCGTGCTCCCCGCTACGTTTCCTGATACCACGATTCCTGCTTTGGATGAGCATTTGGCATCATTGAAAGAGACTTGGGAGAGAGTCAAACAGGCACTGGAAGAGAGTAGTGCCATCCAGAAAACCAAGGCCGACAGACACAGGAGGCAGGCACCCGTGTATCAAGTTGGGGACAGGGTTTGGCTTCTTCACGGAATATCAAGCTCTTAGTGCCTTCCATGAAGTTGGCACCTAGATATATCGGCCCCTATAAGATTCTGCGGCGACTCAACCCAGTCTCCTATGCTTTGGCATTGCCCCCATATTAGGATACACAATGTGTTCCACGTAAGCCTTTTGAAACCGTTGTTATGTAACCGGTACACCAAGGCCCGTGCTCCACCTCCTCCTGTCTCTGTGGAGGGCGAGGAGGAGTTCGAGGTTAAGGCCATTTTGGATGCCAGGATGTCTAGGGGTCCTTACAGTACTTGGTCGATTGGGTGGGTTACGGTCCAGAGGATCGTTCTTGGATTCCGGCTGCTGAAGTCCATGCCCCTCGGTTGGTGAAGGCCTTCTATGTGACACACCCCCGTGCCCCTGGGGGTCGTCCAGTGGCCGCCCGTGGAGGGGGGATTCTGTCACGGATGGCCCTGTTCTGGGGCGCCTGGCAGCAGATTCCTCGCTGCTCGCTGGCCAGGCGCCGAATAATAACGCCACCGGGTGCGCTCACGTGGGACGCCGGGGGGCGGAGCCTGGCGTCATGACGCGGACCCGCCGGGTTTAAAACCGGCTTCACTAGTTCGCCGGTGCCCTGACGTGGTATTCACTTCCCGCAGAGCTCTTGTGTTTATTGGCAAAATATCTGTGTCTGACCTTGCTTCTGACTTGAACCATTCTGTGTATGACTCCTGCATTGCATTGGCAAACGAACCATTCTGTGTATGACCCCTGGCATTGGCGAACGAACCATTCTGTGTATGACTCCTGGCATTGGCAAACGAACCATTCTGTGTATGACCCCTGGCATTGGCAAACTAACCATTCTGTGTATGACCCCTGGCATTGGCGAACGAACCACCCTGTGTATAACCCCTGGTATTGGCATTTACTCTTCTCACGGTTCTGCTCTTAACTTTGGTACCGAGGTCAGTCTGTGTGGCACCCTAAGCACACATCAGACTACCTCTTATATTACTAAGGTCCTAGGGAGAACGAATACTCTATTCTGTACATCTGTCTGGTGTTTACCCTTGTTTGTCTATTGTCTGGTTAATTATCTGTCTAGTTGTGCCGACCATTCAAGGATCGGAAGGGTAGAGAGCGGTCTACGTATAGGGACCACTATTCTGGTATTCAGGGGGATTCGTGACACACCCATAATGTGCATTGTTGTATGGGTTTTTACAGACCTCCACAGTAACGTGCAGTGTTCATAAGGGCGCCACAGAGCTCCACACTAATATGTGCAGTGTATGAGCATATCACAGTGCTCCACAGTAACGTCCAGTGTTCATGAGGGTGCCACAGAGCTCCACACTAATGTGTGCAGTTTATGAGAGCTTCACAGTAATAAAACTCACAGTAATGAGCGGTATGTGTGAGCGTATCACAGAGCTCCACAGCAATAAAACTCACAGTAATGTGCGGTGTGTATGAGTGTATCACAGAGCTCCACAGTAATGTGTGCAGTGTATGAGCACATCACAGAACTCCACAGTAATAAAACTCTCAGTAATGAGCGGTGTTATATGAGGTTATCACAGAGCTCCGCAGCAATAAAACTCACTGTAATGTGCGGTGTGTATGAGCGTATCACAGAGCTCCACAGCAATAAAACTCACAGCAATGTGCAATGTGTATGAGCGTATCACAGAGCTCCACAGTAATGTGCGCTGTGTAGAAAAAAAAATGTAGGATGCTCAGTCCAAAATGCCGTGCCTATATTTTGTCTCAGTCCTGGCCTGCCTGAGTGGATCTAAGTGGAGTGCATTATATATTGTTTGTTGGATTAATTGGTCTCAATAGCACCCTAATATAAAATACCTGTTAAGGCTTGAGTGCAGCCTCACCTTAGTTCTGTGTATTACATACTTATGCTGTCAGGTTTAAGTTACTGGAGTTCAGTATGCGGAGGAGGCCGGAGGAGGCCGGTGGGAGACACCTTAAAGTTGGAAAATAATATAGTCAGCAAGTTAAAGGGTGCCAGCGTAGAGAGCAGCTGACCTTGCCATGGCGAGTGAGATCAAGGACAAACGGCTGACAAGAAAGGTCTGGAACGTAGCTGAGGTTGAGGGTAGAAGGCTGGCAAAACAAAGTATGGAATGCAGTTGAGATCGAGGAGACAGCGTTTGGAAGAAGTGGAGTCGTAATTGTAGCTTAGGTCGCGGGCAGGTGGCTGTAAAGCAGGGTCTGAAAAGTAGCTGAGGTTAAGGACAGGCGGAATTCACAATGGAAGGAGGAAAACAGGATAAAGCACACTGGAAAGTCACAAGACAACTGAGAACTGAGCAAGAAGCAGACTTGGATTTGAATAGACCACCTGTGATGATTCCAGCAATCAGGGAGTGATGCTATCTGGTCAAGGTAACTAGTCCAACATGGCTCTGCCCCCTGACACGGATTGATTGAGGTCTAGGCGTGTCATCCTTTAATGGGCCACGTGGGATGGCCGGACTCTCTGTGATCAAGTGGTGGCCAAGGGGAAAGCCTTTGCGGCCCAGGGGAAAGCCTTGGCAACCATCTAACCACGGGGGGGTCTGCAGGAAGAGCACCACAGGCTGGCCGCAGCTGGTGAGGCCTGGGAGAGACACCGGCAGTGGTCTGAGGAGGAGATCGAGTGACCCGTGGAGTGAGGGGCCGGCCACAGTCCTTTGTGGCAGTCTGGGACAGAGATCCAACGTTCCGGGCGGTAAGGAGCCGACTACGGCCTGAAAAAGGGCTGACTAGCTTATTAGGCTAGTACAACCACATCCTGGTCATATGGTTTACAAGTTCTCTATGGCAGCCCTTATTTAACCTTGTGCTGCAGAGATCTCTAGGAGACAGCTTGTACCAGAGAGTGGTTAATCTTATAAGGGTAGCCATTAGGTTTAAAATAGGGATCCCCTGGGATGTCATTGACTTTGTGGTGTGTTTGAACATCGTATGATCACAATTTGTGATTAAATCTCCATTATTATAAATATATCCTCAGCTAGATGTTTTCAAATCTCGCACAGCATATCTGAGCAGAGTCCTCTGTATATTGTTTGTTGTATTAATATTCTAATATATAATTACTGAGAGTTAAACATTGCGTAATATAAGGAAAAAGAAACAAACACATGACATCCTAAATCTGTTTATAGGTTTATTACAAGTTACACTGTATGTCGAGTGACCGGCTCAGGGAAAATATTTGCTTGAATTGGTCACATCCACTCATTAAAGCAAGTCTTTGGTAAGAAAACAGTGACAAAGGAAACCATATAAAACAGTTATAAGCTATGAAATATTATTAACAGCATTATATTTTCTGACCTTCAATCCTAAATCTCAGTAGATTGGTATTCTTCCAAATGCTAACCAACCAGGGGCACTATTTTAAGGTTGGCAGTTCGATAAATCCTCAAGTATAGCGTTTCCCTACGCCTCCTTACTGAAAATGAATATCTGCTATGCTACTCACTATATTTTGCTTCTGAGGTAGCTCGTCTTTCTCCTAAAAGCTGGTGGAAAGTGAGCCTGCTTTTGCAAAATCACTTTAAACACTATAAAGCACCCCCAAAACTTCCATACTTACCTCTCATCCTGCGGTGGAGATGGCGGCTCATTTTGGCACTTCCTCTCGCAGGGTGCAGAGTGAGCTGGGAGCAATTAGTTCCCAGTCTCGCTCCGTGATTCGTCCACAGCGCTGCGCTATCCTGTAGAGCTCTTAGCCAGAACGAGCAGGGCTCCTTGGAGCCGATACTTGCAAATGCACGCAGTGCCGCTGCAAGTATTACTTTTGCTTCATTCTGAAGATAAGCGTTAACAAAGCACCTACCTCAGAATAAATACACTCAAAGGGAGATGGTACGTGAAAAAGCAGGAGCAGATTTTTATACTTACTGTTACAGATCTTGGGTACCCCAAGCTCTGTACCCTCTGTCTGAGTGCCCCTTTCTGCTGTACACAGGAGATATTTCCACACACAGTAGACGACACGTACTATGTAGATGTTTCTCATTCGAAATCCAAATGGAGAATGCTTTATTTTTCACAAATACCGGTAAAACAGACCCAGCCCCTCCCTTAACGAATACATTACAGATAACATCAAGAGTCTCCAGTCAGAACAATAGAAAGGGCCTTCAACACAATGGAGTGTTTACACATGCGTCTTTATCTAAACACTCTGCTAGACCTAGGGGAACAGAGGAGTTTTCTTACAGAGAGGGAAACACAGGAGGTTAGAATGCAAGCTCTTGAGCAAGGGTCCTCTCCTACGGTTTTGGGAGTGCAAAACAGAATAACTTATACTGTAACATACAGATACACACTTTGACACAGCATAGCACATCACACAACACTCTACACTATGCACAGAGACAATAAACTGTAAAGAAAATAAATGTAAATAAACTTTGAAGTGACGGTTTCGTCACACTTACCATCTCCCTTTTAGCACCAGCCTTGAAAATGGCTCCAGATGTACTGTACATCCATTTGTGTACACAAACGCTTCAAGGACATACAGCCAGAAATGGCCTTTGTGTCAGTAAATGTGTTGCAGACAGATAATAAAATGGTGAGATCTCCTGCTTATGGGATTTGTAGTGATCAGTGAGATTATTAGCAATGCAATATCTGTATGTGCTGCATAATGCCTGTGTATGGCAATTACAGCAACACCTTGTATCTGTACTGTACAGGGATTTACACTCATTGTAACCCCCTGAATCTTATCCCTGTACAACAGCGACTGACCCCACAGCTCTCCCTTTATTCTGCCAAATGCCTGGCTGCTGGAATGCAGCAGTAAAATTTGTTGAGCTTTTTGTTACAGTGAGGGCTGGGGCTGCTCTTTGTAACTTGTTTTAAAGTATTACAGAGGGACAGGAATGAATTTTCACAGTGAATTTATTTTCTCCCCAGGGGGCGCATTAATCCTGTCTTACAGAGATAGGCAAGTGGGGTTTTGATATTGTAATGAATGCTTTTTAATGTTTTACAATGCGAAAACGAGTTAACTTGTCTTTGGTAGTGAAAGGGTTAAGCTTAACTTTCCCCTTTTTGGGTTATTATGTCTTTGCTATTATGGGGATGATAGCCTCTGATGTGACTCTTGAATATTATTTATATGGTTCTATTGAACTGAGTGTCCCTGATTCCTCCCCGTCTGGGTGTCTTGGAGGGCTGTGTCAGCCTTCCAAAGTAACGTCACTTTCAACCCGGAAGGCTGTTAATCAGCTCACACTGGACAGCCTTCAAGGGTTCCAATTGGCACCGCAGAGGATGTGGAGAGCTGATAAGCCAGTGCCTCTTGCTGCTTTTGCATTGAGAGTCATGGTACTTCCTGAGAGATCGACTCTGAGTCCAGTCAAAGCTGAATGGGCTGAGGTGAGGCCATGCTGTGCGGATTGTGTTTGTTCTTTGAACAAAACCCATAGAAGAAAGGAAATGTGAATGAAGTGGCTGATGGACGGCCAGTAAATTCATCCATAGGGGTTATTCACAAAGCGACGAACACTGAATTGCAACGAATGGTTAATTTTACCGTATGATGCAATAACGTGGCAGTTCGTCTATTCACTAAGCTGTCAATTCGCCAAAAACTGGCGAATTGACAGCGAAATGCATTGCAGTTCACCGCAGTCAGACAGTCTTTGGCGGCAGCGAAATCGTCCCATAATGAATTAATAGTTCAACTATTCACAAAATGCCGAATTGCACTGAAATGTCAGCAAAATGCCCTGCTTTTCGGTGATTTAGTTTGACGGTGTTAATCAGACAAATCCCATAGGATTCAATGGAAAAACATAATCATAATATAATTATTTTTTATTTTATATTTATTCTTTTCATTTTCAGCAAAAAGTCTTTTTATTTATTAATTTTTTTAGACAAAATTCTTGATTCCCGTTTTAATTTTTTATGCTGTAACAGACCTTTTTATTATTGTTTTGAAGGACTTTTTTATTACTTTACTTTACTTTATTAGACGCATTCTTATGCGTTTTTTTGGTTCACACACCTATTAGGAGAATCGGAGAGTTACGTTATTTTTGTTTCTGCAGTTCGGCGGTGTTCGGCGGACAGTTCGGTGCTCTTTGGCCATGTTCGGTTGCATTCGGTGGTCTTCAGCGACTTCGGGCTAAATTACAATCTTTGCCTAAAAACGCTCACACGACATGTGAATTTGTGCGCCAAACGTTAAACGTTAACGCGCGTAAATCCTTGTGAGTTGATGTTCCTTCCACTCCGACGCCCGTCTGGCCACCTCGCTGACAACAGTTAGTCCTCTTATGAAGGATCGCGCTTTGCAGCCCCGTCGAATGCGCATCGTAGCGTTTCAGCGGGGTGGCTTTCAGCAGGTGGGCTGTAGCACGCGAAATTCATGCTACAGCATGCGGCCGGCCCTGTCGAAGCGTCACAACGCTGTGACGGACGCAGGAGGCACGTCAGTACGGGTGCATGTAGTGTGCTCGTCTGCCCCCTGCCTTAGGCGACCGACATTTAGGCATTTCTCTGCTGCCTTTCTAGTTATGTTATTTTTGGGGGTAACTGCACGAGTGCGGAGGATTAAATTAATTAAACAATGATATTTACATGAGGAGTATACATAAGGAAGACAATCAGCTGCTGTTGTTTGTTTTACAGGGGCTACTTTACAGCGTCTTTGTGTAACAGGACTGTCAATAAATTGTCATCTCCCTGTACCCGCACCCCAAACTCTCTCCTTCAGGACTTCTCCCGAGCTGCCCCCTTTCTATGGAAATACAATTATTCTGATGGAACCATCAGAATACAGATGTCTCACTGAGACCAATATAAAATTTTACTTTTATTGAAGAATAAAAAATTTATTGACAACCTTATAAACATAAATAGACAGTGCTCAATAACAAAACTTGTTAAAAACAAATGCAACAAAGAGTGATATTCTTGCGGCAATGGGTAAGGATTAAAGCTCTATGTAATAAATGACCTTCAAGGGTCATCTCAAATACTTATAACTTCCATTGAAGATAGATGACAATTAAGGCATAATCCATGCACAACAAGAAATCACACGAAGCAACAAAGGCAAAGGGATACCTATTTTCAAGTAAATATTCAGCTGTATTAGGCAAAACCATACCGCAATAATCAGACAAATATTATATCAAGGACCACAAGTTATTAATAAGGTCAACCAGGTACGGAATAAGGAAGGTTTTTTACAGAGGGACCCTGCTTGCTGCTGCACCCGACGCGCGTTTCGCCTTCCTTATTCCGTACCTGGTTGACCTTATTAATAACTTGTGGTCCTTGATATAATATTTGTCTGATTATTGCGGTATGGTTTTGCCTAATACAGCTGAATATTTACTTGAAAATAGGTATCCCTTTGCCTTTGTTGCTTCGTGTGATTTCTTGTTGTGCATGGATTATGCCTTAATTGTCATCTATCTTCAATGGACAATTGAATGACTACTAAGGAAAGATGGGGGTGGAGATCAGGGTTCCTTTGAACCCAGATATCTCCTGACTGTTCTCAGCTAGCAGGGTCGTATTTGGTATCATTAGAAAGGCCAGAGCATGGCCTTTCCAATGATACCAAACATGACCATGTTTAAAGTAAAGAAAAAGAATAACAATAATAATACAGAAAAGAAAAAAGTGTTTTTTTTAAGATGTGAAATGGCTCAGCGGTGAAGGGGTTAACAAAGGAGAAACTACAAACAAGGTTCCAGAAAGGGGGCTGCAACTACTATGGACAAACTCCTGCAGGATTCAAGAGCATTGTTGGGTTGAAATACGTGAAATGTATCATAAAGTGATTTGTTAAGGGCTGGAGTTAAAGAAGATAATAACACTGATCAGAAAAGTAAAACTTTTTTCTTTGACGAGAACTAAATTAACAGAATCTAAGTGTCCTTGTCCTGCAGAGGTCAGATATATTTTCAGATTTTCTCCAACAGGCAGGGATGATTTAAACAATTTTTGGCATATTGAAACTTTCCTTAAAAGTAATAAAATATAAAAATGAGACCAACATACAGCACAAAACACTACGCCTAAAGAGAAACAAAATGCACATGTTGATGGGCTCGCTACAAGTTCAATACTCGCTGTCTGCAATATCTAAAGGTGATACAACATGTCTGAACATGAATAAGACTGCAAGTGTTGTCAACTCTTTCTGCATAAAATTTCCCACATTTCACAAAACAAATTCTGCTTTTTGTAACTTACAAAATTCGTAACAAAGAATGCCTGATGTATAGAAGTATATTATACAAAAAATGACTGTCACAAAAAACTATGCCTGATGGAAAAATTCTGATTAAGGCTAGGGTCAGACTGAGGCAGTGCGAACGCGCGTGCAGGCGCACTTAATCACGGCCGCACTAGCAGCAAATGCCGGGCAATGACGGCCAATATACGAAGTACGGTCGCACAAAAGTCCGGCTGCGCAACGCAAGTGGAAAACGAACGCATTTTTTCGAGAACGTTAAACTGCTAGTACTGACGTACAGAGTGCACTGCGTCCGCTAGCGGCGTGTGTGTGTGATTTGGAGACGTCAGACGCTGCTAATGTCCGGCCAACATAACGTCCAGACGCACAAAGTGTTTTATTGATGATCCGTACAAAATCACGGATGCAAATGCGCATCGTATGACCGCTATCGCGTATTCTGTGAAAAAATACGTCCATTCGTTCGAACGCACTTTTTCACAGACAACGCGAAAATGCGTTCGTCTGACCCTAGCCTTAATGTTTGAATTCAGGATAAAAAAAACCTCAGTATTTAGTTTTCTTGTGAAAAAAATCAAGCATGTCCTGTGAGCATGTATACTCCAAACAGTATTGTTGGTTCAGCAAACACCGAAATCCAGGATAGTGTATTACCAAAATAAAACGTAACCTTTAACCTCTTCCCAACCGTGGACATAAATAGTACATCCTGGGGGAAAATCCCCTTTAGGACTGCGGACATACTATGTACGTCAAGGTCCTCTAACCCGCCTACCTCCCTATACTCACCTCTCTGCTTCTTGCAGTCTTGCAAGCTAGAAGTCTGCCCTGCCTATTAATGTGGCCCGGCAGTCGCGATGATGTCAACGTGTGTGATAACGTCTAGGGGCGGAATGCCCATCGGGTACTCGGGCAGTGCCCGAGGGCCCGCGGGTTGGTGGGGGCCTGGTTTTATCATGTGCTGGCCGGCTTAATATGCCCTGCTGTCGGTTTCCCCCTGCTCTGGTATCCAGAGCTGTCTGTAAGATCATGATCCGTGCGCACACACTCACCACACAAGTCTCTAAACGCCACTGCAGCTGCCTCCCACTTTGAAAACATGACCCGGCACACTGCTTGGGCACCGCCCCCTTCATCCACGTGATGTGCTATGCACACAGCAGCAGAAGAGGAGGGAAAATTTGTACAGTGGAGGCCCAGAGGAGCCAGCCAGCCTGCATCCACTGGTGTGTGAAGGAGGAGAGGGAGACTGAAATTCAACAGTCTCTGGTGAGTGATCTGCCACTGACCACTATATTGTGCCCAGTGCCCCTGCAGGATGGATGAGGAGACAGAGAGCTCATCAGATTGAGAAGATTTGGGGAGAGTAAAGTGAGGGGGCTGCTGCTGGGGGCTGAATTGAGGTGCTGCTGGGGGGAAGAAAATTAATTGGTGCTGCTGGGGGGAATTAATTGAGGTGCTGCTGGGGGGAGAAAATGTATTGAGATGCTGCTGGGGGGATAAATTGTGGTGCTGCTGGGGTGGAGAAAATGAATTGAGGTGTTGCTGGGGGGTGAATTGAGGTGCTGCTGGGGGTGAGAATTTATTGAGGTGCTGCTGGAGGGGAGAAAATGAATTGTGGTGCTGCTGGGGATGAGAAAATTTATTGAGGTACTGCTGGGGGAGAAAATGAATTGGTGCTGCTGGGGGGATAAAATGTATTGAGGTGCTGCTGGGGGGGAGAAAATAAATTGAGGTGCTGCTGCGGGGTGAATTGAGGTGCTGCTGGGGGAAATTTAATTGAGGTGCTGCTGGGGGGGAGAAAATGTATTGAGGTGCTGCTGGGGGGAGAAAATGAATTGAGGTGCTGCTGGGGGGTGAATTGTGGTGCTGCTGGGAGTGGAGAAAATGTATTGAGGTGTTGCTGGGGGGGTGAATTGAAGCGCTGCTGGGGAAAAAAATGAATTGAGGTGCTGCTGGGGGAGAAAATGTATTGAGGTGCTGCTGGGCGGGTGAATTGAGGTGCTGCTGGGGGATAATAAATGGAGGTGCTGCTGGGGGAATAATACACTGTGGTGCTGCTGGGGAGATAATAAATTGAGGTGCTGGTGGGGATAATAAATGGAGGTGCTGGTGGGGGATAATAAATTGTGGCGCTGCTGGGGGGGATAATAAATTGTGGTGCTGCTGGGGCTGGGTAGAATGAATTGAGGTGCTGATGGGGGGGACAATAAATTGGGGGTGAGAATAAATTGAGGGGAGCTGCCGGGGGATAAAGTGCTGGGCCTGCTGCGGGGTAGAATAAAGTGAAGGGGGCCTGCTGCGGAAGGGGTGTAAAAAAGAATGGGATGGGTCTGGGGGAAATAGATTGTGGGGGTTTGTAAAAAAAGCTGTGGAGCTCTGTGTTACAATAATATTCAGTGTGTATGAGTGTAACACAGCCACAGCAATAAAACTCACAGTAATTTCCAGTGAGTTTTATTGCTGTGGAGCTCTGTGATATGCTTATACGCGCTGCACATTTCTGTGCAAATATGAGGGAGGAGCTTAATGTGGGCGTGGTTTGTGGATGGGTGTAGCACAAGGGGCCCTATGATTTCCTATTGCCCGGGGCCCCATGAGTTGTCAGTCCGCCCCTGATAACGTCATCGTCAGGCACCCCCGGTGCCTGCAGTGGAGAATGGGAAAGGGGAGGGGGTGGATCATTTGGAGCCCTCTCCCTCCCAAACGGCTCAATTTAGGTAAAATAGAACGGTACCTCTGGAGAGGGCAGAGTCTCCCTTTTTCAGCGGTGCCTCTCTTTAACCCCTTAGGCACTGGTCCGTGTTACAGCGCCGGAAGAGGCTGACATCTTGTATGTCAGCTAAGCCTCTGGGTCACCCCTCACCCACTGACATCATCGCCATATGTGTGATGACATCAGTGGGCCAGTTAAGCCCCTAGATCCTTTGGATCCCCCTATCTCTCAATCCGTTGCAGCTAGAGGGTCATTTTAGATATCATTGGAAAGGCCTGATCATGGCTATGATGACTAGGTTTGTGTAAAATTAATTTCCAAAATAATAAAAATAATAATAAAAAAAAAGTGGGGTTTTGTTAAGAAAATTTTTGTCTGGGGTATAATAAAATATGACTTAAGTTGTCGTTTAAACATGATGAGCATAGAATGGTCAAAATGAGATCAGCGCACAGAGGTGAAATGGCTCAGCAGTGAATGGGCTATAAAGCAAAAACATGTAAAAACTGAATATTTCTAATTTCAGGACAATATTTCAAAACTATTTAGCTGTGTTTTTTTTTGGCAGTTGTAGATTTTGGGGATTGAAGTTCAAAAAAGTGTGTTTTTTCATCATATTTCATAATTGTTTTATAGTAAATTATAAGGTATGATGGAAATAATGGTATCTTTAGAAAGACCATTTAATGGCGAGAAAAACAGTATATAATATGTGTGGGTTCCAAAAATGAGTAAGAGGAAAATTAGACCTAAACACAAACAGCGCAGAAACGTAAAACCAGCAGTAGGTACTTTCGGGCTGACAATGGAAAAATCGCCCAGTCACAATGGGGGTTAATCATGTTAGTTTATGATGCGCGACAAGGTAAATAGGCGCGACAATAGGCAAACGTCTATTCAAGCTACGCTGGTGCCATTAATTAAATGATCTGCCATGAATGAATGGTGCCACTGTTTTGCATTTCTTGCCTTTTCTTACGTATTCGATGTAAAATATTGTACTTTTTAATTCTGCTGCCGTTTTCAAGCCGCCTTTACAAAGGTCAGTCAATATTGGTTACAAGCTTATTAATTTACCTATCTTAAACACAGACAAGGTAAATATAATGTGGGATGATTTCTGGAGCAAGGTTACGCAGCCCTGACATTTTTCATAAATGCATTCTGTGGAAAGAGTTATTCAAAATGCCAAAATGAATCCAACAAAAATATGAATGTCCTGAATAAGTCAGCTTCCCACCCACTCTTTCATCCCTCCTCTTACGGGAAGTGTCAGGCAATAAAAATAAAGAAAGAAATGGCATAGAAATGACTGCCCTTTGGACATATTAGTGTTTTCTAACACTTTTTTCCTAGCGCCAGATATTCGCATGTACATAACCAAAGAATCACTTGGGTGGCAATGGTTCCCTGTGATTACTATACTTTTATTACTTCTGTCACAGTTTGCTTTTCATCAAAAATATGTATGCGTCAAATCAAGCTGCGCTAAACACAACATCACTATCCTTCAAAATCTAATCCTTGCTAAAAGCCAACATAGGACATTTGAGACATAGTATCACATAGTGAGGGATAAAGCTGTATATTTCAATACGGAGAGAAACTCCTGTGCATTTCAATCTATGGCTATATTCAGGGAAATATTCCTGCATATGACAACTAGGGGTTCTGTTCAGCTCAAGCTGTCAATGCTTGTAGTTGCAGGTACAATATTAACTTCTTGGCTGCGGATGATGTGTGGGGACGTCATGGGGCTTACCCCGCAACATGCGGAGGACGTACCCCACACGACAAGAGGATTACGCAACCCAGAAAGAGGCCTCGACCACTCCAGTTGGAGTCCCACAGTGGTCTGACTTCATTTAAGTCAGGCCGTTCCGTGGGACCCCTCACGGTGCATATACAGTCAGGTCCAGAAATATTGGGACATCGACACAATTCTAACATCTTTAGCTCTATACACCACCACAATGGAGTTGGAATGAAACAAACACAATGTGCTTTAACTGCAGACTGTCAGCTTTAATTTGAGGGTATGTACATCCAACTCAGGTGAACGGTGTAGGACTTACAGCAGTTTGCAGATGTGCCTCCCACTTGTTAAGGGACCAAAAGTAATGGGACAATTGGCTTCTCAGCTGTTCCATGGCCAGGTGTGTGATATTCCCTCATTACCCCAATTACAATATGCAGATAAAAGGCCCAGAGTTCATTTCAAGTGTGCTATTTGCATTTGGAATCTGTTGCTGTCAACTCTCAAGATGAGATCCAAAGAGATGTCACTATCAGTGAAGCAAGCCATCATTAGGCTGAAGAAACAAAACAAACCCATCAGAGAGATAGCAAGAACATTAGGCATGACTAAAACAACTGTTTGGAACATTCTCAAAAAGAAGGAATGCACCGGTGAGCTCAGCAACACCAAAAGACCCGGGAGACCACGGAAAACAACTGTGGTGGATAACCGAAGAATTCTTTCCCTGGTGAAGAAAACACCCTTCGCAACAGTTGGCCAGATTAAGAACACTCTCCAGGAGGTAGGTCGGTGGCGTAACTAGAAACCTGAGGGCCCCGGTGCAAGAATCCACGAAGGGACCCCCCCAAAAAAAGCTCTATATTTTTACTTATTTTTCACTGCAAAATGAAACAAAGATAGTATTGCCCCCCAGCTCACATGGATATATATTGCCCCAGCACACATGGATATATATTGCCCCCCAGCTCACATGGATATATAATGCCCCCAGCACACATGGATATATATTGCCCCCCCAGTTCACATGGATATATATTGCCCCCCAGCTCACATGGATATATATTGCCCCCCAGCTCACATGGATATATATTGCCCCCAGCTCACATGGATATATATTGCCCCCCAGCTCACATGGATATATATTGCCCCCACTCACATGGGTGTATATATGGCCCCCAGCTCTCATGGGTATATATTGCCCCCCAGCTCTCATGGGTATATATTGCCCCTCAGCTCTCATGGGTATATAGGGCCCCCAGCTCTCATGGGTATATAGGGCCCCCAGCTCTCATGGGTATATAGGTCCACCAGCTCTCATGGGTATATAGGGCCCTCAGCTCTCATGGGTATATAGGGCCCCCAGCTCTCATGGGTATATAGGTCCCCCAGCTCTCATGGGTATATAGGGCCCCCAGCTCTCATGGGTATATAGGTCCCCCAGCTCTCATGGGTATATAGGTCCCCCAGCTCTCATGGGTATATAGGGCCCCCAGCTCTCACCTCTGCTGGCCCCAGGGCAGGCTCCGCCGGCGTCCCGTTCCTCTCCGAGGCGAGCGGCCGCTGGAAGCATGCGTCTTGGCCGCTCGCCGGAAACCACCTGATCAGCGCAGAGGTCTCGCGAGAGGATCTCGTGCGCTGGTCAGGTGGTTCCTATCCCACGTGAGCGGCCAAGCTGCATGTCAGCAGCCGCTCGCAGGGAGAGGGACGGCCAGCGCGCGGCTCCCAGATTCCGGCGCTGATTGCCGGAATCTGGCGGGCGGCGCTGGGCCCCCCTCCAGTGGTGGAATGCCAGGGCTGCGACCGCTGCGACCCTGGTACTTCCGCCACTGAGGTAGGTGTATGTCTGTCAAAGTCAACAATCGTGAGAAGACTTCACCAGAGTGAATACAGAGGGTTCACCACAAGATGAAAACCATTGGTGATCCTCAAAAACAGGAAGGCCAGATTAGAGTTTGCCAAACAACACCTAACAAAGCCTTCACAGTTCTGGAATAAGATCCTATGGACAGATGAGACCAAGATCAACTTGTACCAGAGTGACGGGAAGAGAAGAGTATGGAGAAGGAAAGGAACTGCTCATGATCCTAAGCATACCACCTCATCAGTGAAACATGGTGGTGGTAGTGTGATGGCATGGACAAGTATGGCTGCCAATGGAACTGGTTCTCTTGTATTTATTGATGATGTGACTGCTGACAAAAGCAGCAGGATGAATTCCGAAGTGTTTCGGGCAATATTATCTGCTCACATTCAGCCAAATGCTGCAGAACTCATTGGACTGCTCTTCACGGTGCAGCTGGACAATGACCCAAAGCATACTGCAAAAGCAAACAAGGAGTTTTTGAAGGGACAGAAATGGAATGTTATGCAATGGCCAAGTCAATCACCTGACCTGAATCCCATTGAGCATGCATTTCACTTGCTGAAGACAAAACTAAAGGGAAAATGCCCCAAGAACAAGCAGGAACTGAAGACAGTTACAGTAGAGGCCTGGCAGAGCATCACCAGGGATGAAACCCAGCGTCTGGTGATGTCTATGCGTTCCAGACTTCAGGCTGTGATTGACTGCAAAGGATTTGCAACCAAGTATTAAGAAGGGAAAGTTTGATTTTTGGTCCCTTAACAAGTGGGAGGCACATCTGCAAACTGCTGTAAGTCCTACACCGTTCACCTGAGTTGGAAGTACATATCCTCAAATTAAAGCTGACAGTCTGCAGTTAAAGCACATTGTGTTTGTTTCATTCCAACTCCATTGTGGTGGTGTATAGAGCAAATGATGTTAGAATTGTGTCGATGTCCCAATATTTCTGGACCTGACTGTACATCAACGTGCAGGCATGTAATGATGTCATTTTAAGGTGCCCCCTAGCATGAGTCAGGTGAGTGCCTGAAATGGTGGGAGGTTTAGACCCCTCTCCCTTCTCATCCATAAGATCTAAAGACACAGGAGAGGCATCGCTAGAAAGGTCCCAGTCTGACCTTTCCAACGATGACCCTCTTAAACTCTTAGCTGCCGGTACCGCGATCCAGCACCAATTAGCGCCGAATCAAATTCCCAAAGGGGACTGACAACTAAGATGTCAGCCCAGCCTCCAGATCCTCCCCCCGTCCACTGCCATCATCGCAGGGAAAACCCTATGGTGGAGATCTTCCACTACATAGCAAGTAAAGCATCATATTTGGTGTCACATGAGAGCATTTCCAATGATACCAAACCTGACCACGCTGTGTGTAAAATAAAACAAAAAAATAAAAATGTCCTTTTTGATATAATGCAGCACTATTGTTCACTTTTCAATTATAATGTGAACAATGATGCTGCACTAACTCACCTTCTCATTCCCCATGATGCCAGCAGGATTGATGTGATGGTGGCACAATGCGTTATTATACATTTTTTCATCCAAAACCTAAACTGCTGCACTGCTGCGAGTATTTTAGAAGCCTGTGTCTCTGACTTTTACACCACACAAGGTCAAGTGAGGTGTCATTGGAAAAGTCAAACTCTGGCCTTTCCAACAATACTAAATATGATCATGTAATGCAATTTTTTTTCTTTCCTCATTTCTAAGACTGTGGTGGTATTATGTGATTTTACTTGTAATGCAAACAATGCCACTGGTCTAACTCAGTTTCTGATATCCCACACCAACATCAAGTGTAGAGGTGATAGAGCAAAGCTTTATTATTATGCATTGGTCAATCTAAATTACAAGCCGTCGGACCACTGCAAGGAGAGTGGGGAGACTTTGTGTATTACCATTACTACATTACATTACATTTTTATTTTAGAAAGGATTTTACCAGGAAGGACACATTGAGATGTCTCTCATTTTCAAGTAAGTCCTGGGTGGCGAGTATGTACCGTTAGATGTCTTGCCCAAGGACACTTACTGGAGAGGTTGCTCGCTGGGATCGAACCCATGACTCCACAGACTCTCTCCACGCAGAGCAGTGATGTTACCTCTACTCCACCCACATTACATACTTGAAAATGAGAGAAATCTCAATGTATCCTTCCTGGTAAAATACTTTATAAATAAATAAATAAAAAAATGTACAACCCACAAAGTCATGTTGGATGTCATTGGACAGGACAGAGTCTGGCCTTTCTAATGATACCAAACATGTACCATGTAAAATTTAACTTCCATGAAGCCAGATCAGTGTTTTTATGCCCTCTCCACACACTGGCATCATCGCGCCGGGTGCAATGACGTCAATTTCGGGCACCCCCCCGCCGGAGCAGAGGGAGCGTCTGAAGGGGAGGGGGAATATCAATCTAATGCCAATGCTAATCCCTATATCCGGTGGGGGCCGTCATCTTGGATGGCAGCCTCACCTCTAGGTCTCCCCACGTTCAGTGACATCATTGGGCGTGGCACGATGGCATCAGTTAACCAGGAAACCCCTAGCTGCCCAGGGATTTCCTAAGGAAATCCTGTAGTGGAGATAGGGGGTTCAAAGTATCCCCCTATCTCCTGATCTGTGGCAGCTAGAGGTTCATGTTTGATATCATTGGAAAGGCCAGAGCATAGCCAGTCCAATGATACTAAACACAACCATGTTAAATGTTAAAAATAAATTTTTAAAAATAAAAATAATAATAAAATAAATAAAAAATAAAAACATGTTTATTTTGTTTTGTTTTTTTAATAACGCAGCATTATTGTTCACATTTCAATTATAAAGATTTTTGTGGAGGTTTAGCTAAAATCACGTAATTTCTCAGAGTAACGGGTTCCCAGTTCTAATTTTTTTAACAAGTGTACCCTATTACTTAACAAACGAAAAATTACATTACACACTGTGGATGATTGAAATTTTATTGAAAATTCACATTTTTTTTAAAAAAATTTGTTATAGCATTGTGGCAGGGTATGATGTACATGTATAATAATGATATATTATGAATCTGCTGAGTCTGTCGAAAAAAGGGTATATAGTTTGTCTGGGTCGTACAATAAAACGTGACTTCAAATCGCGTTTAAAGATGATGAGCAAAAATGGTCAAAATTAGCTCAGCACACTTCTACTTTTCGAAGAGTGTCGAACTTATAAAATTGCCCCATCCTTAAGGGGTTAAAAAGACATACTCAATAAATCTGAACCAAAATTTAATTATTGAATGAAAGGGATTAGCCTCAGGATTGAAAACCATTGGGTTTGGGTTTTCTCCCATATTCTGAGGTAGATGTTAGCATAAGAAGGGGCACAATGTTGTCCCCATAGCCATTCCTTGTATTTGGTGAAAAAGCTTGTTGTTAAGCAAAAAATAATTATCAGGGTTATTCAAAGAGACCCGATCTGGCCCCGAAATGTAACCGGACACTGAAATTCAGCGTACGACTACATTTCCTGGCCATTCGGCTATCCAGAGATCAGGCAGTTCGCCAAATGTTGGCAAATTGCCTGCACATACGGTGCCTGTTCGAGGGCAGTGAAATCCCCCATAGAGAAGCGATCCTTTGTCTATTCAGAGAACACAAAACAGCTGAGAAAAGTTGCCAAAATGCCCTGCTGTTCGGTGGTTTCATTCGTCAAGGTTTATTTAGGAGAATCCCATAGGCTTCAATGATAAACACCTCCATACAGCTTCTGGGGCCAGGCTCTATCAAAGTATGCTCCTAGCTCCCACCTGGGCACATCTATCCAGGGCTCCTGCAAGCATACACACCTCCATACAGCTTCCGGGGCCAGGCTCTATCACGGTGTAGAACATAACAAGGAAAAAAGGTGTCATCTGCGCTCGTTTCTATGTGTTCCATGTACAACAAAACTGAGGTTTTTGTTTGTTTCAATGGCCATTGCAACGTAAGCTCACTCGCCACTTCACAGAGTGAGTACCTACCTAACATGTACCAAAAGGCCGCTCTACTGAGCAGCTCCAAGCCCCTCCTGCTGCTTTTCAGCCAAGGAGAGGCAAAGATGGTGGGTTTTATTTATACACGCACCAAACACTTCCCATTTGGGATTAAAAACAAAAACATGGAAAGAGGAACAGCTGCAGAACGACGGACTGGTGTTACAAGCATGATATACATAAATACATACTCACCGGAGCGGCCTTTTGGTACATGTTAGGTAGGTACTCACTCTGTAAAGAGGTGCCGTGAAGTGGCGAGTGAGCTTACGTTGCTATGGCCATTGAAACAAACAAAAACCTCAGTTTTGTTGTACATGGAACACATAGAAACGAGCGCAGATGACACCTTTTTTCCTTGTTATGTTCTATACATTAACTGGGCTGTTACTCCTGGCAGTTGCTGCCGCTCCGGTGAGTATGGGCACGACGCCATTTTTTCTGTATTTATGTATATCATGCTTGTAACACCAGTCCGTCGTTCTGCAGCTGTTCTTCCTCTTTCCATGTTTTTGTTTTTAATCCCAAATGGGAAGTGTTTGGTGCGTGTATATATAAAACCCACCATCTTTGCCTCTCCTTGGCTGAAAAGCAGCAGGAGGGGCTTGGAGCTGCTAAGTAGAGCGGCCTTTTGGTACATGTTAGGTAGGTACTCACTCTGTAAAGAGGTGCCGTGAAGTGGCGAGTGAGCTTACGTTGCAATGGCCATTGAAACAAACAAAAACCTCAGTTTTGTTGTACATGGAACACATAGAAACGAGCGCAGATGACACCTTTTTTCCTTGTTATGTTCTATACATTAACTGGGCTGTTACTCCTGGCAGTTGCTGCTTACTCCTGGCAGTTGCTGCTGCTCTGGTGAGTATGGGCGCGACGCCATTTTTTCTGTATTTATGTCTATCACGGTGTGCTCCTAGCTCCCACCTGGGCAGGGGCGTCGTAACGTGGGGGCGGGGGGTGAGGCCCGCACCAAGTGACACCCACCCTTAACCGTCACCCTAAGGGCGGGTGTCTCACCCTGCGCCGCGTGTTCGCTCCCTGCGAGCGTCCGAAGCTATGCAGCTTCGGCGCTCGCCTGGGGGAAACACGTCACCAGCCGAGTTCTCGCGAGATCGCGGCTGGTCACATGGCTCCCCCAGGCGAGCGCCCAAGCTCCATGCCGCCGGACGCTCAGAGGGAGCAGAACACGCGGCATAGGAGGTGAGCTGGGGGCATTATCCATGAACTGGGGGCATAATCCATGAGCTGGGGGCATTATCCATGAGCTGGGGCATATCCATGAGCTGGGGCATATCCATGAGCTGAGGCATTATCCATGAGCTGAGGCAGTATATCCATGAGCTGGGGCAGTAACCATGAGCTGAGGCATTACCCATGAGCTGGGGCAGTATATCCATGAGCTGGGGCAGTATCCATGAGCTGGGGCAGTATATCCATGAGCTGGGGCATATATCCATGAGCTAGGGCATTATCCATGAGCTGGGGCAGTATATCCATGAGCTGGGGCATATCCCATGAGCTGGGGCAGTATATCCATGAGCTGGGGCATTATCCATGAGCTGTGGCAGTATATCCATGAGCTGGGGCAGTATCCATGAGCTGGGGCATTATCCATGAGCTGGGGCAGTATATCCATGAGCTGGGGCATATCCCATGAGCTGGGGCAGTATATTCATGAGCTGGGGCATTATCCATGAGCTGCGGCAGTATATCCATGAGCTAGGACAGTATCCATGAGCTGGGGCATTATCCATGAGCTGGGGCAGTATATCCATGAGCTGGGGCATATCCATGAGCTGGGGCAGTATATCCATGAGCTGGGGCATTATCCATGAGCTGGGGCATTATCCACGAGCTGGGGTATATCCATGAGCTGGGGCAGTATATCCATGAGCTGGGGCATTATCCATGAGCTGGGGCAGTATATCCATGAGCTGGGGCATTATCCATGAGCTGGGGCAGTAACCATGAGCTGAGGCATTACCCATGAGCTGGGGCAGTATATCATGAGCTGGGGCAGTATCCATGAGCTGGGGCAGTATATCCATGAGCTGGGGCAGTATATCCATGAGCTAGGGCATTATCCATGAGCTGGGGCAGTATATCCATGAGCTGGGGCATATCCCATGAGCTGGGGCAGTATATCCATGAGCTGGGGCATTATCCATGAGCTGTGGCAGTATATCCATGAGCTGGGGCAGTATCCATGAGCTGGGGCATTATCCATGAGCTGGGGCAGTATATCCATGAGCTGGGGCATATCCCATGAGCTGGGGCAGTATATTCATGAGCTGGGGCATTATCCATGAGCTGCGGCAGTATATCCATGAGCTAGGACAGTATCCATGAGCTGGGGCATTATCCATGAGCTGGGGCAGTATATCCATGAGCTGGGGCATATCCCATGAGCTGGGGCAGTATATCCATGAGCTGGGGCATTATCCATGAGCTGGGGCATTATCCACGAGCTGGGGTATATCCCATGAGCTGGGGCAGTATATCCATGAGCTGGGGCATTATCCATGAGCTGGGGCAGTATATCCATGAGCTGGGGCATTATCCATGAGCTGGGGCAGTATATCCATGAGCTGGGGCATTATCCATGAGCTGGGGCATATCCCATGAGCTGGGGCAGTATATCCATGAGCTGGGCATTATCCATGAGCTGGGGCAGTATATCCATGAGCTGGGGCATAGCCATGAGCTGGGGCAGTATATCCATGTGCTGGGGCAGTATCCATGTGCTGGGGCATATCCATGAGCTGGGGCATTATCCATGAGCTGGGGCATATCCATGAGCTGGGGCATATCCCATGAGCTGGGGCAGTATATCCATGAGCTGGGGCATTATCCATGAGCTGGGGCAGTATATCCATGAGCTGGGGCATAGCCATGAGCTGGGGCAGTATATCCATGTGCTGGGGCAGTATCCATGTGCTGGGGCATATCCATGAGCTGGGGCATTATCCATGAGCTGGGGCATATCCATGAGCTGGGGCATATCCATGAGCTGGGGCATATCCATGAGCTGGGGCAGTATATCCATGTGCTGGGGCAGTATCCATGTGCTGGGGCATATTGATGAGCTGGGGCATTATCCATGAGCTGGGGCAGTATCCATGAGCTGGGGCATATCCATGTGCTGGGGCAGTATCCATGCGCTGGGGCAGTATCCATGTGCTGGGGCATATCCATGAGCTGGGGCATTATCCATGAGCTGGGGCATATCCATGAGCTGGGGCAATATCAATGAGAGGAGCTGGGGGCATAGCTGCAATGAGAGCAGCTGGGGCAGTATATCCATGAGAGGAGCTGGGGCAAAATCCATGAGAGGAGCTGGGGCAGTATATCCATGAGAGGAGCTGGGGCAAAATCCATAAGAGGAGCTGGGGCAGTATATCCATGAGAGGAGCTGGGGCATATCTATGAGAGGAGCTGGGGGCATATCCATGAGAGGAGCTGTGGCAGTATATCCATGAGAGGAGCTGGGGCAGTATATCCATGAGAGGAGCTGGGGCATATCCATGAGAGGAGCTGGGGCAATATCCATGAGAGGAGCTGGGGCAGTATCCATGAGAGGAGCTGGGGCAAAATCCATGAGAGGAGCTGGGGCAATATCCATGAGAGGAGCTGGGGCAAAATCCATGAGAGGAGCTGGGGCAATATCCATGAGAGGAGCTGGGGCAATATCCATGAGAGGAGCTGGGGCAGTATATCCATGAGAGGAGCTGGGGCAATATCCATGAGAGGACCTGGTGCAATATCTATGAGAAGAGCTGGGGCAATATCCATGAGAGCTGCTGGGGCATATTCATGAGCTGGGGGCAATATACATGAGAGCTGCTGGGGCATATCCATGAGCTGGGGGCAATATCCATGAGAGCTGCTGGGGCATATCCATGAGAGCTGCTGGGGCATATCCATGAGAGCTCCTGAGGCATATTCATGAGAGCTGGGGCATATCCATGTGAGCTGGGGCAGTATCCATGTGTGCTGGGGGCAGTATCCATGTGTGCTTGGGGCAGTATCCATGTGTGCTGGGGGCATATCCATGAGAGCTGGGGCAATATCCATGTGTGAGCTGGTCTGGGGGCAATATATCCATGTGTGAGCTGGTCTGGGGCAATATATCCATGTGTGAGCTGGTCTGGGGCAATATATCCATATGTGAGCTGAGGCGCAATATATCCATATGTGAGCTGGGGCAATACATATCCATGGGTGAGCTGCTGGGGGCAATATATAATTGTGAACTGGGGCAATATATCCATATGTGAGCTGGGGGCAATATATATATTCATGGGTGAGCTGCTGGGGGCATATCCAGAGCTGCTGGGGGCAATATATATCCATGTGTGCTTTCACTGCCTTCGAACAGGCAAGTACTTGCTGGCAGTTGGCAAAAATTTGTGTGAGCATATGAGAGAGCTCCACAGCAATAAACCTCACAGTAATGTGCGTTATGTGTATGAGCATTCAGTGTTATATGGGAGTACTGATTTAGGAGTAAGAGTAGTTAAGAAGAACTTTGTAAAACTCGGGGGGGGTGACACCATAAGTTACCGCACCGGGTGACACCAACCCTAGTGACGCCACTGCACCTGGGCACATCTATCCAGGGCTCCTGCAAGGTGATTTGAATCTACGCTTCGCACCGCCTAATACCTTAACTTTCAATGTTTAGTATGTATGCTTTCATAGCAATGTCCATGTTAATTTGTATGTTTATGTTAAAGTAAAATTACATATAGCGTAACTGTTGTTAAAATATCTTAACTAGTCCTGTTTGCTATCATTAATTGCCATATCTTTACCAGTCCTGTTTGCTATCAGTAATTGCCACATCTTTACCAGTCCCGTTTGCTCTACAAAATTGCCATCTTTTACCAGTTATATTTGTTTGTTTATTTATTTCCACTCAGCCCTGGGCCTGCAATTCTGTGCCCCCCCCCCGGTCATGATTCACTGCATTAGAGAATTTATTGCACCAACATCCCCCAAAGATGCAATGTAATCCTGGATTTCTGTCTTTCCAGCATACACACCTCCATACAGCTTCCGGGGCTAGGCTCTATCACGGTGTCCTCCTAGCTCTAACCCTTCACCCACCCACCCCACAGTTCTCATTTCATTTATACCAAACTAATTTGGTTATGTGAAATTTTCAGCTACCAACCTATGCCACTCTGGAACTTCACCTACCAGACTCCCTTCCATCTCCTGCATTCCGTATCAATTCCCTGCCTGTCTTCTACTTTTCCTTTTTTTCCCTCCCCTTCTCCCACACCACCTTTCTCTAGAAATGTTTTTCCCTCTCTTTCCCCTCTTGCTGCTTCTTTATACTATCTCTCTTCTCTCTAAATCTACCCTCCCTCCCTATACACCTTACAAATTACAGCAACCTGGAAAAGAAACCCAAATACACCATAGCTTGCTCAGCTCCTTTAATTTATCATCTGAGAGCTGGTGGAGAGTGTTAAAATCCAGCCCTCCCACCCCCACACAACAGAGCTTTAAAACTCTCCAATCACTATTTTCCAAAAAGAAACATATGTCCAAATTCCTTTTTATTCTGCTGCTTGCTCTGGCAAATGATGTTGAACTTGAATCCAACCCTGGTCCAATAGCTGACACCATATTTAATCTCCCCACTAAAAAAGGCCTCTCCTTTGTGCATTGCAACATTCGCAGTTTACTCCCTAAGGCTGGGGTCAGACGAGCGTGATTTCTACGGACTGTACGTCCGTGCAGTACGGACATCGTCAGTACGGATGACGCAGTAGTGGTCACACAGTCCGTTTTTTCACTGAAGTTATTTTTTGACGGATGTAGGAGGGGAAAATAAATTACAATGAAAAAACATTCTGTCCGTCAAAAATGCTGGACGTATAAATGCAGTCCGTCTGACCATGCTCCATCACTCACACACAAAGCTATGCAGACGTTGTGGACGCAGCGCACTCCGCACGTCCGTTCTAGCAGTATTACGTTCTTGCCTAACCTGCGTCCGTTTGCCGCGGCCGTTGTGCGTCCGCAGTTCAGTGCTGACGTACTTCATGTGTCAGGCTCCAATGGACTTACTTTCATGCTATCACGGACGTACTTTTAGGCGCAATCACGGACGTGAACACTACGCTCGTCTGACCCCAGCCTAAACTGGATGAGCTTAAAGCTTGGTGCTTCTATTACAAACCTAAAGTCATTGTGCTGACAGAATCATGGTTAAGCCCTAAATTGCCAGACTCTGCCATAGCAATACAAGGGTATTCATGCTCTAGAAAGGACAGAGCTAAGAGAGGAGGGGGAATAGTTATCTATGTTGACAACTACATAAAGTTCACCCCGTTGCAGAATCCTAGCTTCCCAGCCACATTTGATTTCCTTTCTGGTACTATTGAGATCCCGTTCAGTAAAACAATTATTGTTGCTGGATTCTACCACCCACCGAGTTCCCCAGTGCACTCCCTTTCTGACATAACCCAAATCCTTAGTAAATTAGTAGCTCAAAACCAAAAAAGTGAACTGCTGGTCCTCGGTGACTTTAATGTTGATTGGCTGAATCCTAAAAACAATAAACACTGCTCACTGTTTAAGGCTTTGCAGCTAACACAATTAGTCTCCTCCCCCACTCGCATTAATATGAAAAGCCCTAACCACACCTTGCTGGACTGGATTCTCTCCTCATGTCCTGATCGAATACAGGAAGCAGGCGTTCTCGCTAACAGTTTCAGTGATCACTGCCTAGTGTACTGTGTGCGCAAAATAAGGGCCACAAAATGTCCACCAGAGGTAATAATCACCAGGTCTTTCAAGAAATTTAATCTTGAATCCTTCTTAAATGATCTCAAACGGCTCCCATGGTACAGACTAAACCTAATCCCAGACCTGGACTGTGCAATTGAATACTTTCAATCTGAGCTCCTGAAAGTCTGGAACACCCATACCCCACTGCGCAAAGTGCGAGTAAAAGGGGCCCACCTTCCCTGGGTTACAGCTGACCTCACACATATGTACCAGTTTAGAGACTCCCTGTGGTCAAATTTCAAGAGTACTGGATCCATGAATGATCACTGTGAATACCGAAAATACCGGAATGCATGCACAAAACAAACAAAAATGGCTAAAGCCCAATACTTCAATGAAAATTTAAACAATAACATATCAAACCCTAGAAACTTTTGGAAAATCATAAGTAATATACAATCACCCCCCGTTCACTCCCAACCGGCTGCTGTCAAAGTAAACAACCAAACTGTACAACACTCCCTAGATGTAGCAAATGCTTTTAATAATTATTTAGTTGGATGCGCCACCACCCTGATTGCTAAGCTAGGAAATGACATGAAATCAGAAAGGCCGCACGCAGGTCAGGCCCCACCAACTGTGCAAAGACCCTGTAACGCAGAGAAATTCAGTTTTAGACCAGTGCCTGTCAGTGTCATCACTAAAACATAGAAACATAGAAAAATGTCGGCAGATAAGAACCTTGCGGCCCATCTAGTCTGCCCAATTACATGGATACTTTACCTGGATTTATCTTTTTTTTAGGATAGCCTTATGCCTATCCCATGCTTGCTTAAATTCAATTACTGTTTTGGCCTCTACCACTTCAACTGGAAGACTGTTCCATGTATCCACCACCCTCTCAGTAAAATAATGCTTTCTGATGTTACTTTTAAACCTTTGCCCCTCTAATCTAAGACTATGTCCTCTTAGAAACATAGAAACATAGAAAAAATGTCGGCAGATAAGAACCTTTCGGCCCATCTAGTCTGCCCAATTACATGGATACTTTACCTGGATTTATCTTTTGTTTAGGATAGCTTTATGCCTATCCCATGCTTGCTTAAATTCAATTACTGTTTTGGCCTCTACCACTTCTACTGGAAGACTGTTCCATGTATCCACCACCCGCTCAGTAAAATAATGCTTCCTGATGTTACTTTTAAACCTTTGACCCTCTAATCTAAGACTATGTCCTCTTGTTTTGCTATAACCAAAAAATGAAATACCAATCTGGACCTGATCAAATCCCAGCAATGCTGCTGAAATTCAGCGCGCCAGCAATTGCAAAACCTGTCGCAACCCTAATCAATGAATCACTGGCGTCTGGATACATACCCAAACTCTGGAAGACTGCAAGGGTGGTACCTACCCATAAAAGTGGAGACAATACTTTGATATCCAAATTCCGCCCGATATCACTGCTCCCTGTAATGTCAAAAATTCTGGAAAAATGTGTCTACACTCAATTACGTGATTATTATCAGTATCAGAACTATTTAACCCCAGATCAATCAGGCTTTCGTCCAAAACATTCAACTACAACCGCCCTTTTAAAAGTTTGTAATGATATCCAAGCGGGCATGGAACAAGGAAACCTAACTGGAGCAATCTTCCTTGATTTTGCCAAGGCCTTTGACACAGTAGACCATGGTATCCTATTACAAAAACTTAAAAACTCCGGTATTGGTGATAGCACGCTAACCTGGTTCCAATCATATGTGTCTGATCGGTCGCAATATGTGCCCATTTCTGACAGCACTTCCCTTCCCCTCCCAGTCACATGCAGTGTACCCCAAGGCTCGATACTCGGCCCGTGCTATTCACAATATTCATAAATGATCTGCCCAATGTCTGCAAAGCGTCAACTGTACACATGTACGCAGACGACACTAATCTCTACCAGCCAACCAAATCTCCCGCAGCTGGAGGCCGTGCTGCAAGACCAATTCACAGGGGTAGAAAATTGGATCGCAGATAACAAACTTTTTCTAAATAATGACAAAACTGTTACAATGCTCTTTGGAACCGCACCTAAACTACACAAATTGCAAACACCCCATCTGTGTGTGGGGACAAGATCAAATGACACGGTGACTACAGTCACTTCTCTCAAATATCTAGGTATGTGGTTAGATCCAAATCTATCTTTTGGTCGCCACATCGAAAATCTCTCATCTAAACTCTACCCCAAACTAGGTGCCCTGTACAGAAACAAATCCTGCCTGAGCCCCGCGGTAAGAAAGCAGATTGTGCAACAAATGCTTATGCCAGCCATTGAATACGGAGATGTAGTGTATGCAGCTGCCCCTCAATCACTCCTCCAGAAACTTACTACATTGTATAACTCATTCTGCCACTTTGTGCTACAATGTAACTACATGACCCACCATTGTGACATGTTAAAAGAACTAAACTGGCCATCGCTGGAATCTATACGCACCCTTCACCTTTCCAACCTGGTGTTTAAGAGCTTTTCTGGGAAGATACCACCCTACCTGAATAGGCTGATTGCCCCAGCAGTTCCCTCATCTTATAACCTCAGATCCAGGACCAGCACATTACTTGCAATACCACAATACAAAAAGAAAGTGGCTCGATCCTCATTTCCTACAGAGCATCGCAAATATGGAATAACCTCCCAGATGCAATCAAATCCTCCCCCAGTCTAAAGTCCCTTAAGAGTTCCCTATTAACATACCTCAATACCGAATGCACCTGTAAACATGTAACATAATGACTTTATTTCCTACATATTTATTTTTCTGTTAATCTGTATATTTGGTTTTGTGTTAATATCTTGCATTTTACTATTTTGTATTTCTGTAACCAATCAATGTTCTTGAACCCAGGGCATACTTGAAAACGAGAGAAATCTCAATGTATCCTTCCTGGTAAAATCCTTTATAAATAAATAAATAAAATAAATAAACAGTGGATAGCAAAAGTCTACACACCCCTGTTAAAATGTCAGTTTTCTGTGATGTAAAAAAAAAAAAAGATACCAAGAAAAAATGCCCACACAACCTGACACATTTGGAATTTTTTTTACAAAGAAGAGCGGGCAAATGTTGCCAAGTCAAGATGTGCCATGCTGATAGACTCATACCCCAAAAGGCTGAGTGCTGGAATAAAATCAAAAGGTGCTTCAACAAAGTATTAGTTTAAGGATGTGCACACTTATGGAACAATATTATTTTAGTTTTTTATTTTTCTTTCCTCCACCTAAAAGATTTCAGTTTCTTTTTCAATCAAGTTGTACAGTTTATTGGTCACATTAAAGGTGGGAAAGTTCTGAAATTATTTATGTTTGTCTCAGGGGTGTGTAGACTTTTGCTATCCACTGTATATATTATTATTTGCCGCGTGGGGGCTTTTAATCTCACTTTTCTGCCCTCCACCACAACTTAAACATAGAAACATAGAAAATGTCGGCAGATAAGAACCTTTCGGCCCATCTAGTCTGCCCAATTACATGGATACTTTACCTGGATTTATCTTTTGTTTAGGATAGCCTTATGCCTATTCCATGCCTGCTTAAATTCAATTACTGTTTTGGCCTCTACCACTTCTACTGGAAGGCTGTTCCATGTATCCACCACCCTCTCAGTAAAATAATGCTTCCTGATGTTACTTTTAAACCTTTGCCCCTCTAATCTAAGACTATGTCCTCTTGTTTTGCTACTTTGTTTCCGTTTAAATATACTCCCTTCCTCTACCTTGTGGATTCCCTTTACGTATTTAAATGTTTCTATCATATCTCCTCTGTCTCGTCTTTTTTCCAAGCTGTACATGTTAAGATCATTAAGCCTTTCCTGGTAACTTTTCTCCTTCAAGCCGTACACCATTTTAGTAGCCCTTCTCTGAACTCTCTCTAAGATGTCTATATCCTTCTGGAGATACGGTCTCCAGTACTGCACACAGTACTCCAAGTGAGGTCTCACCAGTGCTCTGTACAGTGGCTTATAAAATGCTTATACGTATACGTATATTTATTTATATATTGTATTATTATATATACTGAATTTGTATATATTGTATTACTTGGATACTGATCGAGTAAAGGCTATTAGAAAATATCAGTATCAAGATCTTATAATAGCCTATAGCTTTCCAGTATTGCCAGAAAAACTAACAAAAGATCCAGACCAGAGACCATAAAAGCTGCACTTAATGAGAACTTGGAAGGATTCCCAGAGCAGGATGTGACCACTGGAAAGAACATTCCGCAGTCTGAATGGAAGTCCAGCAGATGCACAACATACTGGTTACAATACATATTGGACTTGGTGCTGGAAGCCAGGTGGAAAGCAGAAGATGATAATCTTTATGTAAATTGACTTAAAGAAACTATCACTATTGGTTAACAGATAATGCTTGTATACTCTCATACAAAGTACCTTGCTCGGCCAAACAGTTGGAAAACTCACTAACGAATAGGGGATAATTATTTACTAAAGATAAGGGAATTGGTCTGAAGCAACTTGCAAAACAAACGTTAGAGATTAATTCCTCTTACATTGATATTGTTCTTTTTACATGTTACATATGTTGAGAAACTCTGTTATCATTTATAATCAGATATTTTGTAGCCGTTTAGAATTTCAGTCTACACAGCAAGAGGCCTCCTTGAAGAGGTACGTATTATATGTGTATTTCTTTTCTTAGTCATTTTGACACAAAATATGAAGGTTGACTTTGAGTTCATCATTATCTTACTATAAATGTGTAAACATTAAAAATAAAGTGAATATTGTCTCCCAATCTGCTTTGTTTTTCATACAGAGAGATGTATCCAGCACACTTTACATTTTTCGCGCAAACGTTAACGCGTGCGCAAAAATGCATTAACGCGAGGGGCAAAACCCTTTGCGCTGAATGTCTTATTACAATGTCTGCAGAAAAAATGCACGTTAACGTCTACCGCGGGTGAACCTGTGCGAACGCTGCGGGGAGCGTAATGTACGTTGCGCGTCCTATACTTAACATTGCGAGCGCAAATGCGTTTGTGTGTTGGTACCTGGATGGTATTACAATATATGCGCAGTTTTTAATGCACAGTGTTTACGCGCATAATTTTAACGTCTTTGAAAAGCTGGTGTTAATGGCAAATCTGAACGTCCTGGCTGAAATGAAACACACCAGCCCAAAAAAAAAATACAGCAAAAGTATAGTTGCACACTCTACACATACCCAAACACTAAATTGTGCGTGTTTGGTTTTTTTGATGCAGCATATATGCGCAGATTGCCTTTGACAGGCGCAAAAACTTAACGTGAGACAAAAGGTTCTTAATTCTGATTGGCTGAATCGTGTGAAAAAACAGTCCACACACCGATTTCTGCGAGCAATGTTAATGCGCGCGTGTTTCTGCGTGTCTTTTTTACATGCGTTATTGTTTGACGGATGAAATAATGCGCGAGGATTGTAATACCAGCGTTAATTTACGCGCGTTAACGATTAACTCATCGCGCAAAATTTCACGCGTTTACCGTGCATTTTTGCGTGAAGAATGTAACAGAGCCCTACATTGCTACACTCTATCGTACAATGCTTTGCAAAACATACAACAAATTCTCACATGTAACTGGGAAAACATAGAAACATAGAAAATGTCGGCAGATAAGAACCTTTCGGCCCATCTAGTCTGCCCAATTACATGGATACTTTACCTGGATTTATCTTTTGTTTAGGATAGCCTTATGCCTATTCCATGCCTGCTTAAATTCAATTACTGTTTTGGCCTCTACCACTTCAACTGGAAGACTGTTCCATGTATCCACCACCCTCTCAGTAAAATAATGCTTCCTGATGTTACTTTTAAACCTTTGCCCCTCTAATCTAAGACTATGTCCTCTTGTTTTGCTACTTTGTTTCCTTTTAAATATACTCCCTTCCTCTACCTTGTGGATTCCCTTTACGTATTTAAATGTTTCTATCATATCTCCTCTGTCTCGTCTTTTTTCCAAGCTGTACATGTTAAGATCATTAAAGGGATACTCTAAGCAACATGACCACCTAAGCTATTTTAGGTGGTCATGATGCCCGGAGTATGCCGCCCTTTGTCCCCCCTCCCTCCGCTCAGCCGATCAGCTGAAAATGCTGAAAACAGCTGAGAGGGCGGAGAACTTTACTCCGCCCTCCCAGCTGTCAGTCAGCAGAGCGGGAATCATATTTCCCGCTTCTGCCGACTTTTGCCGAGTAGGAGACGTCATCGCGCTTTCAGCGCGATGACGTCTCCTACTCCCCGCAGAAGCTGGCGGCTCCCTCTTCGGGTTAGTGTTGCGCGCATCCTCTTGCGCGCAACACTAATCCTCAGAGGGAGCCGGGAGGAAGCCTGCCGATTGGCTGGCTTACGTGAGAGGCGCGCATGCGCGCTTCTCACGTAAACCAGAAGCCAAGACGCAGCAAGAAGAAGGACGGGAGCGGAAGAGGAGGGAGGTGAGTATAAAAAAAAAAAAACGCCGCTGGAAACAAGAGGATTTTAAGGTAAGTATTGCAGTTACAAGAAAAGAAAAAAAAAAGAAGGTTTTATTAAGGGAATAGGGATAGGTTAGGAAAAAAAAACGGGGGGTGATTTTTTTGTTGGAGTGTTCCTTTAAGCCTTTCCTGGTAACTTTTCTCCTTCAAGCCGTACACCATTTTAGTAGCCCTTCTCTGAACTCTCTCTAAGATGTCTATATCCTTCTGGAGATACGGTCTCCAGTACTGCACACAGTACTCCACAACACATACCAAACGTTTGCTGCAAGTTAAACTTCACGTAAACATGTTTAAACTCAAAAAATTATTATTTTAAGGTGACATACATTTTATATCGAAAACTATTTTGAACATAAAAATAAATAAAATAGGCAGTCTATGAAAATATTCAACCCTTCTGCTTTACAGGTTCCATGTTTACACAGCTGTTAAAAGTGTAAATGGAATTGTGGTTTGTACAACTATGTATCAATATACCTCTACCTGTGAGACATTAAAACAATAATCACATTTCTCTGGAGAAAAAGTTCTACTGTGGATGAGGGTTATTGGTCAGGCAGCAAGTCTGAAGTAAAGATATGACAAAGAAGATCAAATAGCATTGTCTGGCAGGAAGTGTCAAAGTATTCAAGCTAAACCAATTAGGAAAAGGATACAGAGTGATGTCCTACTGTTTGGAAATCCCATTTGGACCTGGAGGCTACATCACACATAACACCGACCAGAAAAAGTTACCAAGAACTCAGACACCATGCATGGAGGAAACGTGCTGTGCGGTAAATATGATAAACTGAACAAATTCAAGAGCTCTGCATCAAACTGGTCTGTAATGGAAGGATGGCAAGAAAGTCAATGCTCAAAAACAATGAGAAATACCATCCGTATTTTGCTAAAATGAATAAGACTGCCTCCGTGAAGGCAGTTTTATAATCAAAAGAGACAATTGAAATGATCAATGCAACATATATCAGGGATCTCAAACTCTGCCCCCCCCCATGTTTACAGCCTACAATTCCCAGAATTTTGTGAATACAACAGTTGGACAGAGACTCAAGGTAATTGTAGTTAAGAATCTGGAGCTTCTAAGTTTGAGATCCCTGATGTATACATCACATTTTAAATGCTGACTGTGTTTGTTTTACAGATGGTGAGGAAGTTCTCACCTCACCCATTAAGAGCAGTGTGAGCCATGCGGTGAAACAGCATTCACATTGGCCCACTGAGCCATCGGCCCACTGAGAATCTCCCTGTAGTTCCTATGGCCAGTACATGACTGCTGTCATTAGTAAGGATTTGACTTTAATTTTCCTGTGCAACAGAGTCACTACATCTTAGTTTTCAAATAAAACCAAAAAAGATGTATTTGACCAGATGTATGTGTATCGCTCTGCCATGATCTGACACAATCAGTTCCTCGTACCCCTACCCCCAACTCCCACCTTCAGGCCTTCTGCTGAGCTGCCCCCTTTCTATGGAACTCCCTTCCGCACAACATTAGACTCTTCCTGTCTCTCCAGTTCTCCAAGAAGTCTCTGAAAACATGTTACTTTAGAAAAGCCTATCGGCTCGCTCCATAATCCCTCACTGAACATCTCTTGCTCCATTTTCCCAATAAGCCAACATGCGCCCCACTACTACACATACTCCAGGTACCCTCTCCTACTGTGTCACCCCTCTCCTCTTAGATTGTAAGCTCTCGAACAGGGTCCTTCCCTCTTACTGTTCGGTGTGTGTAACTTGTATGTATATTTGTCTTTCTATCTCTCCCCTTGCACAGCACTAAGGAATCTGTTGGCGCTTTATAAATGCTTGTAACTGTAACTGATTGAGTATACTCCATCTTCAAACACTCCAGCAGGAGCCTGACTTTGAGAAAACCCGGTCTAGTCATAGTCTGGAGCAATCCAGGAATTTTGGTTACTTCAAATAATATGCTCCCAAATTTTCAGCACCTTGGACACGTCTGCCAAGGTGCTGAAGCTGTGTAAAAAGCGTGGAGTTTCATTTTACTTTCATAAAAACATGGAGCGCCAACACTATTATTATACATATAGGGCTCTATTACATTCTCCGCGCAAAAACGCATTAACGCGAGGGGAAAAACCCTTCGCGCTGAACGACGTATTACGACGTTCGCGCACAAAATGCACATTAACGTCTAACGCGAGTTACCCTGCGCGAGCGAAGGTTCGTGCGCGCATCCCATACTTAACATTGTGAATGCAAATGCGTTTGTGCGCTGGTACGCGGATAGTATTACAATCGATGTGCAATTTTTTACGAACGACGTTTGCACGCATAATTTTAACGTCTTTTAAAAGCTGGTGGTAACTGCAAATCTGAACGTTCTGGCCGAAATGAAATACACCAGCACGAAAAAAAAATACAGCAAAGTATAGTTACACATTCTACACATACCTAAACAATAAAATTGAGAGGTTGTGCGTGTTTTTATTATTGATGCAGCATATATACTCAGATTGATTTTGGCAGGAGCAAAAACTGAACGGAAGACAATTGTGGTTCTTAATTCTGAATGGCTGAATCGCGTGAAAAAACAGCCTGCCCACCGATTTCTGCGCACAGCGTTAATTTGCGCTCGTTTTTGAGCATATTTTTTACGCGTGATATTTTCGGACGGATGAAAAAATGCGCTTGGATCGTAATATCAGCGTTAATTTACACGCGTTAACGTTTAACGCTGCGCGCAAAACAAGTTGCACGAAATTTGTACGAAACAGTACATGCATGTGTACACTGTCTGTAAAGGAAAATGTTTTTTTGATAAATTCATTGGCAGTGGCTTTATGGAAAATAATTTGGTGATGGAGGGGTTAAGGAAAGGAAATATCAAAAATAGCACTCATTGAACATGGTGAGATCCTTTCATCCTGAGCCCACATCCTCCCTAGCTTCTGCCCCCTGTGCATACATACCAAAAACGCAAAACATATCTAAAAATGTATATACAAAATGCAAATTTATATAACATAAGCCTCGCTTTCCTCGCTCTAAAAAATAAGATCCTAGAATCTTGATGCCAGATGATTTAAGCAAATGATCGTTTAATTCCAAGTACTGAACTATTATTACCATATTGCAAAAGCCTCCTCATTCTGTTCAGTGTTTGACATACAGTTTAATTTTCAACTCCTACACCTTTAACTCTTTTGTCTCCAATCCTCTTGGGCACAGTCAACTAATTCACGTGATTAGTATTATCTGTTGGCAGTTACTGCCAGAAATCGCGCAGCTACTTTAACATCCCTCATAACCATCTGAATCGTGTTTTGTCAATAAAGAATAAATCGATGACTGTTGGCATATGGTGCCACAAGTATATTTCTGCGAGATAATGAAAGAAGTCGAATTGCCTGCTTAAATTTAGAGAATTCCACGAAAATATACGTAAAAAGAAAAATAAAGGGGGAAAAAAGGAGAACACCCACAAAGTTTACTCATTGTCATTTTAGGGTGGACAGGTTGTTAGTCACAGAGAACAATTTGTTCTAATCTCTGCCGTTATACTTAACTAAACATTATGTGAAGTGAACGCAGGGACTGAGTCACAATGAGTGGGTTTGTAATCAAATGCTGGGTAGAGGCAGGATTAAAATATATATATATATACACACACATTTCTCAAGCAATACCCTCATGGCTCTAAAAACTGTGAAAGAGAAAGCAAATCAACGAAAACATATTAAAACATATTTAGAATGTGCATAATGAGTATTCTCTAAGCTACACACTATCGCTGTATTTTTGTTGTATATACCTAAAATCTGTGGCATTTTATTTCTGGATACCCAGATAATTTTAATTCTTTGAGACTAATCACCTACTGTAAGAAATAACATGTACCACACGTACTGACAGTGCCGAATTTCTGCATTCACAGTGTAATATATTGTTTTTTTAAGTATTCATTCATTACCATGTACCAAATACTAGCCTATAGTAAAAAATTATTTGTTTGAGAGCCGCTATAAACAGTCATTAGTAACTTAACATATATATCGTGCAGCGAAAACCATTAAATAAATTAAATTCAGCACAGGAAACCCACAACCTTTTTTAAAAGTTGTGACAAAAACAGATTCTCGTTTACGCAGAACAAAATTGTATCTCATTCCTTTTACCCCGTGTGACTGCAAAGAGCAAAACGGAGGAACCCTCACTGTAACAAAAAGAGCAACAAATGTTATGACTTTCTTACAACAGCCAGGAAGAGGGCAGAATACACGGAGAGTTCTGGGGTCACTCACAACTGTACAGGAATAAGATTTAGGGTGTTAAAATACCTGAAAATACCTGTACCATACAGATACAAGTAAGGTTATTCAGAGAAAGGTGAAACCCAGGAGAATGGAAGGAGAAGAGAACTATCTAGACCGAATAGCCGATTTGGAAAGTGAGATAAATGGGAGAATTTTTCTGGTTTAGCTAGAATTTTCACTTCTCCAGTCATTCTCCTGGTTTTCACATCTCTCTGTATAACCCTGAAGGTGTCACTGTAATTTCCATATACAGGTTTTATGCCACATACAAATATTATCCTTATTTTCTATTTTTTGGAAGTTACATTACTAATAATCTCTCTCTATGATCACCACGCAAACTCCTAAAAATGGAAATCTGGCCAATTCTATTATCTTGTATTGCCTATATTTATCACACTTCCTCACAAAGACCATTTCTGGCTGATTGCTAATAATGCAAATGCCGTATGAAGCGATGCAAGACACAATGATGCAAGAGACACCATCTGCTGACTAGAACTTGTCATCCCAACAACAGTTCTGCAAAGAATAAATACAATCCAAAAATCCAGTAAGTGTCCTTGGGCAAGACACCTAATGGTACATTCTCACCACCCAGGACGTACATGAAAACGAGAGAAATCTCAATGTATCCTACCTGGTAAAATCCTCAACTTTTCACTGCTGATTTTTGTTCTCTGAATAGACGAAGCATTGCTTCTCTTTGGGGATTTCACTGCCCTCGAACAGGCAACGAACAGGCACCGTATGTGCAGGCAGTTCGCCAACATTTGGCGAACTGCCTGCTCTCTGAATAGCCGAATGGCCAGGAAAGGTAACCGTACGCTGAATTTCACTGTTCGGTTACCTTTTGGCCACAATTCGGATCTCTTTGAATAACCCTGATAGTTTACTGAGACTGTTATGTCAGTAATAAGGGCAAGGGTGTAATTATGAAATAGAAGGGCCTTCAGTTAGTAGAGGATATTGTTAATTGTTCTTATGCTTACTGGTAAGATATGTTATAAATAAATAATGGTGAGTATTGAAATAAACCTGCCAGGGTGATTTGTAAAGGTGGAAATATAGCTAATGTCCTGCCATCTGGGTTTTGTAAGCAAGAGTTATCTGTGTAAGCCCAACTGTCAATAATATCTACAAAGGGTCCTTGAAAATACAGCAGAGGTAATGTTCTATAAAATTATAAAAGGGTTAGGATGGGGTTCAAAGGCATGGTTACGTCTAAGGCTAGGGTCAAACGAACGCATTATTCGCAGCGACAGTCAAAAAGTGCGTCCGAACGCATTGACGTATTTTTTCACGGAACGCGCGAAAACGGTCAGATGATGAGCATTTTCGTGCGTGATTTTTTACGGATCGGTCAATAAAACACTTTTTGCGTCTGGACGTTATGTAGGCTGGACATTAGCAGCGTCTGACATCTCCTAATCACGCACACACGCCGCTATGCCGCCGCAGTACGTCAGTACTAGCGGTTCTGCGTTCTCGAAAAAATGCGTTCATTTTCCACTTGCGTTGCGCGGCCGGACTTTCGTGCGGCCGTACTTTGTATATTGGCCGTCATTGCCCGTCATTTGCTGCTACTGCGGCCGTGATGAAGTGCGCCTAAACGCACGTTAAAACTTCATTAGTCTGACCCCAGCCTGAAAAGGCGATTTGCTAATACTTTGCTCCACAAAATGTCAGCCCTTGCCTGTTAGGATGTGCCCCTAGCTAGTACTTAGTGAATCCATCAAACATATAACTATGCAGTGAGGCAGCACATGAGCCTTAGGTTACAGACATGCCAACTTTGGCAGGCCTGAGATCAGGAGTATAGGGGGGTGGCCTTATTTGGACATGGACATGATATAGATTGTGGAAATAAAAACGGCGGTCTTCGGCGGCTCCATGTTCGGCGCACTTTGGGGACCCTTTGATGAATAGTGAATTCACTGCATGGTCAGCGAAATGGAATCACTGAAGCACCGAAATTTCACTGTAGGAACTAAATAGCGGATGTAAATGAGCTAATGCTTGTTTCGTTTGCCGAATTGATTTGGGTGAAGATCAAAAACAACTAAAAGGCATCCTTTATAGCTTTATATATTGACTTGCAAAATGAATGTTTTAGTTTTGCCTGTAAAAATGCTTCTCACACACCAACAGCCTTGTTCTATAAAAATTCTTAGTATTCCTTTAAAACCAAGAAATAAAGGTTGAGTATCCAGTAATACCAAGATGACATCAGCGCTCGAAATGCCAGAAAAGCAAACTCTCTGGCAACTAATACATTTCTTCGTTCCTTGGCAATCCTCTTGAACAAATAACATTTCCCTATATATGTGATTATTTGGTGCAACATAAGATATGAATCATGAGCATGAATCACAATCCCTTTTTTTTTTAATTCTCTAAATAAACCTCAATACCACCCAAGCAATTAGATTTCTAACTGTCACTCATTGTCCCCTTATTCTGATAAAAAATAAATAAAAGGCAAATAATGCAACACAATAAAACATAATTTCGATCCTACGTTTTATATTCAGTGCAGGAGTGAGTCACCATTGTCTCTGGGAAAAAAAATATATCAAATTATTTCTGATTGTACTTTCTGAATCACTGCGTTCGACTAGTTTCTATTGAAGATAGATTTTAAATATAACTTTAAAACGTAAATGAAGTGGGAAAATACATTTCAGGAAACAGAAATGAAAAACAGATGTGATATGTCTGTGCGCGAGTTATTTTTTTCCGTGCAGATGTTTATCGAGCCACATCAAGAAAAAGATGCAGGTTTATTTAATAATAGGTCCTTCCGTCATTGTCTGTTGTACTGATTGTGTGAGTCTCATAAATGAGTAGTAGTAATCTATTCCTTATCTATGCCCTATCACGATTGGGCTCCTATACAAGCACAGCATCGTGTGTAGAAGAACACAAGCTATTCATCCACACTACCCCCAATATTGAGTCATTAATATTGTCTTATTGCTTCTCGCTCTGCCCCCATTACTAGTCCCATGAGTTGCATCAGTTGTGTAGTTCCCAGGCCAACTTGAGACTTTTAGTGAGCAAAAACAAGGTCTGAGAGTGTCCTGAGGATGAGCTACAGAACTAGTGGCCTGCCCTACCGTGGGCCCCAGCTCAGGTCTCCCAAGGCTGTAGCTCGATGGTGCCATTACAAAGATGACTATCTGGAGTAGCCTGTACACTTGAAGTGAGCAAAATCAAGATTTTTGAGGGTCCTGAGAACGAGCAACGGCACTAGTGGCCTGTTCTATGTTAGGGCCCGCTCAGGTCTCACAAGGTTTTAGCTCGATTGTGTCATTACAGAGAAGTAATGGGTAGAGTCCTCGCGCTTACGCCAAGTGTCCAGTGAGTAATACTTCAAGATAATCTAGAAAACATAATAGGAGACATACATTGCGCAGTACATCCTTATGACACCTGGTTTCCAGAGAAAAAGTATTCAACTCACTTTTTTCTGAGCCCCATAAAGTCGGCTCTGGACTATATAGGCATATATCTGTGGATATGATCTCACCAGCCCGTCCTACCAGCAACCATCCATGATGATAACCTGGTCCATAGATGAAATATTGGATCCCGGGATATGTCACAGACGAAAAGTCGGCAGGATAAAATAAAGTAAAATTTATTGTACCACTAATGCGTTTCGACCTAATTGGTCTTTATCAAAGTGCAGAAAAATATACATGATGTATATTTTTCTGCACTTTGATAAAGACCAATTAGGTCGAAACGCGTTAGTGCTGCAATAAATTTTACTTTATTTTTATCCTGCCGACTTTTCGTCTGTGACATATCCCGGGATCCAATATTTCATCTATGGACCAGGTTATCATCATGGATGGTTGCTGATAGGACGGGCTGGTGAGATCATATCCACAGATATATGCCTATATAGTCCAGAGCCGACTTTATGGGGCTCAGAAAAAAGTGAGTTGAATACTTTTTCTCTGGAAACCAGGTGTGACATATCCCGGGGATCCAATATTTCATCTATGGACCAGGTTATCATCATGGATGGTTGCTGGTAGGACGGGCTGGTGAGATCATATCCACAGATATATGCCTATATAGTCCAGAGCCGACTTTATGGGGCTCAGAAAAAAGTGAGTTGAATACTTTTTCTCTGGAAACCAGGTGTCATAAGGATGTACTGCGCAATGTATGTCTCCTATTATGTTTTCTAGATTATCTTGAAATATTACTCACTGGACACTTGGCGTAAGCGCGAGGACTCTACCCATTATTTTATCCATTGACTATTCGCACTTGGGAGTGTGCGTTTGTGCCCTTGCTGCTACCCAAGACCGACCATCTACACATTATCTGCGCCATTTTTTCCACCTTATTGTTTTTTCATTACAGAGAAGACTAAATCATATGCAAATCAGACGCTATCACCCAGAATGGGTGACTGGTACTGAAATGCCAAGGAAGTTATCTCTGCTCAAGGGGTGCAGCAACTCCCCACCCCACCACCCCATGATCATGCCTTGCCATTTCAGCTCTGGCCACCCTTTCTGGGTGAAGGCAGACTGATTTGCAAATGACCCAGCAGTCTCTGTAATGGCACATGGAGCTAAAATCTTGTGAAACTCATACTCAGGTCCTTCACATTTTTTTCCTCATCCTGAGACTCTCTTTCCTCTGTTTCTCATACCTTAACCTGCCTCATGTATTACTCCTACAGAGTGTGCCTATACCTCTTGATATCGGCTATTCCATTTGAGAAACATTTTCCTCTCACGAGTGACATGAGGTGAGGTCAATGGCTGGGGAGGTACTAATCCCTTATATAAAAAGTTTAATAATTAATATTATTTTAAAAACATACATGTTGCCCGCCTTCCTGTTTACCTTTCTTGCATGGAGGGGGCTAAATCCCTGTTGTTGCAGTGGGAGAGCAAGCAAACCAATTTCTTTTATCTGTGGTGGTGCAATGGGGGCAGCCAGCATGCCCCTGCAGGCACCTGTTATGTATACCTGGTGGTCAAATGGTGAGCAGTGCAGTCTGCAATTTTATCAGATGCTAACCAATGCGCCTTCTCGCTAGCTGGCGTATAAGTCACACTGCTCTCACACATCATTCCCAAATGCTGCGTGTGTTTATATTGACCCTGAATGTATTTGAACAATGCAAATTCTAGTAAATTGTTATAGGAATCCAGAGAGTCGATCATATGACGGGCACACTCACATTATCTTGGACATGGTGCGCTCTCCTTCACAAATGTGGACCTCAAGACCCCCAACCCAAGGACCTGCAGCATCCACCTCACGTGCCGCTCTGTCTCTGCCGCTCCCCTCTGCGAGTCCCTTCACTGGCTCCCCATCCACTGCAGAATTAAGTTCAAAATCCTTATCCTTACCTACAAAACCCTCACTAACTCAGCTCCCCACTACCTGTCCTCACTAATCACCAAATACACCCCAGCCCGGTCCCTAAGGTCAAACAGCGACCTGCGCCTAGATTCTCCACATATCTCCTCTTCCCATGATAGATTGCAGGATTTCTCACATGCAGCCCCAATCTTCTGGAACGCTCTCCTTCGTAACTGTCAGACTCTCTCCTAGTTTCCCTTCCTTCAAACGCTCCATTAGGCTTCCCTAAATAGGAATGTCTTAAGACCTGACTCACTGATACACCTCACTGACGCAACCAGTCCATCACTATCACCTTGCAGTCCATCACTCTCACCTTGCAGTCCATCACTCCCACCTTGCAGTCCTCTCCTCCTGTTTCCACCCCAACCCTTCAAGATTGTGAGTTCCCGTGGGAATAGGGCCCTCGTTTCCTCCTGTACTGGTTTGTCAATTGTTCAATGTATTGTAACCCTGTCTATATTGTGCACATTGTACAGCACTGCGGAATATGCTGGCGCTTTATAAATAAAGAATAATAATAATAATGTATGTAGACCATATCATTATCACCTACAAATAAAAAGCATGAACTTAAACTGACTTCATTAAACTGCCCTAGATATAACAATTTCTTCAAATCTCCATACATCAGTAACAAGTGATAACCTCCATATGAATCAATGTGGGTCTTTTCCCCTCCTACCTCTGATTTCACAGTGGTACAGACATAGCAGCAGTGAAGAATAAGATGAGGAGCAGTGGCATAGAGAATAAAGAGCCCATGAAAACGAAGAGGCACCATGGCAGAGAAGAGATGTACAGCAGAGAGGAAGGAGACTTTACTGGAAAGGAATGGCAGTTCCCCCATCCTTTCCATGAGTAATACAAATTTCTATTTATTATGATTTTCTGTCCTAGTGCAGGCAACTGCCCACTCCAGGCACTAGTCCCACATCTTACCATCCTGACCTCCCCACCCAATTGCCAACCACTCATTTACTCCACTCAAACTATGAGTAAAGGCCATAGGAGGCTGTGCTTTCAGACATGCCCTAACGAGAACCCAGGAAAGGGGATTTATTTATTTATTTATAAAAGATTTTACCAGGAAGGATACATTGAGATTTCTCTCGTTTTCAAGTACGTCCTGGGTTCAAGAACATTAAAATGTTACAGTTGTTACAGAAATACAAAGTGATACAATGCAAGATATAAAAATAACAACAACAAAAAAAACACAAATATACAGATTAACAGAAAATAAATATTTAGGAAATAGTCATTATGTTACATGTTTACAGGTGCATTCCGTATTGAGGTATGTTAATAGGGAGCTCTGGAGTGACTTTAAACTGGGGGAAGATTTGATGGCGTCTGGGAGGTTATTCCATAACTGCGGTGCTCTGTAGGAAAATCAGTATCGAGGCACTGACTTTTTGTATTGTGGTATTGCAAGTAAGGTGCAGGTCCTGGACCGGAGGCTATAGGATGAGGGAACTGCTGGAGGAAGCAGTCTATTCAGGTAGGGTGGCAGCTTCCCAGAAAAGCTCTTAAACACCAGGTTGGAAAGGTGAAGGGTACGTTTAGACTCCAGCGAGCGGCAGCATGAGTTATACAATGTGGTAAGTTTCTGAAGGTGTGTTTGCGGGACCGCTGCATACACTACATCTCCGTAATCAGTAGCTGGCATAAGCATTTGTTGTACAATTTGCTTTCTTACCGCGGGGTTCAGGCAGGATTTGTTTCTGTACAGGGCTCCTAGTTTGGGGTAAAGTTTGGATGAGAGTTTTTCGATGTAGGGGCCAAAGGATAGATTTGGGTCTAACCACAAACCTAGATATTTGAGAGAAGTGACTGTGGTCAGTGTGCCATTTCATTTTGTCCCAACACATAGATGGGGATTTTGCAATTTATGTAGTTTAGTTTTTTTTCCAAAGAGCATCGTTACCGTTTTGTCAGTATTTAAAAAAAGTTTGTTGTGTTTGATCCACTATTCTGCCTCTGTGAATTGTTCTTGCAGCACGGCCTCCAGTTGTGGGAGAGTTGGTTTTCTGGTATAGATTAAGGTGTCGTCTGCGTACATGTGTACAGTTGAGGTAGAAGTGAGGTAGAAATAACAACAATTCTCTGCTATCCCTCAATTTCTTATTCCAAATCGAGCTTGCCAACACAAAGCATAATTATAACACATCACTCTATTTCTAATGCTTGTACTAGTTGTTGAGAACATTGTTTTAGTAATACAAGGTTCTATGGTTTTCACCTATATTACAGCCTTTAATGCTCACTAGTCTGAACCTTGGATGTCTCACGTGTCCCATTCATCTCAACCATAAGCATGCGAACACTGCTCTCATAACCTGCTACACTCTCTTTTTTTGGAGCCATCCAGATTTTATTAGTTCCTGATTAGACGTGATAATCAAATGAACAGTGAACTCGCTGCTTTATAATGCTAAAGGTAAAACTTAACTTTTATCATAACATTATAAACTAAAGGAAAATTTTAAAAAAGCTGTTTGTATATCATAGACAAGATGCTAAACAAAGAGGTAACTCATAAGTGATGTTCTGTCTAACCTTGAGAGGTTATAGCAGACAAGCTAAAAGATAGGAAGGCGAGACTTCAAGGGTTAGTGGGCAAAGGAAAGTTGGAAATAATCAATACTGTCTATCCCAAGGTTTGTAGAGACATACTTGTTCAAATAATCCCAGTTCTCAGTCATGAGCACTCAATATCAATTGGCTGGGTTGATAGAATCATGGAGTTACATTACTAAAGACAAAACCAAAGTCTTACATATGTTAAAAAAGGATAAATATTCGCTCGACGCGTTTCACTCAGCTTTCGCAGGAGTGTGATAGAGTGGCATTGCATGTCAGTTATGAGAGAACAGGAAAACCTGATAAGGGTGCTCGAGACACATACTGCTACCTGGAAACCCGGCTCCCGAGAGATGCAGCAGAGCGCGGCACACTATAGGAGCCTCTGGGCAGCCCCAGTGGGTGACATGCTGTCTGGAGTCAAGCTAATTCCAAGCAGCATGTCTGCGAAGAATCCCTAGACAGCGCTTCCAGCATGTGAACACATTGGCAGCTGCAGCAAGAAGGAAATCACAGCTCTCCTGCTGCAATCTCGCTCCTCTGAGACTCCAGATTCTCCCGGATTCTGAAATCCTGAAGTATCCAAAATCCAGAATGCTCAACGTCCAGAGCATTACGGATAAAGGGTGCTCAACCTGTACAAATAAATTATATCAATGAATAACTCATTAAATATGTTTACTCCTGCACAACAGACACAAATAAATTGATAGAAATTGTATTGTTTTACCATTTTACCACTTTGTAAGACTCTTTGTCAGAGAATTTCATAGAATGGAATGTACTTTAAATCAATGGCCCAGCTCCCCTGACTTGTGGTTTTGACAAACGGCTCTCATTTTTTGGCCCCCGCAAATGAACGGTTGTCACTCAAGTGTAAAGCTGTGTCCGCATTATCTTGACGATTAGCTTAAATCTTAAAAATAAGTTTCTCGGAATATTTAATACTAAATCAAATATTGTTTTAAGAAACTTGCAATTATTGTTGAGTTAGTTTTTGGAATGAAGCAACAGTTGTATCATTTGAAACAGAAATGTTGTATCACTGAGATCTTCAACCACAACTGGCTGCTGAGAGATGGAACAAATACGACTACTTAACTTGCAATAATAGATGATCATTCAGCCTGGCAAGACTTGCCAAGCCACTTCATAAAACAAGTCACTTGGTGGAAGCTGGCTTAAGTCACACATATTCCCTTTACTGTCGGAGAATAAAGTCACCATACCATGAGATATTCTACAATTCACTATAAATGTTTTGAAGGTTATTGTCAAAGTATCAAAACATTGCTCATTAAGGGAATATTCCCATTGGACAAAGGGATGCATCTACCGTCAGGGACGTTTGCGTAATCAAGGGCAGAGGGTTTACCATGAGAACGGCGAAAACGTTAGTTCAAAAATGGTAACGTTTTAGTACAAAAAGTTGCATCATTAAAAAAAATGGCTGAATTAAACCATGGTTAAAAAGAGTTGATTTTGGACACAAACTTTATTAGTATCTAAAAATTCATGCAAGTCTTTTCCGAAATGAAAGCAAGCTTACATCACATCAATAGATTTATGTATTTCCATAAGATCTGTGTTATGTAGAGAAGGAGCCACTCTTGTGACTCTTGGCTAGATAACCTGCCTAGGTCATTGCCTTACCCCTTCGGCTCCTGTTCTTTTTTGCAGTTAAGGCAGTGCAGGATGCTCCCTGTACCAGTGCAGGATGCTCCCTGTACCAACCCTATCTCTTCGTTTAAATTTTTATGTGGAAACCATGTACACAAATCTTGATCATATTATGGTTGTTTATTTATAATTGATATTTTATTAGTACATGTTGCAGTTCATTTATTAAACCAAAATCTGTGTAGTGTAAGCTAGGGGATTGTACACAGTCTCCAAAGTCTCTCCCTAACCCCATATACTTACATACATACATATACGCATGCCCACAGAGTCCCCCCTAAGTCCACAATTCCCTGCTTAACCCCACAATTACCACCATGTAACGATACAGTTCATCCTTTCTTAACCCACACTTCTCAACTTATCCCCACAGTCCGTGTACACCAGCTCACATACATAAACATATATATGCATGCGTATACATGTAAACAATACATATACACACATTCCGAGGCAAGAAAAAATATGTGATCCCTTTAGAACTGATTACACTTATTTCAAAATATTGGCTGATTCATTCGAACAGATTATTACACATCCGAAATCCTAAAAATATCCCTGTTCTGAGAAAAATCGTGCCAGTGGAAGGTAAAAAAAAAGCACATATTAGGTCAGAAATTTTTAGTTACTAGTAAGTTATTTAGCTAGGAAATCAGCATCAGTATGGGTTCACCACTTCTGTGAAAAGCGGGGAGACATTGGTTTAAATGTCCAGCTTTCCAGGGCAACCATCAACATATCTCTTCCTTCGGGTACTGCTTTGTGGTCTGCATTGTCTCTAATTAATTCCTAGACAGACCTCAGGGGCTTTTGCAAGGGTTTGTTTGCACGGAACATTACAGAATTGCACTGTTATGGCAGAAGAACACCATAAAATTATTTATTCTCGGTGTTCTTTGGTTTGTGTCAAGAAGAGGCGGTGGATCACGCATTCTACTTTCCCGACAGACCAGAAGGTGCTTTACCATGTGCTCATTATAACACGAGTCAATTACTATAACTCGCTCCTTGTTGGCCTCCCCAACACAGCATTGCCCCCTTGCAATCTGTAATGAATGCAGCTGCCAGGCTTATATTTCTCATCCAATGGTCCTCACATACCTCTCCCAGTCCCTTAACAGGCTTCTTTTACCTTTCAGGATACAATTGAAAATACAAACACTGATGGTCAAAGCCCTCAATGACACAACCCCTCCTTACTGTCTTCCTTACTCCACAAGCCCATCCCTTCTAGATCACTCCGATCAGAAGGCGACTTCCACCTATCCTCTGTTTCCACCAGAATCGCCAACTCTCGCCTTCAAGCCTTCTCAAGGCAGGGTCAGTTCTGTGGAATGACCAGGGGCGTCGTAACGTGGGGGCGGGGGGTGCGGCCCACACCAGGTGACACCCACCCTTAGGGTGACACCGTCACCCTAAGGGCGGGTGTCTCACCCTGCGCCGCGTGTTCGCTCCCTGCGAGCGTCCGAAGCTATGCAGCATCGGCACTCGCCTGGGGGAAACACGTCACCAGCCGAGTTCTCGCGAGATCGCGGCTGGTCGCGTGGCTCCCCCAGGCGAGCGCCCAAGCTCCATGCCACCGGACGCTGAGGGAGCAGAACACGCGGCGCAGGAGGTGAGCTGGGGACATTATCCATGAGCTGCTGGGGCATTATCCATGAGCTGCTGGGGCATTATCCATGAGCTGCTGGGGCATTATCCACGAGCTGGGGCAGTATATCCACGAGCTGGGGCAGTATATCCATGAGCTGGGGCATTATCCATGAGCTGGGGCATATCCATGTGCTGGGGCAGTATCCATGTGCTGGGGCATTATCCATGAGCTGGGGGCATTATCCATGAGCTGGGGCATATCCATGTGCTGAGGCAGTATCCATGTGCTGGGGCGATATCCATGAGCTGGGGGCATTATCCATGAGCTGGGGCATATCCATGAGCTGGGGCAGTATATCCATGAGCTGGGGCAGTATATCCATGAGCTGGGGCAATATCCATGAGAGGAGCTGGGGCAGTATATCCATGAGAGGAGCTGGGGCAAAATCCATGAGAGGAGCTGGGGCATATCCATGAGAGGAGCTGGGGCAGTATATCCATGAGAGGAGCTGGGGCAATATCCATGAGAGGAGCTGGGGCATATCCATGAGAGGAGCTGGGGCATATCCATGAGAGGAGCTGGGGCATATCCATGAGAGGAGCTGGGGCAGTATCCATGAGAGGAGATGGGGCAATATCCATGAGAGGAGCTGGGGCATATTCATGAGAGGAGCTGGGGCATATCCATGAGAGGAGCTGGGGCAGTATATCCATGAGAGGAGCTGGGGCAATATCCATGAGAAGAGCTGGGGCATTATCCATGAGAGGAGCTGGGGCAGTATATCCATGAGAGGAGCTGGGGCATATCCATGAGAGGAGCTGGGGCAGTATATCCATGAGAGGAGCTGGGGCAATATCCATGAGAGGAGCTGGGGCATATCCATGAGAGGAGCTGGGGCATATCCATGAGAGGAGCTGGGGCATATCCATGAGAGGAGCTGGGGCAGTATCCATGAGAGGAGATGGGGCAATATCCATGAGAGGAGCTGGGGCATATTCATGAGAGGAGCTGGGGCATATCCATGAGAGGAGCTGGGGCAGTATATCCATGAGAGGAGCTGGGGCAATATCCATGAGAGCAGCTGGGGCATTATCCATGAGAGGAGCTGGGGCAGTATATCCATGAGAGGAGCTGGGGCAATATCCATGAGAGGAGCTGGGGCATATCCATGAGAGGAGCTGGGGCATATCCATGAGAGGAGCTGGGGCATATCCATGAGAAGAGATGGGGCATATCCATGAGAGGAGCTGGGGCATATCCATGAGAGGAGCTGGGGCAGTATCCATGAGAGGAGCTGGGGCATATCCATGAGAAGAGCTGGGGCATATCCATGAGAGGAGCTGGAGCAATATCCATGAGAGGAGCTGGGGCATATCCATGAGAGGAGCTGGGGCAATATCCATGTGTGAGCTGGTGTGGGGGCAATATATCCATGTGTGAGCTGGTCTGGGGCAATATATCCATGTGTGAGCTGGTCTGGGGCAATATATCCATATGTGAGCTGAGGCGCAATATATCCATATGTGAGCTGGGGCGATATATATCCATGGGTGAGCTGCTGGTGGCAATATATAATTGTGAACTGGGGCAATATATCCATATGTGAGCTGGGGGCAATATATATTCATGGGTGAGCTGTTGGGGGTAATATATCCAGAGCTGCTGGGGCAATATATCCAGAGCTGCTGGGGGCAATATATATCCATGTGTGCTTTCACTGCCTTCGAACAGGCACCGTACTTGCTGGCAGATGGGAAAAATTTGTGTGAGCATATGAGAGAGCTCCACAGTAATAAACCTCACAGTAATGTGCGCTGTGTGTATGAGCATTCAGTGTTATATGGGAGTACTGATTTAGGAGTAAGAGTAGTTAAAAAAAATCCATAAAACTCGGGGGGGGGGTGACACCATACGTTACCGCACCGGGTGACACCAACCCTAGTGACGCGACTGGGAATGACCTACCTCGCTCTGTCAGACTCTCCCCTAAACATTGGGCCTTCAATAAATTCCTTAAAACCCACCTCTTCAGATCAGCAAACCACATCACTGATGCTGACCTATCCCTCTCCTCACCTACCCCCACATTATGATAGAGGTCCCTTCTTTCTACACACCATTTCTACTAGTGCTAATGACCCTGACGACCAACAATACTCCTCTTGTCTTCCACTACCCCAACAATTTTGTCTCATTTCCATTGGTTATTGTAAAGCGCTGGGGAAACTGTTGGTGCTATAAATGATGACTATGATAATAATAGTAATAATAGTATAAAATCACATAACACCAGCTGTTTTTTTTTCCTTCAACATTCGTGGCAGACGAATTTAGAATCCCTCCTTATTCTGCGGTTCCCTCAACAATTCTGCTTCCTGTACAAAATAAAGGAAGCACAAATGTACAGTATGCAGCCATAAAACCAATTCCTGTTTTGTCTAGTGCTAGTCTAACAGGGTTATTCAGAGAAAGGTGAAACTCAGGAGAATGACTGGAGAAGTAAAAATTTTAGGTCAAAATTGCCAAACCAGAAAAATTCTCCGATTTATCTCGCTTTCCAAATCGGCTATTTTGACCTAGAACTCTCGCTTCTTCTAAGGCTAGGGTCAGACGAACGCAGTATTATCATGCGTTTAGCCGCACTTAATCACTGCCGTGCTAGCAGCAAATTACATCCAATGCCGGGTAACATACGAAGAACGGCCGCACGAAAGTGCGGCCGTGCAACGCAAGTGGCAAACGAACGCATTTTTTCTAGAACGTCAAACCGCTAGTACTGACGTACAGAGTGCGCTGCGACCGCATAGCGGCATGTGTGCGTTATTAGGAGACGCAGAAGCTGCTCATGTCCGGCCATCATAACGTCCAGACACCCAAAGTTTCCTGGTTTGGATCCGTAAAAAATCACGGCCGTAATTGCGCATCGTATGACCGCTATCGCGTATTCCGTGAAAAAATACGTACATTCGTTCGGATGCACTTTTTGACGGTTGATGCGAAACGTTCGTCTGACCCTAGCCTAACCCTGTTAGTCTAGCCTGTAATCATGAGGGTCTAGTCAGGGATGTACTGAAAATACTTGGAGCCCCAGCACCATGAAAAAAACATTATTACAGGGAACCAATAGGGAATTATGGGAAAAGGGTTTTTAGACAAACTGGGAAAATTCTCCATCTCATGTGTTTTTCCAGATCGGTTACAAGGGCGGACTGACGATTAAAGCAATAGGGCACTTTCCAAGGGCCCTGGCCTGGGGTAGGCCTGATCTCAAGGGGCCCCCTCTGAGGCCAGGGGCCTTGGAAAGTATCCTATTGCTTTAATCGTCAGTCCGCCCTTGGCCCTTGAAACCGATCTGGAAAAACACATGAAATGGAGTATTTTCCCAGTTTGTCTAAAACCCCTTTTCCCATAATTCCCTATTGGTTCCCTGTAATAATGTGTTTTTCATGGTGTCTATCAACCTTGACGTGGTTGTTTTGAATGAATATTGGGTACAAACTTATTCAACACAGATATACAACGTAATACTCAGTTCAAAGCTCGGTTGTTGCAAGGCTGGATCCTGTCAGCACTTTATTTATGTTAAACGAATGATATTATTATCAAAATTACCCAGTTATATTTATGGGTAAACTGAGCATTGATGTGATGTAACAATTTGTCCAAGACCTCACACAGATTGCCTAGGAAGCAATGTGCCTAATAAATGAAAATATATTCTAGACGCCACAAGACTGCTGGAAAAAAAATGGCCACGGAACGAATGGATTATGAGGCAGGCATGCCAAAAATGTCACTTTCTATGCTGGAGTATATCTCAGTCCAGAGTTCATATTGATAGTGGAAATGATCTGTTAAGGGAAGACAGAGAAATGGCATACATTAATTTTATATTGCACCTTATAAATCTGTCACGAATCCTGTTTCCTGCTGTAAACCCAAATCCTTGTATTTATACAAGGGCTGTAATGAAACAGATAGGATGGTTTAGGGATAATTGAGCGATATGTTTAAGCTGATAATATCCTGTTTTAGTGAGCAGCTGAAGCAATAAAGGTATGTGTGTTTGCGTGTAGGTGTAAAATTTCTTCTAACGTGTAAAGAACAAAGGGCAGCTCATCCACAGCTAAACCTTTCCTTTTTTTTCCTTGCCGTTTCCATTGCAATAATAACTGCCTTGTACCTCAAGGGGCAAAATGTTCTATTGCAAAGATTGATGGTAAAAACCAAAATAGATACACATTTAAAAATACAAAAAGGCGCGCTGCAGAAGCAAATGTCCAGTTCAACATTCCTAAAATATATGTAACTTTTTTCCTAGAATTTTTGTTAACCTCCCTGGCGGTCTAATTTTTTCAAAATTTCGTGTCTAAAAGCATCTCAATTTTTTTTTAAAGGAAACGTGTTTTTGTACATAGTTAGCCTGTAATAATTAGGAATCACGCACTGAAATCCGGGCAATCAAGAGTCCTTACTGGTAAAATCCTTTATAAATAAATAAATAAATAAAAATTACTAAATACACTGAGTCCGATAAAGTTTGAAACACAAAATAATAATTTATTGTCCCAAAAATAATTATCCAAAATAATGCAAATAAATGATATTCAATAAAATACAACAAAAAACACTGAAATCTGTCTGAAAACAAGAGTGAGAGGATGTGTGGTCTATTTCTTATCCTGTACTGCCACCTAGTGGCCGTTCATAAACATTGCACTTATCATTTTACACTGTAGAATCCAATTTTTCTAAGTTTGCTGCTGGTCCCGCCCCCCTGCAACATGTGACTCGCAGGGAGTCTTCCAGGAAGCAGCTCGCCGCGATCACACTGCGGGGGACAGCGAGGGAGCCAGGAGGAGATGAGTATGCATCCAGCCCGAGTGTGGCTCGGGGTTACCGTTCGCGGTAGTGAAATTTAACCCCGAGTCACACTCGGGAATACCGCCAGGGAGGTTAAAGACAAAACCCATATGAAAAAAACTCTCCTTTTCAACGCATGACAATTAATTTGAAATAAACCGGAACAATGCCAGCTTTTACTGATAATTACTACGAGGTGCATTTCATGTAAGTTTTATACATACGTATACATATGTATATGGGAGTCCTCAAGCGAAGCGCACCCTGTGCAGAAGAAATAATCCAATTCTCCACGTGGGATGTGGCGCTGATATCCAGAGGCACGTTCAGTTCCTCAGCCGCTGCAAGTGCTAAATTAGCGACTTGGCACTAAACGCTGTGCTGCAGTTCACCGCTCAGCACGGCTAACTTAGCACTTGCAGCTAAGTAGAGAGGTGCTGCAGAGTAGCTGAGCGTGACGTGGAAAAGATGGCCGCCTCCACGGAGCAAATAATCCAATAAGGAAATGTTCAGTTTGGAGTTTTGGTGGACCAAAACACCAAATATTTATTGGAACATGGTAAACATTAACACTAAAGTAGTAATAAAACGGACAACAGTGGATATTAACAGTGGATCGGGAGATAGGGGGTTCATTGGAACCTCCTATCTCCACCATTGCTGGCAGCTAGGGGTTAACTCCAGGACTGGCATCATCGTGCTATGCAGGGGGAGTTCCCGGAGGCTTGGCCGACATCCAAGATGTCGGCCAGCTCCGGGAGAGGATCACGAACCGGCGCTTTTCGGCGCCGAATCGTGATCCGGCCCCCATGGGCTTAATGTCAGGCTGTGCCCTTCCAAACGGTGCCTGACATTAAGCTCAGGCCCTTGGCGATCGGGAGGGAGAGAGGTCTGAAAGACCTCACCCCCTCCCTTTCAGGTGCCTCCTCCGCACTCGCGGGGGGGCGCCTGAAATAGAAGTCATCGCGCCACCGCAATGACATCTATTGTGCCCGCGGTGGTCCCAGAGTGCCGCGCTGACATCCTTGCACCGGGGGGGCACAGCGATCGGCCGGAATCTGGCCGATCGCTGGCTGCGAAGGGAGGATGCGCTCAGCGAAGTGGTTAAGCAATCCTCGGCCCTTTTGCTTCAATACTCACAGCCAAAGCGTTCACTGAGACTGCTGCAGCAAACTCAGTGCTTTTTTTCTGGAAAAATAGGTGGGAGTACTCTCACACCCGGGGAAAAAACTGATTATAATGACTATTTTCATGTCCTCATAAACAAAAGTTGTAGTTCACTTAAAGGAAGACACTATAAAAGGGACCCATGTTTTTTAATATTGTGTTCCTTTAAATGAACTACAACTATTGTTATAACCCTATGGGGGTTATCCACTAAGTGCCTCTGTTGCAAGAAAAATCTGTATTGCAGTGCCTGTTAGCTGGTTTTTTGGTGTTTTTTTTGCATCGATGGCACTGAGTGGATAATCCCCTAGCATTTGTGAGCACCACAGCAATGAAACTCAGTTTTGCTGAGTATGTATGAACTACACAGCAATAAAACTCACAGTAATGCACAGTGTGTATGAGCTCCACAGCAATGAAACTCACAGTAATGCACATTGTGTATGTGCTCCACAGCAATGAAACTCACAGTAATGCACAGTGCTTTCGGAGCTCCTCTGATCACACAGCTTGTCCGACAACCCGCAGCTCTGGCAGATGTGTGTAAACATGCTGCACCCCCCCCCCCTCTCCATGCTGTTCAAAGTTTCAGCAGCTGCAGAGAGATGGGGGAGCAGCCCTCCCTTGACACTTACTGGGGGAGGGGGGTTATCAGTTCCTACATACACTCCTGACAAACAGAAGCATTCAGGAGCAACATGAGCTGCCAAGCGCTTCCGATTCTCTGCCTGCCACTGCAGGAGGAGGGAGGAGCATCATGCTCTCTCCTGTTAGTTCTGGCTGGTGGTGAGGTGCCGGTACTGAGTGGTGACAGGTGAGGTGCCGGTACTGAGTACCCCCTGAAAAAAAGCCCTGAGCAAACTGAACTGCTGCAATGAAACAATTCAGCAGCTGCTGAGGAACTGACGAGGCCTCAGGTGTCCCATCAGAAATAAAAAGGAAACAGAGACATTGTAGTGCTGACAATCTGATACAGGGATGTATCAATATGTAATGTTCAAACAATCCCATTCATATTCTTGAGAGCAAAGCAAGCTCCAACAGGTTAGCTTCTGGGTTACTTCTGGCCATCCAACCGCCCTATGGATCTTCAATGTTGATAGAAACATAGAAAAATGTCGGCAGATAAGAACCTTTCGGCCCATCTAGTCTGCCCAATTACATGGATACTTTACCTGGTTTTATCTTTTGTTTAGGATAGCCTTATGCCTATCCCATGCTTGCTTAAATTCAATTACTGTTTTGGCCTCTACCACTTCTACTGGAAGACTGTTCCATGTATCCACCACCCTCTCAGTAAAATAATGCTTCCTGATGTTACTTTTAAACCTTTGCCCCTCTAATCTAAGACTATGTCCTCTTGTTTTGCTATTTTGTTTCCTTTTAAATATACTCCCTTCCTCTACCTTGTGGATTCCCTTTACGTATTTAAATGTTTCTATCATATCTCCTCTGTCTCGTCTTTTTTCCAAGCTGTACATGTTAAGATCATTAAGCCTTTCCTGGTAACTTTTCTCCTTCAAGCCATACACCATTTTAGTAGCCCTTCTCTGAACTCTCTCTAAGATGTCTATATCCTTTTGGAGATACGGTCTCCAGTACTGCACACAGTACTCCAAGTGAGGTCTCACCAGTGCTCTGTACAGTGGCATGAGCACTTCCCTTTTCCTACTGCTAATACCTCTCCCTACACAACCAAGCATTCTGCCAGCATTTCCTGCTGCTCTATTACATTGACTACTTACCCTTAGATCCTCTGAAATAATGACCCCTAAATCCCTTTCCTCAGATGTTGAGGTTAGGACTGTATCAAATATTCTATATTCAGCCCTTCGGTTTTTTACGTCCCAGGTGCATTATCTTGCACTTATCCACATTAAAACTCAATTGCCACAACTCCGACCATTTTTTTAGTTTACCTAAATCATTTGTCATTTGGCTGATCCCTCCAGGAACGTCAACCCTGTTGCAAATCTTTGTGTCATCAGCAAAAAGACATACTTTTCCATTAATACCTTCTGCAATATCACTAATAAAAATATTAAAGAGAATGGGTCCAAGTACTGACCCCTGAGGTACCCCACTGGTAACAAGACCTTGCGCCGAATAAACTCCATTTACCACAACCCTCTGTTGTCTGTCACTCAGCCACTGCCTAATCCAGTCAACAATATTGGAATCCAAGCTCAAAGATTGCAATTTATTGATAAACCTTCTATGCGGAACAGTATCAAAAGCCTTACTGAAATCTAAATAAGCAATGTCTACTGCACCACCTGTGTCTTTTATTTTTGTTACCCAATCAAAAAAATCAATAAGATTAGTTTGGCATGATCTCCCTGAGGTAAACCCATGTTGTTTCTGATCCTGTAATCTATGTGTTTTTAGATGTTCAACAATCCTTTCCTTTAACATGGTTTCCATTAATTTCCCCACTACTGACGTAAGACTAACTGGCCTATAGTTCCCCGATTCCTCCCTACTACCCTTCTTGTAAATTGGCACAACATTTGCTAATTTCCAGTCTTCTGGGACGACTCCCGTTAACAAGGATGATGGTTTGCTATTACATCACTGAGCTCTTTTAATAATTTAGGGTGGATCCCATCAGGCCCCATTGACTTATTTGTCTTTACTTTAGACAGCTGCTGTAGAACCTCCTCCTCTGTAAACTGATATGTAAATGTCTCTTTAGTGTTCTTTCCTAACTGAGGTCCCTTTCCTTCCTTTTCTTCTGCAAAGACTGAACAAAAATATTCATTGAGGCAGTCAGCGAGACTTTTATCCTCTTCTACATACCTTCCTTCCTTTGTTTTTAATCTAACTAATCCTTGTTTTACTTTTCTTTTCTCGTTTATGTATCTAAAAAATGTTTTGTCCCCCTTTTTTACTGACTGAGCTATTTTCTCTTGATGTTGCGGTATTAATTAATCCTTGTTTTCCGTTGTGCAAACAGTAAATACAGGGTCGATAATAGACTGGACAACATACAGACATTATAACTTAAGTTCGGGCTTTCAACGCGGTCCCTTATTTTTGAGGGGACAGCTGGATAACCCAATTTCAGCACCAGGGAGAGGGATTTCCCCCCGCTGCATCTGGGTTTTTGTATCTTTTCTTTGGCAGCATGTCCATTGGCAAACCTGGGTCTTCCATAGAGGATTCCAGTGGACGATCTTAGTCATGCAACGGAATTGTCCGCAATTGGGAGACCAAGTCAGTCATCCGACTACAGACCCAGTAGACAGCCAGCCTAACTCTTAAATTTATAAAAATCTCGAGGATTGGCGAATATCGGCCATGACTTTAAAATTATAGACAAACTACAGTCAATTGCATGTTTTAAATAACTGAACTGCACTATAGCTGTGTTCATTTATTGTAATTAATAACTTGTTTCCATCCCAACAGAAGTCATTTTCACTAATTACTTCAACACCTGTTCCACCATTAAAATGAACAAACCAAAAAGTGAGACATAAAGGGTTATTTTTAGAGCAAAGAACATTGGTCAATTGATTAATAGTTCCCAGAATATGGTGTAAAATTGAAAAGGTTATTTTGTCCCCAATGTTACAATCTGGTTGGCTCACAAACTCCTAAAAAACCAACAATAATAATAGAAAGGTATAAAATGAAAGGGAAATAAAATTAACCAAGAGTTCATGTCTGTTTGATCATCGGATGTTCTTGAAATGGAAAACATTACAAAAGAAACTTCAATGAGGATGTTATCGGGCTTCAATCTGGTGTCTCAATGTGGTTTGACACGAGACAGCTGCCTGTCACTTTATAAGTTAACTGTGGTGTACACTCATACGGAAATCCTCTTGAACATTCAAATTATCTGATGAACCGCTATACTTTCCTTACCACATGCGACACATCGTGAGACACCCACAGCTTTTTCTTTCACATGCGAGCTTCCTGTTTAGTATAGTTGTTTACATTCATAATTTTCAGGTAACCAAACACAACAATAAAAACAAGTTACATGATGACTGATTCAGTCTGTTTCATTTCACGTCAGTTCAGTCATATATCTGAATGCACTTCCTGAACAGTGGGAAGTGGCAAATAACCAAATTAAAGAATAATCACATTCATAAGAATTGACACAATTACCTGTTTTATTGTTCTGAACCTAAATAATAGATCTTGTTCTGTCATCTCACCACACCCTGGTCTTTAGTGACTAAACCCCCGTTCTGGAGCATTGTTTTGACGGCAGATGTACCATAGGCAGACTAAACATTTCCAAATTAAAGGGAAACACTACAAAAAATAAACAAAATACAATGGGATCAGCGCTAGATTTACAATATGGCAAAGTAAGCATGTGCCTAGAGGTACCCACCACAGAAGGGCACCTTTCTCTGTAAAACTAGAATTTTATTTTTAATTCTTTTTTAGTTTTTCACAGCAAGGTGACCCATTTGTTTGACAGCTGTCTCTGTAAAAATAAATAAAAAAGTAAATAAAATTGTAAAAAAGAAAAAAATATATATTATATACATTATATATATAGTTTTACACAGCAAGGTGATCCATTTGTTTTACAACTGTCTCTGTAGAAATATATAAAACGTATACAATCAAATTGTAAAAATAAATAAATTAATACTTATATCTTTTTGTTTGACAGAGCAAGACCCCCCCCCCCCTCCTGTGGATCCCTTTCTCTCCTTTTGTTAAAAAAAAAAGAGAAAAATAGATTTTTACAAACTTTTAAAAATGTGTATTGTACATGTCAGGCCTCATCTCTGCACGGGGGGGGGGGGCCTGGTGTGCGGTGTGTCCTGGTGACGGGATCCTTGCGGAGTATCGGGCCTGGGCTCCTCTCATCACCCGGCTGATGAACAATAGACCTCAAAGTAATGTGTGGTGTGTATGAGCGTATCACAGAGTTCCACAACAATAGAACTCACAGTAATGTGTGGTGTGTATGAGCGTATCACAGAGTTCCACAACAATAGAACTCACAGTAATGTGTGGTGTGTATGAGTGTATCACAGAGTTCCACAACAATAGACCTCACAGTAATGTGCGGTGTGTATGAGCGTATCACAGAGCTCCACAGCAATAAAACTCACAGTAATGTGTGCTGTGTATGAGTGAATAATAGGCGAGGCCCTGGCCCTTGCCAGGGCACATAGGTGAGGCCACGGCTAGCTGTGTGGGCCCCTGAACTCAAGGGCCCAGTTGCAGTGGCACTCTCTGCACCCCTGGCAGTTACGTCTGGTGATAGCGTTTTAGCGTTTAACATGGAATAGGGCCCTAAAGAAGTAAAGAAGACACAATGACCTAATTTAACACCTTCAATTTATCTATGCTATCACAAAAGATAAACAGGTCTATTCACTAAAGGGTGAAACCCTGGAGAATTGGCAGGAGAGAACAATCTAGACCAAATAGCCGATTTGGAAAGGGAGAAAAATGGGAGATTTTTTCTGGTTTGGTTATTTTGACCTAGAATTTTCACTACTCCAGTCAATTCTCTTGAGTTTCACCCTTTAGTGAATAGACCTGAAAGTTATTAATAATCAGTTTTTATTATTTGCACTGAAAATTTGAGGGACTTTCCTGTTTTTGTTTAAACTAAAGAAAATGCATATTAAAAAAACATTCTCCCTAAGGCCGGGGTCAGACGAGCGCACTATGCGCGCCCGTACTGACGTGCCTCCCGGCGTCCGTTGCAGTGTTGTGACTCTGCGACAGGGCCGGTCGCACGCTGTAGCGCGCACACGAATTGCGTGCACTACAAGCGTCCATACACAAAGCCTCCTCGTCGAAGCAGTAGGACACGCGTTGACGGGGCTGCAAAGCGTGTTCCTCCATAGGAGGATCGTGCCTTGCAGCATTGAGCGCTCTAACTGCGCTCAGAGAGGCGGCCAGACAGGCGTTGAGTGGAAGAAACGTCCACTCTCACGGACGTTCCTGCCATTCTGAAGTGCACTCGTCTGACACAGCTAATGCGGTGATGATTATCTATCATGTTTCCTCTTGCAAAATTTACAAGCTCTAAACCAAAAATTGTGGAGAATACAAAAAAAAAACTAATTGAGATTTTAGTCAAAGCAGATGGTTGGGGGGGGGGTAGTTTTTTCCATTTCACTATTTTTGTTTAAAATGTGCAATTCCCTTGTCCATGTCCCACAATTCCAAGTGTATAACTCCACAACTATTGTAACTGAAATGCGTATATGTTTGTCTAAACAGTTCTCCATGTTATTGTTATCTTTGAATGCTTTATGGCTCAGTGTTTTATTCTGGATATTTCATACAGCATCTTTTTCTATTTTGTCTTGTCAATTCATTACTTATTTTTAGCTCGTTGCGTCTCTATAGTTGATCTGACGTTCTAATGATATAAACCTATCTTTTATTACTTCCTTGTGTTACTGCCTGGATGACAGTTACGGGTCTGTTCATGAAGCTTCAAGTGTGTGTTTAAATGTTCGGCTGTGTTTGCTTGGCTTACAGTGGCTTACATTCTGCAGATACAGTTCTCCGGTGTGGTTAATTCATTTGTCCAGTTGAATGGAGTGAGTAGCAAGCACGTTTGAGAGGTTAGTAACTAACCACTGTTCTTTCAAGGGATTTAGGGCCCTATTACAACCTTCACGTTAAAACGCTCGCGCAACTCGTGAATTTGTGCACCAAGAGTTAAACGTTAACGCGTGTAAATCAATGCTGGAATTACAATCCTCGGGCATTTTTTCATCCGTTGAGCAATAACGCGCGTTAAACGGATGTGCACAAATGCTCGCGCAGTAACGTTGTGCGCAGAAATCAGTGTGCGCACTGTTTTTTCACGCGATTCAGCCAATCAGAATTAAGAACCACAATTATCTCACGTTAAGTTTTTGCACCTGTCAAAGTCAATCTGAGCATATATGCTGCAGCAATAATAAATGCACACACAACTTCTCCATTTTATTGGTTTGGGTATGTGTAGAATGTGTAACTATACTTTTGCTGCTTTTTTTTTTGGGCTGGTGTATTTGGTTTCAGCCAGGACGTTCAGATTTGCCACTAACACCAGCTTTTAGGAGTTGCTAAAATTATGCGCGCAACGGCTATGTGTTAATTCCTGCGCATAGATTGTAATACCATCCGCGTACCAGCACACAAACGCATTTGCGCTCACAATGTTGAGTATAGGACGTGCGCAGTAAAGTACGCTCGCGCCAGGTTCGCCAGCGGTAGACGTATACGCGCGTTTGTTGCGCTTACATTGTAATACGACGTTCAGCGCAAAGGGTTTTGCCCCTCGCGTTAATGCATTTTTGCGCCGGCGCAAACGTTCGCACGAAGATTGTAATAGGGCCCTTAGTTAGGGAAACTTCATGGAACTACGGTGGATTCACTACTTAGGGAACTTTCATTATGCGGCTCGATTTAATTGTATTCCCCGATTTTTTTTTGAGAAAATATTGGCTGCTTGTAGTTGATAATTCTTTCGTAATGTCGGCTGATTCAATTGAAAAAATTGGTCCAGTATTTGGCAAATTTCCAGCTTAGCGAACAGACGAACTGCCACGAAATTGCAACGTATGGTGGAATTCACCGTTCGGTGGCAAGTTTGTCGTTTTCTGAATAATCCCTTATATGTCTGTGAAACTAAATGAATAAATGACAACACCTTTAGGCTAGGGTCAAACGAAAGCATTTTTACACGCGAACGTAAAAAAGTGCGTCCGAACGCATTGATGTATTTTTTCACGGAATATGCGAAAACGGTCATACGATGCGCATTTTCGTGCGTGATGTTTTACGAATCCAAACCAGGAAACTTTTTGCGTCTGGACGTTATGTTGGCCGGACACGAGCAGGGTCTGACATCTCCAAATCACACACACACACCGCTAGCGGGCGCAGCGCACTCTGTACGTCCGTACTAGAGGTTCTGCGTTCTCGAAAAAATGCGTTCATTTTCCACTTGCGTTGCGCGGCCGGACTTTCGTGCGACCGTACTTCGTATATTGGCCGTCATTGCCCGTCATTTGCTGCTAGTGCGGCCGTGATTAAGTGCGCTAGAACGCACGTTAAAAATGCGCTGGTCTGACCCCAGCCTTAGAGTAGAACTCATAATATAGTACGCGTGATGAACACTCAGTGTGGTTGAACCTTTGCTGAATTTATAGATAGTGGAAGAATAATCACAATAAATTCAACCAATGACATTTGTAGAACCTTCTCCTCAGTTCAAATATATAGCTGTTTTTTTGATGGTGCATGGCTGTTGGTTCTGCACCTGTTTATTGTAATATTTGCATATGTACAGTTGTGTTCAAAATTATTCAACCCCCAATGCTGTAAAGGGTTTTAGGGAATTTAGTGTACATTTGTAATTGTATTCAGAATGAAATCCTACAAGGACTTTTAAAGAACCATATGCAACTAAAATGACATCAATTGGTTTTGTAATACAGTAGTAAATGTTTCTTTTGTGAATTCTTCATTGACACAATTATTCAACCCCTTAAAGACTACCACTCTGAAGAACAGAGGTTCATTCAAGTGTTTTCAATCAGGTATTGAAAACACCTGTGGATGTCACGGAGCAGCAATAAAGCATAATAAGCACCAATTAGGCAGCTTTAAAATGACTGTGATACTCAGCTCCTTCAAGACATTTACTGGTGTGGTTACAAACATGGTGAAGTCAAGAGAATGGTCCAGGAAGACAAGAGAAGAGGTGATTACTCTTCACAGGAAGGGCAATGGCTATAAGAAGATTGCAAAGATGTTAAACATACCAAGAGAGACCATAGGAAGCATCATTCGCAAATTCAAGGCAAAGGGCACTGTTGAACGCTACCTGGTCGTGGCAGAAAGAAGATGCTGACTTCGACTGTTGTGCGCTACCTGAAGCGTAGAGTGGAGAAAAGTCCCCGTGTGACTGCTGAGGAACTGAGAAAAGATTTGTCAGATGTGGGTACTGAAGTTTCAGCTCAGACAATACGGCGCACACTGCGTAATGAAGGCCTCCATGCCAGAACTCCCAGGCGCACCCCCTTGCTGTCTCCGAAGAATAAGAAGAGTCGACTGCAGTATGCCAAAAGTCATGTGGACAAACCACAGAAGTTTTGGGATAGTATTCTGTGGACTGATGAAACAAAATTAGAACTGTTTGGGCCCATGGATCAACGCTATGTTTGGAGGAGGAAGAACAAGGCCTATGAAGAAAAGAACACCTTGCCTACTGTGAAGCATGGCGGGGCGTCAATCATGCTTTGGGGCTGTTTTGCTTCTGCAGGTACAGGGAAGCTTGAGCATGTGCAAGGTACCATGAATTCTCTTCAGTACCAGGAGATATTGGATGACAATGTGATGCAGTCCGTCATAAACCTGAGGCTTGGGAGACGTTGGACCTTTCAACAGGACAATGATCCCAAGCATACCTCCAAGTCCACTAGAGCATGGTTGCAGATTAAAGGCTGGAACATTTTGGAGTGGCCATCGCAGTCACCTGACTTAAATCCGATTGAGAACCTCTGGTGGGACTTAAAGAAAGCAGTTGCAGTGTGCAAGCCTAAGAATGTGACTGAACTGGAGGCTTTTGCCCATGACGAATGGGCGAAGATACCCGTAGATCTCTGCAAGACACTTGTGTCAGGCTATGCTTCACGTTTAAAAGCTGTTATAACTGTAAAAGGATGTTGAACTAAGTACTAAGATTGAATGTCACTTGGGGGTTGAATAAAACTGATAATGATGTGAGCACAGAAAAGACATTTGTGGTTATTTCATTATAAATGTTATGTTATATTTGTCTGACCTACACGTGCCTCTTTGATTTAATTGTAAGCAAGATGACTGAATGATCAAAATCAATGTCAAACTGGCCAAAACACTCAATTTCAGTGGGGGTTGAATAATTTTGAACACAACTGTATATCCTAACCAATCATGTACCAATGTTCAAATTGGCTGGTGACCGTTGCACTTTACCTATGCATGTTCCGTAGCGTTTGCGAAGTATGAGGGATCGCAGATGCGTGCATGTGCACATCCGATCCGTTGGCTGCCTCTCTGAGACTGCGCTCTACAGCAATTGGTCTCAGAGAGAGCGAAGTTGGCATGCTCTCTGCATGCTGCTGTGCCTGGTGACCACTCTGGTGACCAGCAGCTGAAATGTATAGTGGTCAGGATGAGTAGCGTTTTCTTTTAGACTGAAAGCTCAAGCTGTTATGTATGACATTTGGATCCATTGCTTTAATGGCTTGGTTCAGATCAAGCCCCCTGTTTGCAATGTCCTCTATCCATTTCTATTGCAACACCCTGAGGTTAATTAGTGATGAATAAGCTATAGTTAAACAACCTTTGCCACAAACTCAATCATGTATCAGCTTTTTAACCTCATGAGACATTACAAAATGTCAACTTTGGACGACTTGCCATTGTGTTCCATATCCACATTTTCTACTGTCACGTCTAAGCGGCCAGACTCTAATAATATGAATACTTCAGTGATGGCTTTATTTACTACCTCTGTGTTTAAATTCACTTTGCATCATTCACGTCTGTCATATCATATTGTCCCCTTTATAGGTATCAGATTTTATTTCGACCCTCACCTTAAAAAGCACTGACATATTTGAGATTTTATTTAAATTCTCCAGTTTCTACCTATTTCCCGGAGGTTTGTATGTGTCAATCGAAAAAGCTAAAAATGTATAAAAATTAAGCAGCAGTGAAAGAGCAATGCTTACAACTAAATTATCACATTAATTTGTGGCTTACATCTCCGGGCATATGAATAGTGCTGAATCATTAAGCCGTCAGCAGTTAAGCTGTGTTTTAGTTGTGGGATTTGTTTCTAGAAACGCTCCGGGCCCTGCAGCTAGGCCACGGGTGAACTTTACAGTAGGGTGCGTTACATTATAAAAACGTCACAATATATTTAAAATATGTGGTGGCTCGGAGCAAAGACAATTCAAAGAAAAGAAACATGTATAGCCAAAACTTTATTCTTTAAAAAATAACCTTGATAAGAACATTTACCCCATACCGGCCTAAAGGACAAATACATACATCTACTAACAACACAGTCGGCACCCTGTGCAGCCAAATCGTAAGCTCTGTGCAAGCTCACTCTTGCAAAACTGCGAAGTGGCGCTGAGGAATCGCAGAGGGAGACTGGGAACTGCTTGTTCCCATTCTCACTCTGCTTCCAGTGAGAGGAAACAAGAAACAACAAATCACCACATCCTCTCCACCACAGAACGAGAGGTAAGGGATTTTTAAGAGGGTTAGGTAAGAGTATTAAGTGATTTTGCAAATGCTAATGTCAGTGAACACTAGCTTTTAGGAGTCAGTATTTCATAGTGAAATATTGCCTCCCTAATGGAATTGCAAGCTGCTGTAGAATAGCATGCGTTTCTCTTCGTAGGTACAAATTAACATCTCCTATACAAAGTATAGGAGACGTTAATTTACAGTAAGCTCACGCAGGGAATCGCTACACTCGGGCCACAAGTTCAACTTGTGGCAAGAGTACAGTTACAGTTCAGGCATTTATACAGCACTAGCATATTCCGCAGCGTTCACAAAGGGGGAGCACAAACAGGAGACGTACATGATACAAGAGGAAAGACAATCCTGCCCGTAGGATAACTGTCCAGGTAATACAGCACTTTAAACTAAGTGCTCAGGCAGACATCCCGTGAGCTTACAATCTAAGGGACAGAGGTAAGTGAAATAAATGGGAGCAGAGGGAAGGTGAAGCTGGTGGCTAGAAGAATATCATAGGGATTGCATGGGAAGGATCAGAAGCTTGGGCTTAGTAAGAATAATTAGAGAGAGAAGTGGTGACAGCTGGCAAGGAGTGCTGAAATTAGGGACCGGACCTGGGTGGGCAGGACAGCAGAGGAAGAGAGATGCAGATCAGTCTGATTGAGTATGCTGTGGAAAGAGAAGGAGGTTTGGTGAAAGTGCTCAGAATGTTAACCATTTACGATGTGGGGGCACGGAGGGAAGATGGAGAAACTGAGAGGTTTTCTAAGAGAAATGGAGGAAGATTTGAAATGCAGACATAAAATACAGTTGCAAGAATATAGCAGTCTGGATTATAGTGTTGGACGTAATGTTGAATGGTGGATACCTTGATGCTTGTTGCAGGACACAGAGGGAGAGAGATGCAGGTCAGTCTGTGTGAGCATGCTCAATGCTTGTTGCAGGGCGCAGAGGGAGAGAGACGCAGGTCAGTCTGTGTGAGTATGCTCAATGCTTTTTGCAGGGCGCAGAGAAAGAGAGATGCAGGTCAGTCTGTGTGAGTACGCTCAATGCTTGTTGCAGGGGGAGCGAGATGCAGGTCAGTCTGTGTGAGTATGCTCAATGCTTGTTGCAGGGCGCAGAGGGAGAGAGATGCAGGTCAGTCTGTGTGAGTATGCTCAATGCTTGTTGCAGGGTGCAGAAAAAGAGAGATGCAGGTCAGTCTGTGTGAGTATGCTCAATGCTTGTTGCAGGGCGCAGGGGGAGCGAGAAGCAGGTCAGTCTGTGTGAGCATGCTCAATGCTTGTTGCAGGGCACAGAGGGAGAGAGATGCAGGTCAGTCTGTGTGAGTATGCTCAACGCTTGTTGCAGGGCGCAGAGGGAGCGAGATGCAGGTCAGTTTGTGTGAGCATGCACAACGCTTGTTGCAGGGCGCCGAGGGAGCGAGAAGCAGGTCAGTCTGTGTGAGCATGCTCAATGCTTGTTGCAGGGCGCAGAGAGAGAGATGCAGGTCAGTCTGTGTGAGTATGCTCAATGCTTGTTGCAGGGCGCAGAGGAAGTGAGATGCAGGTCAGTCTGTGTGAGCATGCTCAATGCTTGTTGCAGGGCGCAGAGGGAGAGAGATGCAGGTCAGTCTGTGTGAGTATGCTCAATACTTGTTGCAGGGCGCAGGGGGAGTGAGATGCAGGTCAGTCTGTGTAGGTATGCTCAATGCTTATTGCAGGGTGCAGAGGGAGCGAGATGCAGGTCAGTCTGTGTGAGCATGCTCAATGCTTGTTGCAGAGGGAGAGAGATGCAGGTCAGTCTGTGTGAGCATGCACAATGCTTGTTGCAGGGCGCCGAGGGAGCAAGATGCAGGTCAGTCTGTGTGAGCATGCTCAATGCTTGTTGCAGAGGGAGAGAGATGCAGGTCAGTCTGTGTGAGCATGCACAATGCTTGTTGCAGGGCGCCGAGGGAGCGAGATGCAGGTCAGTCTGTGTGAGCATGCTCAATGCTTGTTGCAGAGGGAGAGAGATGCAGGTCAGTCTGTGTGAGCATGCACAATGCTTGTTGCAGGGCGCCGAGGGAGCGAGATGCAGGTCAGTCTGTGTGAGCATGCTAAATGCTTGTTGCAGAGGGAGAGAGACGCAGGTCAGTCTGTGTGAGCATGCACAATGCTTGTTGCAGGCGCCGAGGGAGCGAGATGCAGGTCAGTCTGTGTGAGCATGCTAAATGCTTGTTGCAGAGGGAGAGAGACGCAGGTCAGTCTGTGTGAGCATGCACAATGCTTGTTGCAGAGGGAGAGAGACGCAGGTCAGTCTGTGTGAGCATGCTCAATGCTTGTTGCAGAGGGAGAGAGATGCAGGTCAGTCTGTGTGAGCATGCTAAATGCTTGTTGCAGAGGGAGAGAGACGCAGGTCAGTCTGTGTGAGCATGCACAATGCTTGTTGCAGGGCGCCGAGGGAGCGAGATGCAGGTCAGTCTGTGTGAGCATGCTAAATGCTTGTTGCAGAGGGAGAGAGACGCAGGTCAGTCTGTGTGAGCATGCACAATGCTTGTTGCAGGGCGCCGAGGGAGCGAGATGCAGGTCAGTCTGTGTGAGCATGCACAATGCTTGTTGCAGAGGGAGAGAGACGCAGGTCAGTCTGTGTGAGCATGCTCAATGCTTGTTGCAGAGGGAGAGAGACGCAGGTCAGTCTGTGTGAGCATGCTGTAGAAAAAGTAGTAGAATAGTGATTCCCATTGTTAAGATAACTAAAGGAGACATTATGTGTAACTTTTTCTCTAGTTCTCTTACTGACAAACATGGAATAGGGCTCCTTGATGGGATAAATACTAGATCAGTAGAAATTGGGGTAAGTGTGCAAGCAAAATCAAGTGTGATGATGTTCGGGTTGATAGGGATGTTTTCCTGTACATTACTTATTTCTAAAGACATGTGTGATTCGGTTTGACTTGAATTTGAACCGGAATTTCGGAAACATACGCTGAACCGCAACTCCTCCTAAATTAATGTAATTTAATCGCTCTGCATATATTCAGATAATTTTTTTATTTGGATAACTGGGTGGGGGGAATCAAAATGCTTCTGAATCCAAAATGGAGATTCCAGATTTTGCCAAACCGAACTGAGTTTTTAAGCCATGCACAAGTCGGTTCTTCATGCTCAATGCCAATACATGAAATGTGTTGAGTCATAGACTACAGCTTCTGAATTATTATTTTTCCTACATTTCTCCTACGCTAAACCTTATTGAACCAAACCCACCCTTAAAGATCTGCGATCTCTCTAGCAATTCACTGCTAATCCAGCACTTAGTGAATAACACTTTAAGGTTATAATTGACTTATTGTGACATCATTTGGTTTGAATTCCCATGATTTTTTTTTTTAAATTTCACCGCTCTTCAGTATTTGACTATTTTTTATTTGAATACTTTTATTATATGGGTTACAGGCAAGCTTTGGCAGACTTTATGAGCAACACTCGCAATACGTGATACCAAATCAGCTCATAATAACACAGTTCACCATTGCATCAGAAAAGCAGATACCAACAAGTAGATCATTTTTTTTCCCATTGATTTTGCCACCTTGTGCGAGCATTGCTTTCCCTTGCAATATGTTCTAGGTAGGGCTATCCAGTAGTTTCACGTACACAATGTAGCTCTCAAAAAGTTCACTTTTTTTATAGTACCCATCCCTCATAACAGATCTTCTCGGCTCTGGTCCTCAGGACCCACTACCAGGCCTGATTTTAAGGATCACCTTGAGGAATGCAGACTGAATCCTGCAATCACTGAGCAGCAAATCATATCACATGTGCTGTGCTTCAGATATCTGGAAAACCTGGCCTGTTAGGGGTACTTGAGGACTGGAATTGAGAAACATTGTCCTATAACATATTTCATATATATTTTCCAGAAGCTGGACCTGCGTTCTGAATGTTACATAGTTACATAGTTACATAGTTATATAGGCTGAAAAAAGACATGCGTCCATCGGGTTCAGCCTCTCCCACATAACCTACTGCTGTTGATCCAAAAGAAGGCAAAAAACCCAGTCTGAATGCTTGCCAATATGCAACATACTGGGAAAAAATTCCTTCTTGACCCCAGAATGGCAGTCAGATTTCTCCTTGGATCAAGAAGCTTTTACCCACATATTAAATATTATAACCCTTAATATTCTGTGTCTGCAGGAAGTCATCCAGTCGTTTTTTAAAAGTCTGTACAGACTCTGACCCAACCACCTCAACAGGCAGAGAATTCCACAGCTTTATTGTTCTCACCGTAAAATAACCCTTCCTATGCTTTAAGCTAAATTTTCTTTCTTCCAGTCTAAATGGATGACCCCGTGTCCTGTGTATAGTCCTGTTAATGAATAGGCTATCAGACAATGGTTGATAATGGCCCCGTATATATTTATATAAGGTTATCAGATCCCCTCTAAGGCGCCTTTTCTCTAAACTAAACAGGTTTAAGCTTGTTAGTCTTTCCTCATAACTTAACCCTTCCATCCCCCTTATTAATTTAGTTGCCCGTCTCTGCACTTTTTCTAGCGATATAATATCTTTTTTTAAGACAGGTGCCCAAAATTGCACGGCATATTCAAGGTGCGGCCTGACCATTGATTTATACAGAGGCAAAATTATGTTTTCATCCCGTGAGTGAACTCCCCTTTTTTTTTTTTTTTTAAACTTTATTTTTGATATTGACATACTCAGTGCAGGTACAATACATATAATCACATTCCCATTACAAAAAAAAAAACCACCCTTCCATCCCACAAAAGACAAGGAAAGGCACCCAGCCAATACCCGTCACACCTAGGATAACCCCTCATAAAATTCCAAAAATACTAGTCTTGCTTGAGCGCTAGATTGGAAGGGAGGGGAAGATAGGGATCTAGACAGATACCAAGTAGAAAATTCAAAGTCTCTTTTCAGTTTAACAATGATATCAGGTGACAAACATGACATAAAGTGTTCCCATTTTTCAAAAAACCCCTGGACCTTATCTTCTTTATGCAAAACAGTCTCTACCCAGTCATATTGAAAAATAGCATACAAGCGGGAATAAAACATAATGAATGTGGGGGGAGAGGTGGCAATCCAGTTCCCTAATATGGCCTTTTTTGCCACTGCGGATAATATTCCCAGTAGGGCTTTCTGATTCCTGTTCAACTCCCGTCTCTCATCTACAGAGAATAGATTAAACATAGCCCAGTCTGGGGTGGTGGGTACTGCTATTTTTAGGATCTTAACACCAAATTGCCGTATGATTTTCCAAAAGTTGAACACTAATGGGCAGGACCACAAACAGTGAAAGAGATCGGCATTGGCTTGCTTACACTTAAGACAGTGACCCGAACTAAGAGGCGTTATCCTGGCCAGTCTGTCCGGGGCTACATAAGCGCCATGTAATAATTTCAAAAACATTTCGTCATATTGCGCCGAAGGAATTTGTTTACGCGAGACATTAATGGCTGAAATTAAGGTAAAGGGTGACTGTTTGGGGAGGTGAACACACCAGGTCGCTAAACCCGTGGTCGCCATAGACCAGTCAAATTGGGGCCGAATCAGGGCATGCAATGATGCTGTAGATGGACCTACAGACGCCTGGATATCAAGGGGATTAGAAAAGTCCGGAGGTTTCAGGGAATTTAACTGTGAGGAAACAAATGCCGACAGCTGCATATAATATACCAAGTGGAGGGGAGCCGGGGCTGCTATTTTACATAGATCTCTGTAAGAGACAAGGGAGTGATTGGGTCCTGACAACAGGTGCCCTATTTGAGTGAGACCTTTCGTCGCCAAGACCCGAAATGCCGAAGCCGCGGAGCCTGACTGGAAAGCAGGATTACGGAGTAGTGGTTGAAAAACCGAGGATGTCCAGGACAAGCCTCTCTGTTTACGCGCACGATACCACGCCTCCCGTCCTGTGAAGAGTAAGGGGTTAGATCTCAAAATAGGGGGGATTCCTGATAGGGGAGAGTGGAGGATAGCTAGGGGTGATGACGGGAAAGACATGGCTCGATCCAAGGCACAATCCGTATATCTGGATGTGTCCGCTATCCAATCCGCCACAATTCGATACAGAGCTGCAACATTATATGACTGCATGTCCGGTAAATTCAATCCCCCCATATTATAAGGAAGCTGAAGTTTACGTAGCGCTATACGCGGCCTTCCCCCGTTCCATATAAATCTGGTAAACAGAGTATGAATATGCGCTATATCTTTACGTTTGAGGAGTAAGGGGAGCATTTGTATGGGGTAAAGCAGACGTGGGAACGCCACCATTTTTATAAGACTACACCTCCCCAAATAAGACAGCGGAAGTTTCGCCCAGGAAGTGAACAGGTTCTTAAGTTGTGACAGGAGAGGGGGGATATTAACCTCGTACAATTTTGCAATAGTCGTCGGTATTAACACACCTAGATACTTAAACGTCCCTGTTCTGTTCCACCGAAAAGGGTTGTGTTGCCCGGTCAAACTTCCATAATCCGTACCCAACGGTATTGCCAATGTTTTATCATAGTTAAGCTTAAACCCCGATGCAAGGTAAAATTCCGTCAAATATGTCAAAAGAGTAGGGAGCGCTTTGTCAGGGCGGGAGAGAAATAGAAGCAAATCATCCGCAAAAGCTACTACCCGAACCTCTTGCGCACCTACTTGTATTCCACTAAGGTCCGGACATGTTTGGAAAATTCTTAAGAGAGGTTCCAATGCTAAATTAAATAGTAAGGGGGAAAGCGGGCAACCTTGACGCGTGCCCCGTTCCAGCAGGAAAGGGGTAGAATTTAGGCCATTAGTCGTGATAGTAGCAGATGGGGCATCATATAGAGCATTAAATAAGTTAAGAATTGGGACACCAAAGGAGTGATATTTTAAGAATCGACGTAGATATGACCACGATATGCGGTCAAACGCCTTATCGGCATCACAGCTAATGAGTAAATCCGAAGATTGAGTGCGATTATTCGACGACCAAATTGCCGCCAGGGCTTTTCTGACATTTTGCGTGGAATGACGACCCGACAGAAACCCAGTTTGAACGGGGGAGATAAATTGTGTTAGCGGGTCCTGTAGACGTCGAGCCATTATGGCCGATAGTAATTTCAAGTCAGTATTTAAGAGGGATATTGGGCGGTAGGACGTTACTAATAAAGGGTCTTTATCTGGTTTAGGAATCAGTATTATCCGGGACGCGTTAAAGGAGGGAGGCGGGGTTTTCCCTTGAAGGATATTATTGTACAAGGTTGTAAGGTGGGGGAGAAGGTGACCCTCTAGGATTTTGTAATAATCAGCCGAGAAGCCATCTGGGCCAGGAGTTTTGTGGGAACGAAGGCGAGAAATAGCTGTCGAGATGTCGTTTGCGCTAATAGGAGCGTTTAGTTTCTCTCTCATCTCGGGATCCAATTCCGGCATCCCTGCTGCTATAAAAAATCTGGCCTGGACTTTCCATTCATCTGGTTCAGCCTTATAGAAAGTTTCAAAATAATCACGGAAAAATCCATTGATATCCGATGGATCAGTTAACAGATCGCCCGTGGGGGTTTTAAGTCTAGTGATCGCCGGGAGCGACGGGTGTTGAAATTTCAATAAATTGGCCAGGAGTTTCCCAGGCTTGTTACCCCAGCGGAAGAAACGGTTCCTCTGATGTAGCCAGGAATATTGGGCCCTTTCCTCAAGTAACGTAGCATAGCTTTGCTTGTCTGCCTTATATTGTTCTGATGTGAGAGGGGTAGGATGCGCTACATGGGATCTATAGGAATTGACTAGGGAGGAGTGCGCCTCTAGTAGTCGACCGGTGAGTGCTTTACGTTTACGGGACATATATTCAATTATACAACCCCTCATGACAGGTTTAGCCGCCTCCCAAAACAAGTTAATATCATCTACATGTTCTAAGTTATCATCCAGGTAATTGTTCCAGCTGAGTACTATGTGTGCTTTGAAATCGTCGGAGTGTAAGAGAGAGGTAGGAAAGCGCCAGTTGCGAGAGCGTGGGAGAGGAGTTTTTAGCTGCAAATCTACCGCGACAGGTGCATGGTCAGAAACGTGTATCATTCCTATCGCTGCATCAATTATGGTGTGATAGAAAGTGGAGGACAGTAGGAACATGTCAATACGGGAAAAAGAGTCATGGGGGTGCGAGTAAAACGAGTAGTCCCTACCCTCCGGGTTAACATATCGCCAGGCGTCAAATAAAGCTAAATGGTCTTTCAAAAAAATAGGGCCAGCTGAGGCTCGCGCGGGCGCTAAACGAGAGCCCGTATGAGAGCGGTCCAAGACGGGATCCAAAACCGCATTAAAATCCCCGCCTATAATGCAGTGTGTATAAGTATATTGAAGGAGAGATGCATAGAGGTCAGAAAAAAATTGTAAGTGAGGGGGGTGTGGGGCATAGATGTTTACTAGCAAATAAGTCTCACCCAGAAGTGACGCCAACACTATGGAAAAACGACCGTGGGTGTCGTTAGCTTCATCGAGGACAATGAACGGCAGAGATTTATTCAGGAGGATAGCAGTACCTCTTTTTTTGTTCATGTAAGGGGCAGAAGTTTGATACCCAATCCAGGGGGCTCGAAGATGATTATCCGGAGAAGCCCAGTGGGTCTCCTGAAGGAAGACCACATCGGGCCTCAACGTGACTAAGTGAGTAAGAATTTTTTTCCGCTTGATGGGAGAGTTCAAACCCTCCACATTCCAAGAAAGGAGTCTGAGGGAGGCTTTGAGGGTGGGAGGTTCAAAAGACGTCATAGAAGAGTCTCGTCGTGGCGGGGCACCATACTGTGCCCGTCATACAGGATATGGCATAGCCATAACTAGTGGGGGGACCGGGGCCGTCCCAGCTATAACCCCAGAACCCTGTTAGGGGAACATGCGATAAACCTAAAATCTGCAGTCTGAGCGTCAATACAGTTTTTCTAAATCTATTAAATGGAACCAAAACCTGAAAATAGGGTCTAAACACTAACCCAGTTTGTAACATGAATATAAACAAAAGGATCAACAGGACCCAGGGGGCAGACGTGGTCGAAAACCACCCCACCACCAACCTTAAGAAACTAAATCGTAGTTTAAAGGAAAGCATGAGTTCTTGAATATGTAAAGGGATCCAGAAAAGGATTCAAACAGTAAGATATGCATATAAAAAGAATCAACAGTATCCAGTATGCAGGCGGAGCCCATGCCACCGCTGTCTCCCACCCACCCGGCCTCGGAAAGCCGAGTCTAGGGGTAAAGAAAAACATCTGCGACATCGGCATACACCAGAACCACTCCATAGTCCGAAGAAAAGTCGGTAAATGTCCAGCAGTGACCTCTTCAAGGTTTCCCAGTACGGGTTCTCGTAGAAGGTGTACGCGGAGGAAGTGGCAAGACTGACCTCTCAGGAGAGTGACTCGGAAGTAGAGCCCTGCTAGCTTCAGTGGGAGAATCGAAATAATGGGTCGCCCCATTAAAATTAACTCTCAGACGAGCTGGATACAGCAGCGAGAAACGAATGTCCTTTGCCACCAACTCCGAGCATAAAGGCGAGAACGCCCTCCGTTTTAGAGATACAGAAGCTGAAAAGTCCTGAAAAAGTCTAAGAGGGGCTCCATTGTAATCCAGGGCATTGGCCCTATGAAAGGCTTGTAAAAGTTTTGACTTGTCCACAAAATTGAGAAGTCTCATTATTACCACTCGGGGGCGTCCCGATTGCGGGTTCAAATCAGGGCCCACTCTGTGCACTCTCTCCACTGCCAGAGGTAGGTCAGGGGCGTCGAAGCCCAGGTGGGTAGGCAACCAAGTGGAAGCCCATTCTTGTAAAGCACGACCTTTCACCGTCTCCGGTAGGCCGATAATTCGCAGGTTATTGCGGCGACTCCGGTTTTCTAAGTCATCCAGTTTTTCCGTCAACGTTTGAATAAGTGATTGTTGAGCGTCCATCTGCTCCTTCAGTGGGTGAACGTCGTCTTCAAGGGTAGATACCCGTTCTTCAACTTCCGTAAGCCGTTGTGCTTGCGATGTCAATTGCGACAAAACAGATTCAATGGTCGTGGAGAGGCGGCCAAGTTTTTCATCAAGCAAGGGGGACAACACCGCCGAGATGTCCGCCATCGAAACTCGGGAATCCTGTCTGTCATCGCTAAAGGAAGGAGAGGCCGATGAAGCAGTGTGTGTTAAATCCAGGTGGTGGTTCGGGGAGACAGCAGATGGAGAGGATGGCTGAGTCAGTCGTTGAGACGGCTTTGAGGTTACTTTTGACGTCGCTTTATCCGACATTTTTTTGTTTGTTTTGCTAGAGGACACAAACTTTTCCATGACGGACCAGAGGTGGTTTATCCAAAATATATCGTGATGATAATTTGAAGACTTGAAGAATAGGAACGACAGTCCAATAAAAATAGAATTTAAATTCAGCCACGGAGGCGCAGGAGAGAGGAAGAGCGCCCCCTAATCAAAGGGGACTTAGAAAAATTAAGCGGTAGGGTTGGAGGCACCCAGAAAAATTATAAACAGGAGTAAGTCAGAAAAAATTAAATCAGGAGGGCTCCTGAAGGTCGCCCCTCAATAAAGAGAGGCCGAAAAATTAGTTCCCAACACATAGACTGAGTCCAGCAACTGGTATTAGGTGGTCTGGAAAAATTGAAAGGAGGACGAGGTCGCCCCAGGCAGTCCCAGGACTCAAAAATTAGGTCAGAGGACCTCTTATAACTACGTGCATCTGCAGGAGGGTTTGCACAGTAGCGAGACCAGATCTCAGGATGAGGCAGATAGACAACTCCAGCCAGGGCGCCTATACGCCGTCACGGTGTATGGTGACCGAAGTTAGCCGTTGGTAATACGGCGCGCTGCCTCCACCATATGGCGGCCGTTGGAAGTCGCCGCGGCCCCAACCCGGGTGAACGGGAATCGTGGCGTCCACCTCCGCGATCTGCGGTAGTTCACTCCGGGAAGCAATGGGAGTTTGGGGGGAGAGACTATCGCCGCGGTAATGTCTGTGTAAAGTCACCTGGGGGGGAGGCGAATCACCGCCACGCGGCTTCCACAAACCGCGGCCGATTATGTCCGAGTTGGGCACCCTCCAAGGATCAGGAACGCTCACCTCCGCAAGCCTGGACCGGTAAGTCGGCGCGTTCTGACCCGTCCAGCAGAGCTCAGAAGACGAGGAGATGGTGGAGGTTCCTGTAGGCCTCCGAAGGGCCCAAAATGGCGGCCGATACTCGGCCTGGAGATTCCGGGGAGATAAACGCTGCGTCTCCGGGACCCGCCGAAGATAATTCAATTCAAGCAGCTAGCGTGGGGAAAAGCTTCTGCCCGGATAACCTGTCCTCAAAAAACTCTTCGGAACCCGAATCCAGCCGGGTAGGGAGAGAATGCGGCAGAGCTTCTGTTAAAAGCGGCCATACAATCGGCCCGCCTCCGAACTCCCCTTTTAATGCATGCCAGTACTTTGCTGGCCTTGGCGGCTGCTGTTTGACATTGCACATTGTTACTTAGTTTGAAGTCTATGATTATTCCCAAATCCTTCTCCTGCTTGGATTTCCCTAACTCCGTACCATTTAGGGTATACATTGCTTGTGTGTTCTTCACTCCAAAGTGCATAACTTTACATTTATCTAGATTAAATTTCATCTGCCATTTAAGTGCCCAGTCCCCCAATCTATCTAAATCCCTCTGCAGCGAAGTAACATCCTGCTCACATTGTATTACTTTTCCTAGCTTTGTGTCATCTGCAAACACTGATACATGACTTTCAATGCCTATCTCAAGGTCATTTATAAATAAATTGAATAGTATTGGTCCTATAACAGACCCCTGAGGGACACCACTTACCACTGGTGTCCATCTTGAAAATGTACCATTTATGACCACTCTCTGTACCCTATCTTTTAGCCAGTTTTCTATCCAAGAACAAGTATTTTCATCTAGACCATTTTTTCTTAATTTAAATAGTAACCTTTTGTGTGGAACTGTGTCGCAAGCTTTGGCAAAATCTAAGTAAATCACATCCACTGCGACCCCCTGATCTATACTTCTACTTACTTCCTCATAGAACGTAATTAGGTTAGTCTGACATGATCTGTGTTTCATGAAACCATGCTGATTTTTGCCAATTACATTATACCTCCCAATAAATTCCTGAATACTATCCCTTAGTAACCCCTCAAATACTTTCCCAGCCACAGATGTTAAGCTCACAGGTCTATAATTCCCAGGCACAAATTTTAAACCTTTCTTAAATATAGGGACCACGTCAGCTTTTCTCCAATCCTCTGGTACTATTCCTGAAAGAAGTTGTCACACAACTCTTCTCATTGAAAGGTTAGGCAGAGCTGATCTAATGAACGCAATGGAAAGTCCCGTGCATAGGCTTCATTTTCTTCTTTGCATTGTGTTTTTTAAGTATATGTTCTGCATTTGATCACAGTTCAGTCATCTAACACCCACATATAATCAGACTTTTCCCAGATGACGCTGAAGCAGGAAATTAATCACCGATAATTCTGGATTACAGAGAACTGTCCACATGGGAAATATCGCAAGAATAGGAAGCGCTGGTCCCTTCCATGGGATGTTCAGACTATTTTTAGATAAAGGGACCTTCCAATTCCCATAAACGCCACCTTGCTAGATGGAAGACTGCCATGAAAGTACAACACAGCTGCTTCCTTGGATGGATTTAAGCAGGGGTCCCACATAGTTGAAAATAAACGTTATGGTATGATATGATATTATGACATGGTATCACTATAACAAAATGTTATGCTTTGCAGTTAAACTGTTCAACTTGTAAACTGCTGTGTTAGAAATGTAAAACTATCCATCTACAAAAAAATGTGCAATTCGATAGAAGGAATTTACTGAAAATGTAGGAATGTTACGTTTCGGGGCTATTTTTAGTGTGATACGGTAATGGATAATAGTGGAGCTACCCCCTAAATTTAAATAACCCTAACCCTAGGTTCCCAACAATAAATAGCCTTTCAAAATTATGTAGATCCATCTCACTCCTATTATCTTACATGTCAGTCCACCTCCAGTGGTCCAACATTGGTAAAGTTAGTTGCTAGAGCATTTTAATCTTCCTTTTTTTTTTGTTGAGTGATTATCTCTACGTCTTGGTATTGCAAAACCACCAGTTTATTATTGTAATTCTGTTTGGTTTATCCACAGCGCCCATGTTTGTGTAATGCGTCACAACAATTTTGATTATACAGATGTTCACAGAAACCTCATTATCCCAGCTCATCAAGGTCCTAGCTCCTTGGGTCAAAAATTGACCTCTAGACTCTAGAGCAGGGCTAAAAATTTCCACTCGCCTACTAGCATTTAGCGAGTGGAAATTAAGTGAGGGCGAGTGGAAATGCACACGCAGGCAGCACAATAAATTATTTTGTGCTGCGTATTCCAGCGGTGCCAGGGATAGGGTGCCACGGTGACAGGGATCAGCTACCTAACCTGACCAAGCTCGTCTCTGTCACTGGCAGGGGGTGAAGAGGAGCTTCCCTGCCTCCTCGCTCTGCTCACACTGGGATCTGATGTCTGGTTATTAATGTTATTTTTGTAACTTTATTCTAAATAAAACATTTTAACGGTGTAATTTGATAAGATAATTTAAGGGGGTGTGTATAGAGTTAGAGTTAAGGGCTTTGTAGGGGTTAGGTCAGGGGTCAAGTCCTGGGAAAAAAAGTGAGGGGACTCACCCCCAAATTCCACATCCCCTATTACCTGAAGAAAAATTATATATATCACGAGTATAGCAGTACGTGGTGATACCATTTTTATTGGGTTAACTTTACATTTAAAAGACAAGCTTTCAAGAGTGTAAACTGGAAACTATACTGATCAGTGAAAGGTATCACTCCGTACAGGTATACTCGTGATTGTGGCAACTGGACTAACGCGTTTTATATATAATATATACAGTGGCAAGAAAAAGTATGTGAACCCTTTGGGATTACGTGGAGTTTTGCATGAATTGGTCATAAAATGTGCTCTGATCTTCATCTAAGTCACAACAATTTGAAAAACACAGTCTGCTTAAAATAATACAACACAAACATTATATGTTTTCATGTTTTTATTGAACAGAACATGCAAACATTCACAGTGCAGGGTGGAAAAAGTATGTGAACCTTTGGACTTAATAACTGGTTGATCCTCCTTTGGCAGCAATAACCTCAACCAAATGTTTCCTGTAGTTGCAGATTAGACCTGCACAACGATCTGGAGTAATTTTGGACCACTCCTCTTCACAAAACTGTTTCAGTGTAGCAATATTCTTGGGATGTCTGGTGTGAATCGCTCTCTTGAGGCCATGCCACAGCATTTCAATCAGGTTGAGGTCAGCACTCTGACTGGGCCACTCCAGAAGGCGTATTTTGTTTTGTTGAAGCCATTCTTTTGTTGAATTACTTGTATGCTTTGGGTCATTGTCCTGTTGCATCACCCATCCTCTGCAAAGCTTAAGTTGGTGGACAGATGGTCTTACGTTTTCCTGCAAAATGTCTTGATAAACTCTGGAATTCATTTTTCCATCAATGACAACAATCCGTCCAGGCCCTGAGGCAGCAAAGCAGACACAAACCATGATGCTCCCTCCGCCATGTTTTACAGTGGGGATGAGGTTTTGATGTTGGTGTGCTGTGCCTTTTTTTCTCCACACATAGTGTTGTGTGTTTTTTCCAAACATCTCAATTTTGGTTTCATCTGTCCACAGAATATTTTGCCAGTAGTGCTGTGGAACATCCAGGTGCTCTTTTGCAAACTTCAAATGTGCTGCAATATTCTTTTTGGACAGCAATGGCTTCCTCCGTGGTGTCCTCCCATGTACTACATTCTTGTTTAATGTTTTCCTTATTGTAGATGTGTCAACAAAAATGTGCCAGAGATTAGCATGTGCCAGAAATTTATGTAAGTCTTTAGCTTACAGTCTAGGATTCTTCTTTACCTCATTAAGCATTCTGCACTGTGCTCTTGCAGCCATCTTTAAAGGACGACCATACCTAGGGAGAGTAGCAACAGTGCTGAACTTTCTCCTTTTGTAGACAGTCTGTCTTACCGTGGACACATGAACATCAAGGCTTTTGGAGATACTTTTGTAACCCTTTCCAGCTTCATGCAAGTCAACAATTCTTGATCGTAGGTCTTCTGAGAGCTCTTTTCTACGAGGCATGGTTCACATCAGGCAGTGCTTCTTGAAACCAGTAAACCCAAAACTGGTGTGTGTTTTTAAAGGGCAGGACAGCTTTCAGCAACACATCCAAGCAACACTGATTGGGCTCAAGGTTGGCTCACTCCTGGCTCCAATTAGCTCTTGGAGAAGTCATTAGGCTAGGGGTTCACATACTTTTTCCACCCTGCACTTTGAATGTTTACATATTATTTTCAATAAACACATGAAAAGATATAATGTTTGTGTTGTATTATTTTAAGCAGACTGTGTTTTTCAAATTGTTGTGACTTAGATGAAGATCAGAGCACATTTTATGACCAATTCATGCAAAACTCCACGTAATCCCAAAGGGTTCACATACTTTTTCTTGCCACTGTATATATCCAGGCACAGACCCCCCAGAATTATATACATAGGCACTGGACCCCCAGAATAATATGCACAGCACTGGACCCCCAGAATAATATACACAGCGCTGAGCCCCCAGAATAATATACACAGCACTGAGCCCCCAAAATAATATACACGGCACTGGACCCCCAGAATAATATGCACAGCACTGAGCCCCCAGAATAATATACACAGCACTGAGCCCCAAGAATAATATACACAGCACTGAGCCCCCAGAATAATATACACAGCACTGAGCCCCAGGAATAATATACACAGCACTGAACCCCAAAGAATAATATACACAGCACTGAGCCCCCAGAATAATATACACAGCACTGAGCCCCCAGAATAATATACACCGCACTGAGCCCCCAGAATAATATGCACAGCACTGAACCCCAAGAATAGTATGCACAGCACTGGTTATATGAATATATTTTCCCCAGTTCACATGGATATATTTTCCCCAGTTCACATGGATATAATTGCCCCCAGTTCACATGGATATAATTGCCCCCAGCTCATATGGGTATATATTGCCCCAGCTCTCATGGATATGCCCCAGCTCTCATGGATAATGCCCCCAGGTCTCATGGATACTGCCCCCAGGTCTCATGGATACTGCCCCCAGGTCTCATGGATACTGCCCCCAGGTCTCATGGATACTGCCCCCAGGTCTCATGGATATTAAGAGTTTGCAGAGTCAGCCAGTTATAACCATCTAAATGATGTTTGTGGTGACTAGAGTGTCCCTTTATTATTTACCATGACCCATATCTTGCCACACCATTGACCCCTAGGGCTATATGATGTGTAAAAAATATTCCAATACAAATGGGCCTGAGGATGCGCAATTACATTGTGGTAAGTGCTGCGTCATCCATTTGCATGTCGTGTTAAATTATTACACCCTACTAGGGTTAAAAGAGGGGTGCAGGACACTCCATGTTAACAAAGACAATGGTCTATGGCTTGCTGAAATTAGAATATAGTAGAAAATACAGTCCTGTGAATTGACACCCATATAATAGATCAAAGCACCCATGGTTTTTGGGTTATATTTGCTATATTTTTTGAAAATCAGTTGTCACTGCTCCCTGGTGGGGCTTGTTGAATAGATAGACCCTTCCTGAACATAATTCAACATTTTTTACCTTTATAACCAAATAAAGGAAGGAGAATTTTTTTTTTGCAACAATGATCTCCAGCTAAAAATGACATACTTGTTTGCTGCCTCTTGTAGTTCTGTGTAATATAGTTCAAAGGGATATGCTGTCTGTTTCTAACTATCCAGTGCTATTACCAGGTGTATGATCATTTCCGATTCAAACTTCCTAATCTCACTCAACGTCAGACCTTGCCAGTCTATCCATCAGTCCTCACAGGAAGCCTACGTCAGTGTGTGGAAACCGGAGACATGTTCTTCATTTGGAAAGTTTTAAAGGATTTATGAAAAAAAGTAATGCATGGAATCTATTAATTGTAATAGTTTGTTCTAGATTAGTTAGTTAGGAAATGCAATTATCATTTCATAAAATGGTTTTATATAAATTGGTTTAATATTTTATATCCACTGCCTGGCCAAAAAAAAGTCACTCAATCTAATAATTTGTTGGATCAGCTCTTGCTTTGATTACAGCACGCTTTTGCGTTGGTATCGTTTCGATGAGCTTATTCCACCAGAGTTGCAATAATTTGTGGCCAAGATCTTGTATTGATGATGAGAGAGTTGGAACGCTGTGTAAAGTCTTCTCTAGCACATCCCAAAATTTCTCAATGGAGTTAAGGTCTGGACTGTGTGGTGGCCAATCCATGAGTGAAAATGATGTCTTATGCTCCCTGAACCACTCTTGCACAATTTGAGCCCGATGAAGCCCGCATTGTCATCTTGGAATATGTCCGCTGTGCCATCAGGGAAGAAAATATCCACTGATGGAAAAACCGTCTCTTTCAGTTGTAGTCATCTGACCTCATGTTTTGGGCACATGACGTTGGTGAACCTAAACCTGAAGTAACTGAAGCAACCCCAGATCATAACAGGCTTGCATGGTCTGTGGTGACTTTTTTGGCCAGGCAGTGTATGTAATATAAGGGGAGATTTAAAAAACAAAACAAAAGAAAAACAGCTAAATCTAGGCATCTACAAGAGAATAGCAAATTTCAGGCCAGAATCCCTGCAAAACATCATCTATGTCTATTTTCCCCATTTAGTGAATAATCCTGCAAGAATATTCTCACTGAATGCAAGACAACTTGTCCTGAAAGCTCCAGGAGGAAATTACTTTTCTAATTGCTACATGTATCACAACAGGTAGGGTCACTAACAAGGGTGTTTATTAATTCTAGAATGGACGTGGTAAAAGGATGTAATTAATGTGTAAAAGGATCAAAACTGGAGTAGGGGGATTATGGGTGTGACATGAGGTCACACAGGACAAAGCCTGCCTAACCCCTCTCTATTGTGAAGTGCTTTTATAAATCTGTGTGTTCCAAAAATAAAATGCAGCACAGGCAGGATATCAGTGGACAGTGTGGTCAACAAAAGCAAGTGTTACAGCAAAAAACAACAACAGCAATTTTCTCTACTAAGAAATAAGCCTGTAGTTATTGTAAATGATGATTAATTCCATATTTCACTATCTTTTAGGAAATCGGTTCCTTGTTTGTAATTTAATCTCTTCCCGCTATAGTTTGCTAACTGGGTAAACATTTTCTAAAGTACTATTGTTTGTTGGTTGTATTATAGTGATTCTCCAACATTGTCACCATGGCGACAAACCAGTGCCACTTAATTCCCAAAAATTTGTTTGTTTTTTTACAGTGATGGAACTTAAACCACTTCCAAATGTCACTGAATAATAAATGTAAATGATGGTGCAAGATTAGGCATTAGATTCCAGAGGATGTGGGTGGATTTAGAGAGGTCAGGATTAGGGGAGGTGTAGGAATAGAGTTGGGAGTTGCTGAGGTTTACAGGGTTAGTTAAAGCAGGGAGGTGCAGTCAGGGGTGGCAGAGCCTCCCCTGCCATTCCAGTAAATTAATGTGCTCATTGTGCTGTAATGACATGTATGTATATTTAATCTGTAAATAAAATGTTATACATTGAAAGAAGTTCTCATACTCACCTCTCCACGCTCCCTTGCTGTGCTTCTCTGTCCTCCGCTCCCCCCCCGTACTTTCAGATTGCCGGCTGCTGTGTGTGTGTGGGTTATTCACTACACAGACAGCAGGGGCAGCACTGCGCCAGCATAGCCTACGCAATTTGCGCAGCTGAACGCTACGCTAATTGCGTAGCTCAAGCTAACTTCTTGGTTCTACGCTCTTCAGTGCCTCCAGAGGCACTGAGAGCAATTGAAAGCTTGAGCCAATGGGAAAGCTCCATTGGTCTCAAGCAATTCTTTTTTTAAAAAAAAAAACGCTCCCCATGGATTGATTGACGCAGGACAGTCATGTGACTGTCCTCGTCAGTTGTGGGGGGGCGGGCAGGCAGAGCTCAGCAGTCAGCATGTGTGTAATAGCGCCCTCTATTAGTCAGTATTGTAAGTGCATGCTGTTAGAACTAAAAAAACAATATGCGAACTTTACTTTAAAGTAAAAGGTGTAATAGCGCCCTCTATTAGTCAGTATTGTAAGTGCATGCTCTTAGAACTGTATAAGAAAAAAGCGAACTTTACTTTATGAATAGTGAAACTCTATTCTCCTATATAACGATAATCAAATGCATAAATTGAGACTGCGTAACCCTGTGTATAATATATCTGTCTCTGATGCTAGCCAGTGCCTCACCAGCCACTGACCTCACTACACATCACTGATCACTGAATTGTGGCTGAAAGGTAACCGAACAGTGAAATTCAGCGTACGGTTACCTTTCCTGGCCATTCGGCTATTCAGTGAGCAGGCAGTTCACCGAATCCTGGAAAATTTCCTGCACATACGGTGCCTGTTCGAGGGCAGTGAAATCCCTATTTAGAAGCAACGCTAAGTCTATTCAGAGAACAAAAGCCAGCAGTGAAAAGTTGCCGAATTGCCCTGCTGTGCGGTGGTTTCATGCGGCAGATTTTTTCAGGCGAATCCCATAGGCTTCAATGTTAAAAATATTTCCGTTTTAATACAATATCTAATAAACCGTGGATTATAATATTCTGCAGTAAAGAGTCTCTTTATTTATAGATTTTTTAGGATCCTTTAGACATTTTTCGGGATTTTTTCGCAGAGATTTTTTTACCTTTTTTTTAAAATCGTTTTTTCTGTAACTGCCCTTTTTATTATCATTCATTGGATCTTATATGTAAATTTTACACATTTTCGTTCTGTAGTTTTTTTGCAAACAGTGTTTCACGTTTCAAACATTCAAGCGTACTGTTTCTTTTTTTTTTTTACTCCATTCGTTTGCGGTGTCGGCTTTTTCTGGCGGCTGCTCTGCGCTGTTATCGGCGGCTGCTCGGGTTTCTCCGGCGTGTTCGGCGGGGTTAATCCAGATGTTTATGCGGGTTTCAGTGTGCGTTCGCCGGGTTTTGCGGTGAGTGTTCGTCGGGTTTTCGGCAGCTTTTCCCTGTACTACGACGGCCCTGTGGTGCTTGCTGAATACACCGCAGGGTCGCAGAAATAGGATCGCCAAATTGCACCGAATTGAGGAGAACGAAAAGTCACCGAACGTGCGGTGACTTTTCGATTCTCTTTGAATAACCCTGTTACTTTTGTTTTAGGGTTAAAAAGTTGCTAGAGTTGAGGGATGCATTAAATCCATTAAGATTACACCTTAATATCAGACTGTAATACACTGTTAAATATATATTTATTTGTGGGGGTATAGATAGATTTAGGGGTGGATAGGGTTGGGAGAGTTTTAGCATTAGAGGATATCGAGTAGAGTAGTAAAGCTTTAAAGCTTAGCTTTTTAAAGTGGACAGGATGTGAAGAGTCACCCCCTTTCTGCTCCTCTGATGTGGTGAAATCGTGGGGTCTGGTGTAATGCACGCAACTCCGATCTATCATTCTGCGCAGGTGCTATGGAACTTCCGAACGTAAAGTGCGCAAGTCCCGTAGCGATGCACAATTTGTGGTTCCTATGCTAAGAAAGTTGCATAGGAACACAAATTGCACAGAAAACTTCACGGAGTTCCGGGTTCAGAAGACTCATAAAAGCGAGGAGCAGGAATCTGTGAAAAGGTAGGTAGAGGAGACCAGGGAGGATGGAAAACGGTGTCACGTTATGCATCTGGTGGGCAGAGGCAGCACTGGGTGAACTGTGCCCAGAAGCAGAAGTTGAGCTTTGTGGAGGTTTTCTGCAAAGAGTCAGACAAGAGCTCTACTTGCCTGCAGGGAAATAAAAACTTGACAGATCTGGAGACTGCAGGGGTGGGAAGTTGGTGACATGGGATTTTTACTTTCTCCAAACTGCACTTTCCAGCCTATTCCTTCCCTACTCTCCCTCCCATACTCCTCCTTCGAAGTCTGTGACATCCCCCAACTCCACCCCACATCCTTTTGTGTTGCGGTAATACCGCCCCCTGGTTCTCCTGGACCATTTCTGGAACAATTCTCAGCCTGGCTCTCTCACATTTGACATTCCATCTCTCATCCTTGAAGACTTTAAAATGGCCACTGACTCTCCTACCAACCCCCACCCCTCCAAATTCTTCTCTATCACCTCCACCTTGGGACTCACACAGTAGTCCAACTCTCCTACCCACCGAGCTGGCAACTCTCTGAAATTTATTTTCTCTGGCCTCTGTACTATTTCCAACTTTTCTAACACCCCTCTCCCCCTTTTCGAACACCACCTCCTATCCAGGCAACTTCTGCTGCCACCAACCCAGCCTCCTCCTCCAACCACTCCCACCTCGAAGGCACCTTGGTGCTCAGGAATCCTAAGCTACTCTCCACTGCTATCAATCCTCTTCTCTGTCCGATCTCTTCACCCAACTGCACTGACACAGCCACTGATCTCTACAACTCTGCCCAATCCACATCACTTGAGAAACTCGCTCCTACCTCTCTCTAAACACCACGAAGGCCTAAATGCCAAACGTGGCAAGCCAAATACACACTGTATCTTTTCTGATGTTCCAGGGCAGCTGCACATTGTTGGAGGAAGTCTCGTACATTGGCTGACTTCCTGCACTACAAATTCATGTTTCGTTCCTGTAGTCTCGCTTTATCTCTCGCTAAACAAACTTATTTATCTTCCCTCAACTCCACCAGTTCTCATTATTCCAGACATCTATTTCATACTTTCAATTTGTTAATGCGCTCCACTTCCACAGACCTCACTGCTGTCAGCTTTGCTGACTACTTTACCCACAAGATTACTAAACCTAGACTGAAATCTCTTCACTGCCCTCCTCCATTAACCTTTAAACCTCACTCACTCGTTCACTCCCTGCCCCATCTTCTACTATGTCTTCCTTTTCTCCAGTCTCAGAAGAGGACATCATTTCTCATGTCCTCCTGCCGACTACCTGTCCGCTCAATCACTTCCTCTCTGACCTTATTTAGGTCTTATGTAAAATATAACCTGAAACGGCGCAAACAATGCTTCCTGGGGTCCTAGGGTCTCACGTGTACATATAGGAGAAAAATAAACAGCAATAGTGCAATAGGTAGATATCAATTTAGATAGAGGAATGAAGGTAGTATCCCACTCACAAGTCTAGAGCCTTATCACTGGCTTTAAGTGGGTCCAAGCATATGGGTAGATTGTCTTCCAATTTCTCAGGTGACCCCCACCTTATTTAGACTGGTGTATCCAGGATCATGTAGTGGAAGATAAGAGGGAAAGGGGACACTCCTTGTGCAAATCTGAGAAAAATTGTAATATGGCAAATTCAAGACTTTCTACTCACATTTCTTCCTCAGAATAAACGCCCATGGGTTTTTTGGATGTCAGGAAACCCAAGAGAAAACCATCTAGGATCCAAGATAGATGGCACAGCTACAACAGGAACGGAAGTTTCAAAAAATTAAAATTTTATTAAAAAATGGTTCCAGAACGCGTTTCGCCGCACAAAACCGCGGCTTCATCAGCTGGTATGAATACATTAAAACCTATGGGTCCTTATATAGTGTCCACTGATGTTCTTAAGGAACCCTGAATATTCCTGATTGATGTATCGAGAATACCAACAAACACCAACCGGACGTGAAAAAAACCCCGTTTGGAACGCAGTGGAACGCGGAAATGAACTGCGCATGCGCAAAATGGCGGCGCCCAACGCCGGATGATTGGAAGGGGATCAGAAGCATCGAGGCACGCAACAGGACACCTGGGGATCCTTAAGAACATCAGTGGACACTATATAAGGACCCATAGGTTTTAATGTATTCATACCAGCTGATGAAGCCGCGGTTTTGTGCGGCGAAACGCGTTCTGGAACCATTGTTTTTAATAAAATTTTAATTTTTGAAACTTCCGTTCCTGTTGTAGCTGTGCCATCTATCTTGGATCCTAGATGGTTTTCTCTTGGGTTTCCTGACATCCAAAAATCCCATGGGCGTTTATTTTGAGGAAGAAATGTGAGTAGAAAGTCTTGAATTTGCCATATTACAACTTTTCTCAGATTTGCACAAGGAGTGTCCCCTTTCCCTCTTATCTTCCACTACATGATCCTGGATACACCAGTCTAAATAAGGTGGGGGTCACCTGAGAAATTGGAAGACAATCTACCCATATGCTTGGACCCACTTAGAGCCAGTGATAAGGCTCTAGACTTGTGAGTGGGATACTACCTTCATTCCTCTATCTAAATTGATATCTACCTATTGCACTATTGCTGTTTATTTTTCTCCTATATGTACACGTGAGACCCTAGGACCCCAGGAAGCATTGTTTGCGCCGTTTCAGGTTATATTTTACATTTGTACGTATTGGTGTAGGGGAAACCACTATATCCTGTGATCGGCTGTCTGGGGCGCCAAGGTGGTGGATACATATTGTGTGGCGCTGCACCATTCCTTATTTTTATTATTTAGGTCTTATACTTATAATCTGTCCAACCAGTTATTGTCCTCCTTTAACTTGAATATTCAACCTATCCCTCTCCCCTGGAGTCTTCCCTTCTGCTTTTAAACTTGGTCTGGTTACCCCATTCTGAAGAAGCCATCTCTTGACACTACTTTGCTTTCAAACTACTGTCCCATCTCTTTGCTCCTCTTTCCTCCAAAATCCTAGAACGTCTGGTCTATAAGCAACGCACCGGTTTTCTCACTGCCAATTTCCTACTTGATCCGCACCAGTCTGGCTGTCTCTACTGAGACTGTTCTGACCAAGGTGACTAGTGATCTAGTTGCTGCTAAAAGCAAAGGTCATGTTTCCCTGCTTATTCCTCATAATCAGCTGCATTTGACACTGTTGACCACCCTCTTCTACTCCGCACACTGCCTCAACTTGGCCTCAGCGGCACAGCTCTCTCCTGGTTCTCTTCTAATCTCTCTCTCTTCGCTCCTTCAGTGTCTCCTACGCTGGTGCCTCTTCTCTCTCGGTTCCTCTCTCAGTTGGGGTACCTCAAGGCTCCATTCTGGGTCTCCTACTCTTCTCAAACTATACCACCTTTCTTGGCCACCATATCTCTTCCTATAGATCCAATATCATCTCTATGCTGGTGACACCCAAATCTTCCTTTCCCGATCTCACTCTTACTGTGCTGGACCGTGTAACTGCCGGCCTATCAGCTGTCTTCAACTGGATTACTTCCCGTTTCTGAAAACTAAACCTCCCTAAAACTGAACTTCTATTCTTCCCTTAAAGTGATTGGTGCCACTATTACTTCTACCTCATAGGCTCTTGCTTCAGTGTCCTCTTTGACTCTCTCCTACACTCCTCACATTCAGCCGCTAACCAAATCTTGCTTCTTCCACCTAAAAAACATTGAACGCGTCCGCACCTTTCTTTATCAGGACTCTACAAAAATGCTCAAACAAGCTCTTATTATCTCTCGCCTTGACTATTGCAACACCCTTCTCGCTGTTCTTAAGAGATCTCAGATTCTCCCTAAGCAGTCTGTAACAAACACATGTGCCAGGAACTTGAGAAAGGTTTTTTCCAGGAAGGATACATTGAGATTTCTCTTGTTTTCAAGTATGTCCTGGGTGGCGAGTATGTACCGTTAGGTGTCTTGCCCAAGGACACTTACTGGAGAGGTGCTCTTGGGGATCGAACCCATGTCTCCACAGGCTCTCTCCACACAGAGCAGTGATGTTACCTCTACCCCACACAGCCGGGAGTTGGTGCCCAGGATGCAGATGAAGGCACACACCCTTACAGAACCTCACTACACAAAGTTACCAGGAGGGTTCTGGACCTTTTGTAGTGGGAGTTGGCAAGGGGGCAGATCCAGGTACACGGTACAGAGTAATGGATATCCAGAAACGTGATCAGACAGAGCCGAGGTCGGGGGATGGCAGAACAGGATCTTGAGCGGTTGAACAGGCCGAGGTAAAGTCCAGAGCAGTAATCCAGGCGGATAAGTTTCCGCACACTAAGTGAACGCAGATAACAGAGCACTGGGAGGGAATCTGGGTTATAAAGGCTGGCAAGTGTCATCAGGTGACCATGATAACTGTCCACTCACTGCAGACGTAAGTCCAGAAGGAGTGATCCCAGCATTGTTTCACTACAGCAATAAGGAAACCCATTGATCGCTGAAGTCCAGTGGCAGACTGGACAGCAAACCAGAGTCCATGGGTTCAATTCCTGGCTGGTGCACCAAAGGGGCAGCCATGTCTGGCTGTCTGCAGGCCTTCGATATGATCCCTGACACCTAGACTCATCCACCTCACATCCCGGACCTCTCATACCTTTGCCAATCTCTACATTGGTTCCCTAATTCATTTAGAACAGAGTTTCTCAAACCTGTCCTCAGGACCCTCTAACAGGCCAGATTTTAAGGACTACCTTGGGGAAAGGCAGACTGAATCCTGCAATCACTGAGTAGCAAATTATATCACCTGTACTGTGCTTCGGATATTTAGGAAACCTGGCCTGTCAGCAGGCCCTGTGGACTGGTTTGGGAAACACTGGTTTATAATCAAATTCAAATTAATGGTCCTCCCGTACAAAGCTCTCCATAATCACACCCCTGCCTACATCTCCTCCCTTAGTAGGTACAACCCGTCCCGGCCCCTTAGCTCTGCCAACGATCTAATGTTATCATCTCCCCGTATCCGCAACCCCCAACTCTAGCCTTCAGGACTTCTCCCAAGCTGCCCCATTTTTATGGAACTCCCTCTACCGCAACATCAGACTCTCCCCATCTCTCCAGTCCAAGACGTCCTTGAAAATGCATTACTTTAGAGAAGCCTATCAGCTCAATTCATAATCCCCCTACTGTGCATTTCTTGCCCCGTCTTCCCACACAGTCCCCCATTCACCTGCTACTTCCCATACCCAGCTATCTACCCCCACCTAATGTGTCACCCCACTCCTCAGATTGTAAACTCTTGAGCAGAGTCCTCCCTCCTACTGTTCTGTTTGTTCAACTTGTATGTGTTTTGTTGTTCTATCTCACCCATTGTACAGCAGTACGGAACATGTGGTACTTTATAGACTTGTAACGGGTAACTGACTGTTCAGCACGTGGAACTAGCTGTCCAGAGCATCGGGCGATAGGAATTCTACATTCTATAAATAATATCATTAAAACATCCAGCTCAAAATGTCAACTATAATTTGAATATCACGTTAAAGAGTTTACTTCAAGTGACTCCATGCTCTTTGCCAAGTTTAAAAGCGGTAAAGAAAGTAACGAAAAAAGTTTACTTAAGAATTATATTCAGTTTTGCAAACTATACACGGTGCTGAGGGTCTCATTAAAACCTTGCTTTGCTTAATTGTAAAGGCCTCTCTGCCTTTTCCCTCTCAAAGTATAAAGAAGTTGGTCATATAAATTAGATTTTGTCCCTTGTTGATTACGCTAAGCACAAAAACTAGTTCAGATTTTATATCCAGAGGCGGAAAAAGCATTAGGTATATTTTTAAGGTTTAACTTCTAGCAGTCTCTGCTCTTCTGTGATGGATAATTTTTCATTAAAGAAACCAGGAAATCTTGTTATTTGGCGATGAAGAGGTTAATGTCGTGAATAATAGAGAACTTTAAACATGGCATTATACAGGAAGCATTTGATTTCCTCCTGACTGATCCTTGCAGATGTTCATACAAAGGCTCTTGAAAGCTACATTGACTTCATACAAACAATTAAATTAACACTTTTTCAATGACACAGTTGGCTTCCTGAATTTTCACGTAGAGGTTACAAAGGCTGAGAGGGGAATAAAAGCCAGAGTATTTACACAATATGTATATTTTGTCTACTTAGCGGTTATGAAAAGGACAGCGTAAAGGGAATGGTTATGCGTCACTATCAAGCGCTTCTGCAGGAAGTCGGCTTCCATTTATAAAAAAAAACTGTAATTAAAAGGAAAATTGTCACTTTAGAGTAAGGTATGATGAGTAAGGGCTGTATTTTTAACCACAAAAATACCTTGCCATGGATGCATAGGTTATATAAAAAGTTAAGAAAATGAAAACGTGTGCGGATTAAACTTTTTTCAACGTTTGAATGATGACTTAAAAGTATCACAGCTTTTCTATGGACACATAACACCAACTAGATTGTAAGTTCCCACAGGAATAGGGCCTTCGTTTCCTCCTGTACTGTTTTGTAAAATGTTGTTCAATGTATTGTAACCCTGTCTATCTTGTGCCCTGTACAGCGCTGCGGAATATGCTGGTGCTTTATAAATCTATATCAGCAAAACAACTCTCCCGCAGCTGGAGGCCGTGCTGCAAGAACAATACACAGAGGTAGAAAAGAGGATCAAACACAACAAACTTTTTTTAAATACTGACAAAACTGTCACCATGATCTTTGGAACAGCACCTAAACTACATAAATTGCAAAATCCCCATCTATGTGTCAGGACAAGATCAAATGGCATGCTGACCACAGTCACTTGTCTCAAATATCTAGGTATGTGGTTAGACCCAAATATATCCTTTGGCCCCCACATTGAAAAACTCTCTTCTAAACTCTACCCCAAACTAGGTGCCCTGTACAGAACCAAATCCTGCCTGAGCCCCGCGGTAAGAAAGCAGATTGTACAACAAATGCTTATGCCGGCTATTGAATATGGAGATGTAGTGTATGCAGCTGCCCCACAAACACACCTTCATAAACTTACTACATTGTATGACTCATTCTGCCACTTTGTGTTACAATGTAACTACATGACCCACCATTGTGACATATTAAAAGAGCTAAACTGGCTGTCGCTGGAATCCAGACGCACCCTTCACCTTTCCAACTTGGTGTTTAAGAGCTTTTCTGGGAAGCTGTCACCCTACCTGAATACACTGCTTCCCTCAGCAGGTCCCTCATCCTATAACCTCCGATCCAGGACCAGCACCTTACTTGCAATACCACAATACAAAAAGATAGCAGTTCGATCCTCATTTTCCTACAGAGAGCCGCAGTTATGGAATAACGTCCCAGACATCATCAAATCTTCGCCCAGTCTTAGGTCACTCAAGAGCTCCCTACTATTAACATACCTCAATACGGAATGCACCTGTAAACATGTAACATAATGACTATTTCCTACATATTAATTTTCTGTGTAAATCTGTATTTGTGGTTTGTTTTTTAAATATCTTGCATTTTATTACTTTGTATTTCTGTACCTACTGTAACAATTCAATGTTCTTGAACCCAGGACATACTTGAAAAAGAGAGAAATCTCAATGTATCCTTCCTGGTAAAATACTTTATAAATAAATAAATAAATAAAGAATAATAATAATCATTGCCTAGAACATTTGATTTATCCCTTCACTGCCATTAAATGTATATACACCTGGGGCAGGGCCTGATTTACATCTCAGGAACCTGTAGGCACAAAAATCTGGAGCATCCCCCCCCCCCAAAAAAAAGTTCCAAAGATACATTTTTTCATTTTTCTTTTGGAGGAAACCACAAATAATCACCATTAAGAAAATGAAAAATAGTTTCTCGCTTCGTTCGCATCGAAAGGGGCAGAATCTGTTGCCTTAAAGGAACACTAATTACACAGGTGTAACTAGATTACTTGTACGTTACAAATAAAACCAGAATATAAAAAAATACTGCTGCTTTTTTTGTTTGTTTGAACTAATTGCAAGTAAAAGGAAAAAGAATGTTAGGGTTTTTATCTCCTGTTTTCGTTTTATAGATTTTTTTCCATGATGCAACATTTACCAAAATCGGTGCAATAGTTTTACTTTGGGGCTCTGATTTATCTAATCTGCAATGTTTAACAGTTAATGAGGTGAAGGAGGGAATGTTTAGATAAGGCTGCAAGAGGTCTATTGTGGTCCAAGCTACTTGAGATAAGAGATGGCAATTGAATAAGATAAAACAGGGAGCTTAAAAGACTTCTACAGGGTTATTCAGAGAGAGGTGAAACCCAGGAGAATGACTGGAGAATTGAAAATTCTAGGTCAAAATAGCCAAACCAGGAAAATTCGGCCATTTATCTTACTTTCCAAATCGGTTATGTGGTCTAGATTGTTCATTCTCCTGACAATTCTCCTGGTTTTCACCTCTCTCTAAATAACCCTGCTAATCTACCCCCTGGTTATGTCCTTTGAATACATCCCACACAATGCAATGATGTGAGTCGGCTGACTGACCCATAGACTCAATTCTATGGCCTAAAGCCACACAGTGAGGGCCAAGTGAGGTGAAGATACTGTGGAGGGCAGTTTACAGCACAAAAGATCACTAAATGGATGCACCCATTGACACTATATATAGAGTAAAATATTTTCTTAAATAAACATACAAGAGAAAAATAAAGCACATGTAAGATATCAGCAACAAAAAATAAACACAATAAGGATATTTCATTTTTTGGAGGTAGTGATCCTAAGGCTAGGGTCAGACTGAGGCAGTGCGAACGCGCGTTCTGGCGCACATAATCACGGCCGCACTAGCAGCAGATGCCATGCAATGACGGCCAATATATGACGTACGGTCGCACAAAAGTCCGGCCGCGCAACGCAAGTGGAAAATGAACGCATTTTTTCGAGAACGTTAAACCGCTGGTACTGACGTACAGAGTGCGCTGCGGCCGCATAGCAGCGTGTGTGCGTGATTAGGAGATGTCAGACGCTGCTAGTGTGCGGCCAACATAACGTTCAAACAGCCGGATTTCCCTAGACTTCTTTTCACCCCATCGTCATGAAATACGTCCAGAATTGCGCATCGTCTGACCACTTAAGCGTATTCCGTGAAAAAATGCGTGCGCACGCATCGACGTACATTTTGACGGTGGCCGCAGAAAATGCGCTCATCTGTCCCTAGCCTAAAAGTGTCTGATAAAATGAAGCAAAAATGTAGCAGAATGTTAGGCCTTGGGTTAACCCTAAAAAAGCAGAAATAGTGCACTAACCCTAATTTCTAACCCTAGCTATAGAAAATGAGTATTAATTTGCGGCTGCAGTCAAGGGTCTTTTTCAAGACGTGACTTTTTTACCACTTCATTTTTTGATCATTTTATACACGACAAATAGACAATGCCTTTGGTTTGCAACAACAAAAAAATGGTTGTCTATCTTTTTTCTACAATTTCATGGTCATCATGTTTGGCATCAATGGAAAGGCCAGACTCTGACCTATCCCATGACACTTAACCTAAACTTGTGGGGTGTAAATAATGGAGATACAGGGGTTCAAAGGACCCCCTCTCTCCTCAAACCAGAGCGTGTTTTAGATCAGTGCTTCCCAAACCTGTCCTCGGGACCCTCAACCAGGCCAGATTTTGCAGATCACCTTGAGGAAATTCAGACTGAATCCTGCAATCACTGAGCAACAAGTCATATCACCTGTGCTGTGCTTCATGGGGTCCTGAGGACAGGTTTGGGAAACACTGTTTTAGATGAACCAAGGCGTAATAACGCATTGCACCATCACCTCCACATTTGGTCCCAGTGTGGGAAATAAGAAGGTGAGTTAATTCAGAGGCATTGTTTACTTTATAAGTAAAAGCACATAATGCCATGGACTTAGAACAGAGAAATAAAAGTTAATTTTTTTCCCATTTATTTTTACACATTTTATGGTTATGTTTGTTATTATTGGAAAGACCAAACTACCAAGCAACCCCAGGTCATAACACTGCTCCCACAGACTTGTACAGTAGGTGGTAGATTTTTGGCCAAAAATTGCATATCTATTTAAGACATTGCAAGCACTTAGCTATAGGATAACACAGCAACTTTGGGCCCTATTCCACGTCGGCCAGTGTCAGTGAGCCACAATTCATCCATTTGGTGATTCAAGTAAAGGATCTGAGATGCGCCTTCTATCAATCAGCAGTTTGTGAGTGGCCAATTAGCGCTGAATCTGCAAATTGTTTTTGGGGGGTATAACCCTATGTGTTCTATATTTGCTCTATTATAGATACCCCGTGATATATATATATATATATACACATTTTACAGAATCTTCCCTGATTCCACTCTATGCTTCTCCATCCTGCCCTTTGGGTGGGGTGAGCAGGGGGTAAGTCCTGGGCCTTGCACTTTGGTGGCCCTGCACCACTACTGACACCCACCGTGATGACACCCTGGTGAAGCGCTACCACGGACGCCAGATGAGTCTACAAAGTGTGACCCTCCATAGAAGCATTGCGCTTTGCAGAGCTGCGTGCACATGTGGCCTAAATGGACATCGGCACGGAAAGCACACTTTACTCCTGTATGTGCATGTGACTCCGGCCTGTAGACCGTATCTCGCATCCAGACAGTCCTAGACATGTCCTATCAAAGCCCTGCCACTTCATTTATTTAGCTCTCTCTCAAAGCGTGTATGATATTACTTATTAAGAACGTGGAGCTGACAGCCAAACCGCTATTTTTAAGAGAGAAAACAATCTGGAGGCAGAATTAAACCCTAAACATGTGGTTTTGTCCTAAACGTTGAAGCCAGCTGTCAATTTGCTATGACTGCTGCTTTTGGAGAAATCCCCTTTGTGTGTTCCTAGCAGCCCTTCACACTAACTTGCAATGACCTTTGTAAGTCATTAGGAGGTGCTCATACAGTTTAAAATATGCAGGCACTGGGTCGGTTACTGGTGCAGAGTTCGACTCCATCTTTACTGGGCAGGAAAATGAAGCATTAACCACTCTGAGTAAAAGAAGCAACCATACCTCCAAACATTTTAAATGGTCTAGGTAATGTCACAGAGGTGTAGCTAGAGACATTCAGAGATCCATTAGATCAATGTTTCCCAACCCTGGTCCTCAGGCCCCACTACCAGGCCAGATTTTAAGGATTGATGGTAAATGCTCAGCAGTGTAGCTATTAGAATGCCGGGGCGGGGAGATTAATCAAAAAATGAAAATAAACATACCCAGGTGGTATGTTTCACAGCAGAATTTTCCTTTTGCCCGTATGAGGTTGTACCATACCACATCCACCTGGGTATGTTTATTTTCATGTTCAGATTTTAAAGATCACTTGGGGGAAATGCAGACTGAATCCTGCAATCACTGAGCAGCAAATCATATCACCCGTGCTGTGCTTCACATATCTGGCAAACCTGGCCTGTTAGGGGGCCTGAGTATCAGCCTTGGGAACCCCTGCTTTAGATGACTTAGATGGGCCGCTACCACCAAAAAATTAAATGTCCTTATAGTGTTTATTTTATGTTGCCGATAACATACAAGAGAAAAATAAAGCACACGTAAGATAAGAAAATATTTTACCCTATATGTGTCACTGGATGCATCCAATTTGTGATATTTGGTGTTGTAAAATGCCCCCCCCCCCAGTATCTTTTCATCACTTGCTCCTCACTTTGTGGCAATGGCTATACAATGGAGTGAACGAGTCGATCACTGTCTCAAATATTTGTATTGTGTGGGATGTATTCAAAGGACAGCGGCTGGGGTAGATTAGAAGTCTTTAAACTCCCTGTTTAATCTCGTTCAGCTGCCATCTCTTATCTCAAATTGCCTGATGAATAACAGCCCCCTGCAGCCTTATCTAAACATTCCCTCCCCCATCTCATTAAACCGTCAAATACGTTACATTAGATAAACCACAGAAGTAAAGACAAACCTTTGGTAAATGTTGCCTCATGGGAAAAATTCACAAAATGGAAACAAGAGATTAAAAAAACCTAATTTTATTTTTCCTTTTTACATGTAATTACTAAAAACTAAGAAAAAAAACAACATCATGTGTCTTATAATGTGGTTTTGTTTGTAAGGCACAAGTAAGAAAGTTACAGCTTATGTAAGTGGTACTGTCCCTTTAATGACCTATCTGGGATGCATTGATGCAATTATTTTTTTAGAAAGTATTTTACCAAGAAGAATACATTGAGATTTCTCTTGTTTTCAAGTAATTAAAAACATATTTTAGAAAAAGACCAAAATGTCTTATTTACACCAGTCAACACTATTTATCATAGTTTATAACATCATTTCTGTAAATTGTGATGCTTTCTAGCCTTAATATATACATGCACACTTCAAATATATAGAGAGTATCTAAAAGGAGGTATAGAGGGAGACAGGGAATTGGATCCAAAATAGGACCACTTTGAAGGGACGTACAAGAGATTGGGCTCTATTACATTCTTCACGCAGAACGCGTGAATTTTTGCGTGCAGCGTTAACGCGCGTAAATCAACTCTGGTATTACAATCCTTGCGCATTTTTTCATCCGTCAAAAGATAACACGTATAAAACGGACGCGCAAAAACGCGCGCGCAACAACATTGCGCACAGAAATCAGTGTGCGGACTGTTTTTTCACGGGATTCAGCCAATCAGAATTAAGAACCACAATTGACTCCCGTTAAGTTTTTGCGCCTGTCAAAGTCAATCTGCGCATATATGCTGCATCAATAAAAAAAACACAAAACTTCTCAATTTTATTGTTTGGGTATGCGTAGAATGTGTAACTATACTTTGCTGTATTGTTTTTTTTGGGCTGGTGTATTTGGGTTCGGCCAGGACTTTCAGATTTGCCATTACCACCAGCTTTTCAAAGACGTTAAAATTATGCGCGTAAACGCTGTGCGTTAATTCCTGCGCATAGACTGTAATACCATCCGCGTACCAGCGCACAAACGCATTTGCGCTCACAATGCTAAGTATAGGGCGCGCGCAGTACAGTAAGCTCGCGCAGCGTTCGCGCAGGTTCACCCGCCATAGACGCGCATTTTTGCACTGACATTGTAATACGACGTTCAGCACAAAGTGTTTTGCCCCTCGTGTTAATACGCACGCGTTAACGTTTGCGCGAAGAATGTAATAGAGCCCATTATCTACTGAGCTCCGATTGAGTGTCAGGATCGGGTAACCCCGCTTGCAGACGATAAGCCAACAGACCCTGACCAACCGGTCCTTAGTAATGGCCGGGTTATGGTCAGTAATACTGAGAACGACGAACACAAAGAAAGTGGCGGAGTGCAAAGTAAAACAACCTGCAGAATAAACTAACCCACAATGCTCTAGCTAGCCGGTCCTTAATAATGGCCGGGTTAAGCAGAGCAAACCAACAAAAACACACATAGGCAGGGGTTAAGGAAATAGAGGTCCGTTATACTATGCCAAAATTCAGGGCACCAGAAAACAGGGAAGTCGAGACAAGCCGGGATTGTATTAACCAGGAAATCAGTCAGATAGGAATTCAGAAATAACAGCAAGGCACTAGGCGTAACTGTAAACGAACCTGACAGACTACAGACTGATCAGATGATAATCTGCCATATCTCGGTGTGGTTGTGTCTATCATCTCCTCTGATCAGAGTCGCGCAGCGCCTTACTTCGGTTTTGATATATAAGAAGAAACTTGAAAAAGGTTTATGGTAATTATAATGAAAAATAGAATTTTTCAGTTGGTGTCAGAAGTGGGATTTGCCATTCGGATGTATCCTTATATTTAAGTGTATCTTTACATTTGAATGTATCCTTAAATTTGCTTGTTCAGATTTTGCGAACTTGCCTCCAGGCTTGGTTTTTGTTTATTTTCCTTGAAGTTAAAGCTATGGTTCAGAGCTTGTTGATTTTTTTTTTTTTTTTTGGTGCAAGGTTGGACTCTTTGTCTTGGTTTGCTTTTGTCATTTTATGTATTGTAGTAAAGGAAAATTGTTTGAGGATCTCATGTGTATTTGAACTCGCCCGGTGTGCTGAGTATATTGTTTTGTATATGCTGGAAATTGAACTCATAAAAAAAGGAAAGAGATGTTTCTAGTTGTATTGCCTCCGTTCTGTGTCTATCTTGAACTTCAATTCTGGTGTTTCTGGGTCGTCCATATCTTGTAATTGTGAGAATTTTATTTTAACTGATTAGATTTTGATTTCTTCTTTTATATCAACTGATTTTATCTCCCATTGAGAGACAGTTTTTTCTTTTTCCTCTTATTTTTATTTTCTTGCGCGCTGCTGCCATTTTTTCTTTATTTTTTTTGCTGCATGTGTTTGCGCGCTGATTCTAAAGGATTTGCTGTTTTTTCTTTCAGATTTCATGTTTGTTTTTGTTTTATTTTGTTTCTGGCCATTGATTGCGTCTGTTTATTTAAATGTTTGTCTTTACTAACTATTAATGTATGTGTTTATCTTTGATGTTTTGATAATGTGTTTTTTATATGTAATTTATGTATAGGGACTGCTTCTCTTAAAACAGGTTGCTTTGTTTCTGTGTCATTACTGCCTTGCCTCGTGTAAAAAAAAAAAAAGGCACAGGAAATGGAGACAATAGGGCTTTACTTTTACAGTAAATTTCAAAAATGACTGCTTTTTTTTATTCTTAGCTTATGTTTGAAAGATGAACATAGAAAGTCAATACTCTGACAAGGCAGGTTACACGTGAATGTTATGTTATAAGTTGATGTATGATATATAAAAAAATTAGTGTATGAAGGTGATGGGCTCAATCTGCCTTAATATAAGTTATACATTTTCTCAAAAGAGGCGTGGTCGGTTATTTTCCTCTGGTCTTTGTTTGAGTCCAGCACTAAGGGATTGACCACACCTTAATATAGGTTATATGTTTTGCCAAAATGGCTGACTGAGATCATTTACAGTTTTGTAACTTGTATAATGGAATATATATGTAGGTTCATGTTTAGTTGTTTGGAATCTAAGAGGCTGAAGGATTTGAGTGAAAGTTTAAAGGAAAGCGCCTACAGGTTTAGTAGTGCTGTACAAAGGAATTTAGGCAGATTTCAAATGAGAGGTGGTTTTTTTTGGTTTTATTTTAGTTGACTAAGGGAGATGGAAGGTTGTAGTTTGGTATCTGAGTATTGTTTGATTGTTTTCTTTTTCTGCAGTGGTAGCCAGATGTCTAGTTTTATTTTTTGCTGTCTGATGTTTTTGTCTTTTGGTGTGAAGTGCAACAACGTATAACTTTGCCCCTATTGAATATTCTTGGAGGGAATAAAACAGGTTGTAAAATAGCTGCACAAACACCTCACGTTTGAATGTTTGTTTTTAACCAATATCCTTAATAAAGATTATTGATGTTTATTAAGAATCTTTTTCTCGGAGTTTCCTCTGAGAACTTTGTGCTAATTAACGTGTCAAGTTTTAAACATGCCCTTCTATACTTTCTTTCCCAGTTCATGATATTTTTGTTGTGTTTTTTTATTTGAATTGAAGTTCACATTCTTTTCCTAGTCTCCTCCATTTTGTCTCTCTCATGACCCCTCCTCTCCTCAATTTTTTTTCTCTCTCATGACCACTCCTTTTTCTTTGTGTCCAAAAATGTGTTGCATTTTTTTTTCTCCATTTTAAAAGTATTTTAACCATATGAATTTTAAAGTTTTTGACAGGTTAATAATACATTTTTTCCCCAAGTTTTTACTTTAGGTGAAAATTACCCATGCATGCTAACTTTGATCAAGCTAGATGGAAGATTATGTGATACCAATATTGATAAAGTTGTTGGAATTGAAGGAAATTTACTCAAACACATTATCATTTCACATTGCAATGTTACATCAACCGGATAATAAGGAATTATCAGACACCAGGCAATAAAACATTCTAGTTTATCGACAACTCATCAATAAATCATGCGATTAAAGATCATTGATTTGGAAATAAAACTTAAGACATGTCAGTTTTACAAAACTGTTATTTTCAACCAATAAGACAGAAGACAAAGAAAGAAGATAATGTATTTTTATATGCTGATGGATTATGTTTGTGTTGTCGTCTAAGTGATAATTATTTTGGGTCTTTTATTATTTTATATTTTATTATTATTGTTGTTTGGTTACAATCAATATTGTTCAAATTCCCTGACACATTTAGGATTATTGAAGATCACATCCAATTAAATTAGAGTTAATTAATGTATTTAGGAACATATAATTTAATGCATTTGCATAAATACGTTTCCTGACATATATAGTGGTAAATGGAAAGTTTTAATTCGGTAAAATTAAAGTTTTTTTTTTTTATTTCATTTCAGGATTGGTGTGTTTTATAAACACCAGGTTTGTTTCAAAACATCGAACAAGACTGAATAGGATAGTAATTAAATATTTTTTTTGATATTTAAAATGGGTGGAATATGCACTTTGGCTATTTCCCTTTTGAGCCAAAGTTGCAAATATATATTTTTTTCTCTAACAATGGGTCAGAAGTAGTATAATTTTCTTTGAGGGGAAATTTTAAAAATTTATTATCTGTGTCTCTTCTTGTGTAAATTAACATTTTTATTGTTTTCGTGCATTTGAGAGTGACAATGAATGAATGGATGTATATGATTAGCGGGGTATACCATATTTTCTTTTCTTTTTTCTTTTCTTTATTGTTGCTAAAACCGTATCACATCATCAAGAAACCTGACAGTCACAATGACTGCATATGGAACGAATCATGGACATTTTGTGTCAAGGTCAAAGGTCACAGGTAATAAGCAACCAGCGCAAAGAGACAGCTTGTTCAGGAGTCCCTATGGTGGGAGCTCTGATGACATTCAATGATTATGCGTCTCAAGATGGGATGTTAAACAAAAAAGACCACACCCTGATCTCGCACTGTGGACTACGGTATTAGATTATGGAATATTTTTTTTTTATTTAATCCCCTAGATAAGTGTGAGAAAGGAATGTATTTGGGAAAATGAGAATGTATTTCTTGAGAGTGTGTATGAATGCAGGTGTGTATGCGGTCTGTGGAGTGAAGCTGAACATAGGAAAACACACAGATATAGATCTGACTCATGTTGATTATTAGATAAATAACCTTTTACATTCAAGTTATTATATTTTTCTTGTTCGCTGAAGTACATTTTGGGAAATGGGAATAAATAGTTATTTAATGTCTAGATTAGGTATTTTTGCCTACGCTCCAAGTGTGGTTTGCTGGTAGAGTGAATCTAGATAGATAAGTATATTTTATGCTCATAAAGGGCCTCCTTGGGGAATCCTTTTCGTATATCGTACAGGTATTAGGCGAGGATACTATGGCCCCAGGTATAATTAGTTTAATTGTCTAGTTTGTTTTATTGTATTAGTGTGAAATCCCCCCCTCCTTGTTCCAGCACGGTGTCTGTTCAATTTCATTTCCTCTCGAGGCTAGTCAGCGGGTGATGGAAATAGATATCCTGTGTTAATTTAGAAATGCCAGCGAAATCTTTGTTACATGATGTAGAAATATATCTGCTCTGATTGGTTGTTGTATCACATTCCTATGTTGGGAGTGAACACTGCAGGAAGTTTTTATATAACGAACATTTCTATTGGATGTTGAAACAATAAACGAACCTGACAGACTACGGACTGATCAGATGATAATCTGCCATATCTCGGTGTGGTTGTGTCTATCGTCTCCTCTGATCAGAGTCGCGCAGCGCCTTACTTCGGTTTTGATATATAAGAAGAAACTTGAAAAAGGTTTATGGTAATTATAATGAAAAATAGAATTTTTCAGAACCACACATGGATATATTGCCCCAGCTAACACATGGCATGGAGATATTGCCCCAGCTCACACATGGAGATATTGCCCCCAGGCTCACACATTGATATGTGCCCCCAGGCTCACACATTGATATTTGCCCCCAGGCTCACACATGGATATCTGCCCCCAGGCTCACACACGGATATCTGCCCCCAGGCTCACACACTGATATCTGACCCCAGGCTCACACATTGATATCTGCCCCCAGGCTCACACATGGATATCTGCCCCCAGGCTCACACATTGATATCTGACCCCAGGCTCACACATTGATATCTGCCCCCAGGCTCACACATGGGTATTTACCCCCAGGCTCACACATTGATATTTGCCCCCAGGCTCACACATTGATATTTGCCCCATGCTCACACATGGGTATTTACCCCCAGGCTCACACATGGCTATTTACCCCCAGGCTCACCCATGGATATTTGCCCCCAGGCTCACACATGGGTATTTACCCCCGGCTCACACATGGATATTTACCCCCAGGCTCACACATGGATATTTACCCCCCAGGCTCACACATGGATATTTGCCTCCAGCGCTGTCTCCGTCTTCCTGTAGCCAGTCTCAATGCGTGCTGGCGTCAAGAAGATGGAGGCGTGGACTTGGTCCAGGAAGCTGGAAGCACCAAGTCCACGCCTCCGTCTCCTTGACGATGGCAGCAACGCCGGCTTGTATTGGGGCCGGCTGCAGCACGCAGACCATTTTTTTTTTACGATTGGTCGGGCCGGCTGCGCCCTAGGTGGGTGCTGCGCTCTAGGCGCCCGCCTAGTTGGCCTAGCGGCAGCGCCGGCCGTGGTCAGAGTGGACGTTCCTTCCACACTGATGTCCGTGTGGCCACCTTGCTGAGCGCAGTTATGGAGGATCGCGCGCTTTGCAGCCCTGTCGACCGCGCATCATAGTGTTTTGACAGGGAGGGTTTCAGCACGTTCGCTGTAGTGTGCGCGCTACAGAATGTGGTCAGCCCTGTCACAACGTTGCGATGGACGTCAGGAGGCACGTCAGTACGCACGCACATATTGCAATCGTCTGACCATGGCCTTAAAAGAGCAAAAATCACAAATAACTTTCAGATAACAGAGACATGCTGGCCCAGCCTGAGCGTAGAGCCTCATTCTAATGCCATAATCACATGGAGTTTATTGATTTAATTAGGCGTTCATTTGTCTTTTCCACATTTTATTCACCGTAACAGACTGTACAGCTATAAACTCCGGGCTGCACTGCGTTATAGAAACCTCTTTTGCAACTAGTGACGGCTGGCTGGAGTAGAGGTAACATCACTGCTCTATAACCATGGAGACTGTGGAGACCCAGGTTCAAATCCCGGCAAGCGCACCTCTCCAGTAAGTGTCCTTGGACAAGACACCTAAACGGTACATGCTCACCACCCAGGACATACTTGAAAACGAGAGAAATCTCAATGTATCCTTCCTGGTAAAATACTTTCTAAAAAAAAAACTAAAATGCTCCCACAGTGTGGCTTATTAAACAGTGACTACAGGATGTGAGTGACATCTTAATGCAATATGCAAAAACAAATAAGGAATAAATCAATGGAAAAACGTTGTCTGTTTACAGCAGGAGCTCTTAGGCTGGGGTCAGACAACTGTAGTGTTCACGTCCGTGATGGCATGACAGAAAGCCCATCGGAGCCCGACACACGTAGTACGTCTGCACTGAACTGCAGACGCACAACGACCGCGGCCCACGAACGCAAGGCAGGCAAGAACGTACAACCCCTAGAACGGCCGCACAAAGTGCGCTGCGTCCGCAACGTCCGCATAGCTTTGTGTGTGAGTGATGGAACGGAATGCATTTATACGTCCAGCATTTTTCACGGACAAAATGGTTTTGCTTTTTATTTTCCCTGCTACATCTGTCAAAATATACGTCAGTGAATAAAGGACTGTGTGACCACTACTGCGTCTTCCGTACTAACGTACGTCCGTGTGCACGGACGTACAGTCCGTAGAAATCACGCTCGTCTAACCCTAGCCTTAGTTCAAGGGAAGACCACTAACCGGCTCTTGCCATCTGTAGTCTCTTAATCATCACGGTGGTGACTGATCGTAACCCATAGACCTGTGCCCGGCACGGGTTCATAGGGCATGTAGTTCAACACATGGCAAGAGATCTGTTTGCCTGATAAGATGAAAGGAATTGCTGAATAAGCCGATGGCAGCTCCACAGTGCCTCATCGGAAAAAACACCAAAATACTTTTGAATGAAGATGTCATGGTTGTTTGTGCAGAACACCTTCACACATACGCAGACCTCTAGAAATCTGTACAGCGGTTCTCTGTATATTACACTGGCCAACCAGTGTAAACAGAGGGTTAACGTTGGCATGTTCACTTGTTGTTCAGAGGAATGAGTTGTTAGTTGTGGTAGATTTAGGCCAATATCAGACGAACACAGTCTGAGCACACTTTGCGTGCGTGCATAAAGGACGGACGTATTGACGGAAGATATTGTAGACACCACACGGTCAGTTTTTTTGATGGATGTAGAACAAAAAAGGGAAATATGGGAAACAAAATTAATTAAATGACAGACAGACCAAAAAAAACTTCTGAGCGTCAACGTGATGGACGTCACAAATGCGCTGCGTCTGACATTGCGGCATCACGTACACAGCGCACTCTGGACGTCCGTTGTAGCGCTTTTACGTCAGGCCTAAATGGCGTCCGTTGCCACCTGCGTAGTGTGTCTGCACTTCGGTGCACATGTACTTCGTGTGTTGGTCTCTATTGATCACAAATCAATGCTACGACGAACATTAAACTGCGCGGCGACACGGACATGATGACTGCGTTCGTCTGACGCTAGCCTAAGTACACAATACGCAAAGAGATAGACATTCGTCAGGTGTAATAAGTATACCAATAAAACATGTAATTATATATCGGTAGTGATCCCTCGGATGGCTCCTCCTCTTCATCAGTCCAGACAATCAATGCCGGGAAAAATGTTGGGGCGCAGTACTTATGTAAAAAAACCTATCAGGTCTATGCAAAGAAAAGTGAAACTCAGAACTGAAAATTCTAGGTCAAAATAGCGAAATCAGAAAAATGATCCCATTTAGGCTGGGGTCAGACCAGCGCACTTTTAACGTGCGTTCTGGCGCACATAATTACGGCCGCACTAGCAGCAGATGACGGGCAATGACAGCCAATATACGATGTACGGCCGCACAAAAGTCCGGCCGTGCAACGCAAGTGGAATTTGAACGCATTTTTCTGAGAACGCTGAACCGCTAGTACTGACGTACTGAGTGCGCAGCTGCGGCATAGCGGCGTGTTTGCGTGATTAGGAGATGTCAGACACTGCTAATGTCCAGCCAACATAACCTCCAGACGCAAAGAGTTTTATTGACGATCCATACAAAATCACGCCCGAAAAAGCGCGTCGTCTGACCGTTTTTGCGCATTCCGTGAAAAAAATACGTCAATGCGTTCGGACGCACTTTTTCACGTTCGCGGGGAAAAATGTTTTCGTCTGACCCTAGCCTTATGCCGGGGTCAGATGAGTGTTTTTAGGAGCGGATGGAACATCTGTGAGTGGACGTTCCTTCCGCTCTGACGCCCGTCTGGCCACCTCGCTGAGCGCAGTTAGTGCGCTCAGCGCTGCAGCGCTCGATCCTCCTATGTTTTTATCCATGCAGTACACCCCGCAGGTTTTTCTGTACATTGGTAGATTTAGCGCCTGATGATCAGGAATAGCAGGGGTTAATCTGGATAGGCTGGTTTGTTATTCAGAGGAATGTGTTGATCATGGCTAGTTAAGTTGCTGTTCAGGAGAAAAATAGGTTAAATCTGGCAAATGCAGCTGTTGATGATCGGGAGATGCAGTGGTTAAATTTGTTTTCAGAGAAATGGTTAAACAGCGGTTCTGGGGGAGAAGGGTTGAATTGTTGATTAGGTGAATGAGCAGTTAATACTGGCTTGGTTTGATGTTGTGCAAGAGGATGAGGGGTTAATCCTTGCATGTTACATTGCTGTTAAGGGGACGGGGGGACTGGGGGGGGGTTAATCATGGCAGGTTTTATTGTCAGTGGAATAAGGGGTTAAAACTGACATCTTGAAAGAAGTAATCTTGGCATGTTGAGTTTAGAATCGGGGACATGCGAAATGAATCCCTGCATTTTAGGTTGTGCAGGAAAGTGAGGGGTTAATCTCGGCAGGTTAGGTTGTACAGTGAGGTGATGTGTTAATCTAGGAAGGTTACGTTATGTATGGAGGTGAAGGGTTAACCCCTGCAGGTTACGTTGTTGTGGGAGGTGAGGGGTAAAGCCCTGCGAGTTTAGCAGCCGGGCCTGCATGAACAACTTTGTTGTGTGAGATGTAACTCGGTATTAGTGCAAGTGCATACACCCCGCCTGGTCATAATACAGGGAGAGCATGGCGGCCTGTGCGGGGTAGGCCTGATCCCCCCCCCCAATCATCCCCTGAATCTACCCCTACCTGGCTCCATTGCTCACTCCACCCCCCCTCCTCTGGCCCTCCCTCCCTGCCTGCCTCCATCGCCTGTGTCCTTGCAGCTGCTTGTTGCTGGGGAGGGTGACGTCATTGCTTCCGCCCCACTTCCTCTCTCCGTGTGTGTATGTGTGAGTGTGCCTCCTCCTCCTGGAGCCTGCGGTGGGTGAGACTCACACTCAGTGAGCCCGTGAGAGAGGGAGACACAGAGGCTCCAGCCATGGAGTAACAGGAGATGGGGCTCGGACGGGGCCACCACCACCAAGAGAAGCAGCAGCAGCCAGTCGGGCGGGGCAGCGCTGCCTTCTTATAAAGACAGTCCCCGGGAGGCGCGCGGCTGGCCTCGGGAAGACCCATTCAAGACGGGGGGGGAGACGCAACGGGAGCCCCCCCATTTCTCAGTAGGCTGCGGTGGGTTATGTGAAAGGGGAAAAAAGATGAGCAGCTCGGAGCCCCCCGAGGCCAGAGACACACGGTGATCGGTACAAGATGAGCGAGGAAGCCTCCCCGGAGGAGTAAGTGACTCTCGCCCTTTCTGTCTAGTGGTTTGTTTTGTTTTTATGGAAGGGGGCCCCCCTTCTGGCTAAATGGGGGAGTCCGTGGGTCTGCGCGCGTCAGGGTCCGTGGCCTGTGTGGTGCATTGAGTAGTGTCGGGGGGGATCTGGGAAGTGTGCATGATATGCTCAGTGAATACTTGCTCCCCCCCTTAGCCCCCAAATGCATTGAGCCGCCGCGCGTGCAGCGGGGACGCGTTGGGATTGGGCCCCTGTTTTTTTTTCTTCCCTCGGGGCCCGCAGCGCATTGCGATGCATGGCGAGGACTCCGCATGGCAGTGCTGGCTGGCTGCATGGGGCCTGCAGAGCTGTTGCCATGTTACAGGCTGCCAGTCTGTTCTTCACATGGAGGGGGGACGCTGGCATGTACCACTAGTCCTGCTTTTAAGGGGGGGGGTTATCCCTTTCTGCCCCCCCGTCTTCTCTTTGCCAGTCTGCAGCTCGCTCTCACTTCCACGTCGTGTGTTTGCGTAAACCTGTGGCTTTAACTCTTCAGCTGCCGCCACAGGCTACCACTGAGCCTCTGCAGTGCCTGGCACAGCTGCTGCAGCACCTCCTGGCCGCCCCAGCCATCATGGCCTTTGCTGTTGTTTGTTTGGATTGTGTGTGCCTCCTTTTTACATTAGTTAAGTAGCAGACTGTAAAGTGCTGTTAGTTTTCCCATGTTGCTGTGACTCCCCTCAGGCACACGGTTTTGTTCCTGTGCTCTTTCAGGGTTTATTCCTTTTTTTTTTTTTTCTCTCCATATTAATACAGGAAGAGGATAAAACATGATCTGGTTAAATTTTTTTTAAGTTTTATTACTTTTTATCCTTAACAGGAAAGTGACAGCGCGCAGGTTCTGCATTCCTAAAGCAGGGGACGCAAACTCTACTCGCCCAGATTGTGATGGCCTACAATTCCCTTAATTATTTGAATGCATTAGGCCAGGGGATCATAGGAGTTGTAGTTCAGTCGTATCTGGGAGGGGGGGGGGGTCCAGAGTTTGAGATGCCTGTAGTGTAGAGTGTGTATGAGGTGAAGGGGCTAAAGGTAGTTGCAACACCCCCTCTCCATCTCATAACAATGGTGCCCTGGTGAGGGGCAGTTATAAAATGACATGTATAAAGTGCCTACATATTCAGCAGCGCTGTACAATGGACTATAAAAAAATCTGGTTAATGGGGTCTCCAGCACCTAACATTGATTTGAGCTGAACTCGAGATGAGCAAACTGACCCAAGTTGGCAAGGGTTAACTTTTGCTTATCATGGAGGGAGGTGGAATCCCCCAAATTCCACCATTAAAGTCTAACTTCTGGAACTGCCTTTTTAATTTCAGTGTTTTAGGATGTAAACACTTAAGCAGGGATGTTGAACGCAACCCCCCCCCCCCCACCTCTGAGCTACAAATCCCATGATAGTCAACCATTGCATGCATAGAGTTCTGGGAATTGTAGTCCATCAACATCTGGGTGCCCGAAGTTTGACATCCATGATTTTAGATGTTTGTTTTAAAAGCTGTACAACGGTGAAAGTCACCAATGAGCGAGCGCAAGCTTTTCACAAAAGTAGAAGCCAAAGAGTGACAGGAGAAGCTGCATGGCCGAGGCCTCCCGTCACTCTCTGGAATGTACTTTTGTGGAACCGTGTGGTTAGAACCCTGGTGAAGTAACCCCACTTCTTTTTTGAAGACCACGGGCTCTGTTCACTAACTGCCTTGCAGTTGACCAGCTTGTGGCGTCTTTCTGATAGCAACGGGAAGTGCAGGCTGATACATGCATGTTCGACCTACAAGATTCTCTAATCAAACCGTGACGAGTGCAACTCAGCATACTGCCGGGCCGCAAGCTAGTATTTATGGAGGCCTGTGATGTTTTTCGGTGTTTGTATTTAAAAACAAAGCACAATACGTTATGTCTGCATCGCAAATAACATTCTCGCTAATGAAGATCATTCAATGCATTGTGACACTCAAGCGCCGGAGTGCCAATGTTTTTAAGTTCCCAGATTTGGTTGGTTGTAGGTAAACATCCCTCTGTTGCAGTTTGGGGACGTCTCCCGTATGACTGATTTGTGGTGGGATCTGTAATGTGCCCAGATTTCAGCTTTGCTTTGGGCGTTGGAATTAAAGCTATGTGTGGTCTGAATTTCTAGCTTAAAAAGCTAGAGCAGTGATGGGGAGCCTTGTCATCCCATCGGTATCTGAACTGCATGTTCCATGATGCTCAGCCAGCCTTATCTGTGACTAAGGATCATGGGACAAGTACTTCGGCAAACCTCTGGTTTGCTGAAGATCACCATCACTGACCTAGCATATCCTGACTCCCATCAAAAAATCCTCTCATTCAAAAAAAAAATCGACTTACTGATGCACACGGTGATTTGAGAAATTTTAAATAGAACATATACAATGTTTGCCACATGATATTGTTAACTTCTTTCGTCTTGAGGATCATTTGTGTTAGTGCAAAAACTGTACTCTTTCCTGCAAGTTCACACAAACTTTGTCGTTGGTACATATGGTTGAGAGGATGTTTTCCAGGGCTCAGTGTTACTTTTTAATTCCATGCTTGTTTGCTGCTGGTTTGTAACAGGCAATGGTTGGATGTTTGTCCCTAATAAATTCGTAGTTGTCTGCTTAGGCTGCTGTCAGACGAGCGTAGTGTTCACATCCGTGATTGCGCCTAAAAGTACGTCCGTGATAGCATGAAAGAAAGTCCATTGGAGCCTGACACATGAAGTACGGCCGCACTGAACTGCGGACGCATGACGGACGCTGCAAACGGACGCAGGTTAGGCAAGAACGTAATACTGCTAGAACGGACGTGCGGAGTGCGCCACGTCCACAACGTCTGCATAGCTTTGTGTGTGAGTGATGGAGCATGGTCAGACGGACTGCATTTATACGTCCAGCATTTTTGACGGACAGAATGTTTTTTCATTGTAATTTATTTTCCCCTCCTACATCCGTCAAATAACTTCAGTGAAAAAACGGACTGTGTGACCACTACTGCGTCATCCGTACTGACGATGTCCGTACTGCACGGACGTACAGTCCGTAGAAATCACGCTCGTCTGACCCCAGCCTTAGAGCAGGGGTCCTCGGCCTTGTCCCTCCATGTCCAGATTTTTTTTTTTGGAACTAAACTTCCCTTGAGGCTCAACGGAGTGAAAATGACTCTAAAGCCAGGCTGTCGGCAACTTTGGGTCTACAGATGTTTTTCAGTGTTGTAGGTGGTCGGTGTTTTGGTCTTGTTTACTATAAACATGTTTTGCAAAGGAAAAAGTTGCAGGTTTCAAGCAGTGCAGCCCTCTATTCCATATCATTGGGGATCTCCATTATAACTAGCAAGGAAATTTAGGAGCCAGGCACAGATTTGCCTAAAGCTTTTCATATTGGATGTTACCTCATTGCTAGAAGTCATTGGCTACCTGGCTCTTGTTTTAGTCAAGCCCTGCTGCAAGGCATTATTGTGTTCGTATCTATCCATCTCTGGCCTGTGGCGTTGTATCTTCCTTCCAAAGGCCTCTTTGTTGAGGATAGCGAGCGATTCAAAAGCTTTGGAATTTGTGATGGTTTCCAGTATTCTATCAGATGTAAAGTGATCTGGTAGAAGTGCAGGGATCCTCAGGAATGTGCCCTTTCAATGATACCAAAATATTCTTGTGGAACAACTGAAATATTAGTATTTCTCTGCTCTTTGAATATCCTACATGGCCTGCGTGTACTGCGTTCTTTTTCACTGTAAAGAGACTGTTTTATTTTATTATTATACTGTGGTGGTTAGCTCTGAGAATAATTCCTTTTGAGGTCCTGATTCCGGCCAGACTTTGAAGGGTTAAGACTTTGCTTCCATTACATTTGTGAACATTCTTTTTATTTCACAAGCTATTTGTACTTGATTCTCCTCCCCCCCCCCCCCTCTAAAATCTGAAGGCTCAAAATTAAATTTTTTGAAAGTTCTCACCCCGGATCTCCACTTTAGTGCCCTTAAGATGCGGAGATAAAGTGTGTGAGAAGGCCTGGTCTTGTTTTGGTGCTCATAATGGCTCAAACATTTTGGTATGTGTATGATTTTATTATATAGCACCAACGGTTTCTGCAGCGCTGTTCAAGGAATTAAAGGGATACATACTCTCAGGACTGTCAAGCTCTGCCCCCCCCCCCCCGATGTTTTTCACCTACAACTCCCTTGCCATATATTGCATTGAAATAATTCTGGGAATTGTAGGCATCAACCTCTGGGAGGCCATGAGTTTGACAGCCCAGGCGTAGATGTCGATGGTCTGCAATTCCCAGAACTCCTTGTATCCAATAGATAGCTTGAGGATCATGGGAGTTGTAGTTCAACAAAATCTGAGGGGAGCAGCGTTTAACATTCCTGCTCTAGAGTTAAAACACGGGATGCTTACAGCAGAGATCAGCAATCTTGGTTTGAAACTACATCATCCATGATGCTCAGTCACTCTTTAGGTTGGCTGAACCCCATGGGAACTGTAGTTCCAAAAGATCTGGAGGGCCCAGCTTGCTGCATCCTTGTTTATATGGAGGGTATGTGAATTCCATGAAGGCAGAGGAGTGCCATATCCGGTGTAGGCCTGTATCTCCTGTACCACTTCCTATTCTCCTTTTTATTAGTGTTTTTTTTTTTTTTTTTCCGGCCTTCCTCTCTAGACCAGTGAATCTTTGTCATTTGTTTCCTTTTTACAGAAGTGTCTTATAAAAGTGACTTCCCGGGGCTGTGGAAAGCATCCTGCTCCACCTCCCAGGGAAAGCTTTATGGCGCTTTAACATGATCCTGTAAAGCCTTGTTAATTTGTACCTGGGATTGGACCAAGCCTATGTTTTCATCCTGTGTTTCGTATTTCTGGTTACCGGTGGTTTTGCACCGTAGCACGTGTCTCGTGGCCTTTCGGAACAGGCAGGGGAAGCGTTCTATTTTATTTATAAAGTATTTTACCAGGAAGGATACATTGAGATTTCTCTTGTTAGTATGTCCTGGGTTCAAGAACATTGAATTGTTACTTTGTATTTCTGTACCTACTGTAATAAAATGCAAGATAATAAACACAAATACAGATTGACAGAAAATTAAATATATAGGCGACCTGTGTCACTGATCTCCCCATTCTAAATCTGTTTAGGGAGCAGGGCTCTAGTTCTGTGTTTCTCCATCTTTGTTGAACTATGTAACCCTTGTACTGTGCTGCGGAATATGTTAAAACCAGGTAGAAAGAGTAGAAACAGCGCTGTGCGTCTCCAAAGAACTGCACAAGTGCCACCTGTGGTTTTAATGCATCAAACATTTCAGGAATGGAACCTTTTAGTTTAATCACCATTTAAACCCGGGCTATATTAAAAATAACCCGGCCCCCCCCTTTTTTCTGCGCTTAAATAAAAATATTTCCCCCGTTAAGATGAATTTACTTTTTGTCCCTCTGCACCCTACTCCCTCTTCAGCAAAGGGGCTTGCGTAACGTTACGCAGAATTCACTGCAGCTTCCAATGCAATTTGCGAATCTACACAACTTGGTTAGTGTAGGCAACCCAAACTGCGTTTCACTCAGGAGTTGTGCACTTTCCTATGCGTGTTCTGTAGCGCTTGAACAGAGCTACCAGCAGCCAGGAAATTTAAATGCGGACTGCAGGAAACTCCTCCGCTTCACCTAGTGGGCCTAAACAGATCTGCACTGGGAGGTGGGGTGGGGGGCTTGTATACCCTGGCCAGTTTTAAAAGGATGAGTGGTCGAGGTGTGTAGAGGGTCTATTTAAAAGACCACCCAGCATTATACCACCTTGATTCTGCTGGCACAATGCAGGAGTTGGCACAGGGTCTTGGCTGGTAAGTAAAGCACCAATCGGAGGGTCAGGAGAGAAGTCTGCGGGCTTTTCCTGCAAACAGGTGTCACTCGGCAACCTTGACCCCCTCCAGCGGTTTTGTGCCCTGACGGGGGTTGGCTGCCTGCAGCTTCTATTTTACATTTAAGGAGGGGGCTGTCCAGCTAGGGATTCCTGATCGGCCACATATATTCATGCTGATGGGCAGTGCATGAAAAACGCCACCCGGCCCGCAGCATACAGGATGCATACACTGCAGGAAAGGAATCCCAGGTGACCTGACTCGATTTCCTTCCTGCAACACATGAATTATACATGTTGCAGGGCAGCACTTTTCCCGTGTTCCTCTCTGCACGAAACGGTAACGTGTCCAGGAAAACATGGCCGCCCTGTGTCCAGCACACAGCATTGCTTCTTGAAGCATGGGAGTTGTGCACTGCGCAGGGCAGCTTTCCCCTCTCCGGAGTAAAAACAATGCCCCGGCAACCCTCTTGTTTCTGCTCCTGGACGCGGGTGTCGGTACGCGGTGCTCCGCCGCCATCTTCGTTTCTGCGCAGCGCGCTCGTGTGTCCGCTGCAGCCCATTCATAAAAGGCTGGCGGCGGCGGGGACGCGCGCGGGAGGGGGAGCGAGCTGTGATTGCCGCGCGGCTGGGTGTGGTCGGATGTTAACGTCCTGGATAGCGGCGAGGAGGGGGCGTGGTCGGGGCGCGCTGCTGCTGCTGGAGAGACCTATTTGTGAATAAGAAGGCCCGTGTGGGCGCTGTCACGTGACCGCGGCCATTCATAAATCCCCGCAGCCCTTCCCAGGCTCGCGCTCCACTCGGTCCAGTACACAAGGGGGAGGGGGAGGGAGAGGGAGAGGAGGCGGCCGGGCGGTCTGAGGCCTTCACCTCCCTGGGGCGTTGTGTCTCCTGTGTAGCGGGGCCTCGCTGCCATCCCTCCCGGACTTGGCTGCCAGAGCGCTTAACCCTTTCAGGGCCAGGCCTCGGCAAGCTCCAGGGTGGCTCTCAGGCAGTTTGAGGGAGGCTCACCCCGTTTATCCCGAGGGGGGAGGGGGGGGCTGGTCAAAACATCCGAGCAGTAAATATCTTGGCTGATATATATATATTTTTTTTTTCCCCACCAAAAGTGCAAATCCCCCTGTGTTTCCAATTTATTAACCCACAAATGCCATTTATTATGATTTTATTTTATGAAGCGCCAGCATATTCCGCAGCGCAGTATAATGGCCACAGTATAAGCTGGGTTACAATACATTGAACAACATATTGACAAACCAGGGTAGGAGGAAATGAGGCCCTATGCCTGCTCTCTGGATAGCCGAATGGCCAGGAAAGGTAACCGTACGCATTCCCGTGGGAACTCACAATCTGAAATAATAATTTATATTCTACAGTTTGTTTTTTTAATTTAGGGGAGAGGGTCCATGTGCTGATGAGCGAATAAGAAAACTATATCTCCAGAAGAGTGGAATCCTCTCAAAAGCTTGTCTTTTAAAATGTAACGTTAGTATAAATAAAAGTATCCCTACGCACTGCAATACTGGTGTGAGAGATCTATATCACACACACACACACACACACACACGTATATATATATATATATATATATATATGTGTGTGTGTATATATACACTGGTGTATTTTGGCCTAGGGCGGCACTTTCCAGGGGGCGGCGGCCCGCCGGGTGGCCCCACCCCTAAAAAAAAAAAAAAAAATTTTTTTTTTTTTACTTTTGCAAATTATTTTACCAGGAAGGAAACATTGAGATGTCACTAATTTTCAAGTATGTCCTGTTTAGGCAAGGCCTAGGCTTTCACTTTCCAGGGGGCAACAAAAAACCTCACCACTAAATGGGTTACTCACAGAGCACCGAAATGATGCCAACATTTTGGTGTTCTGCAATTCGGGGAATAAAATTTCCCAGCCCTGCAGTGAATTCACCATTCACCGCAGGGTACTCAAAGTGCATGGAGTCGGCCGCTGTATGCTGCCACCGCAAACCCATGGCCTGCTGTTTTCAAAAGAACTACTGAACGAAAATGTCTGGAATTTACATATAAGATCCTATGATTGATAATAAAAAGTTCTGTTACAGAAAAAAGAACCGCTATCAAAAAAAGGGGGGGGGATTTTGCCCAAAAAAATTCTGAAAAATTACTAAAAAAAAGGTACTAAAAAAAATAAAAATAAACGATAAATATAAAGACTTTTTACTGCAGATTAAAATAATAAATGGTTTATTAGATATTGCATAAAAACGGGAATATTTTTAACATTGAAACCTATGGGGTTCGCCTGAATAAACCTGCTGATTGAAACCACCGAACATCAGGGCATTTCACTGCCATTTCTCTGCTGATTGGTGTTCTCTGAATAGATTAACAATTACTTCTCTATGGGGATTTGCAATGCCTTCAAACAGCACCGTACTTGCTGGCAGTTCGCCAAACTTGTGTGTGAGCATATCACCAGAGCAGTGGTGTACTTAGAGGAGTGGTGGAGGGCGGGCCGCCCCAGGTACCAGTGATTATTGGGGTGTCATTAGGGGGTACTAGGAGGTGTCACTGTCACTGTGTGTCAGCTTTGAGCTGTGTTCTCAAACAACGAGCAGCGGAGCAGGGCGTTTGCATACGGAATAAAATTGAATAGAATAAAAATCCCCCTCTCCTCCCTCCATAGCTCCTCCCCTGCCCCGCAGCAGCTCTAGGAGAGGGGAGGGGGATGTGATTTGTGTGCAGAGAGAGATGACCGTAAACGGCAGGTAAAGGGCGGGGGTATCAGCAGAATATGAAGCCCTGTCTGCTTACTGCTGTTTAAAGTGGACCTTTCCTTAACCAGCACTGCAGTGATAGAAATTTGTCATTGAGCTGCCTGGCTCCTGGTGAGGCTGCATGCGTGCAGGTCACACTCGGTCCGGCCAGTCAGGTGGTACTGAGTCTACCACCCAACTCACTGACACAACCATCAATCACTCTCACCTTACAGTCCTCTCCTCCTGTTTCCAACCCCAACCCTCCTAGATTGTGAGTTCCTACGGGAATAGGGCCCTCATCTCCTCCTGTACTGTTTGTCAAATGTTGTTCAATGTATTGTAACCTTGTCTATACTGTGCTTATTGTACAGCGCTGCGGAATATGCTGGCGCTTTATAAATAAAGAATAATAATAATAATAATGGACTGTCACTCTATTCTGGACTGAACACCCACCGGGAAACCTAGAAAAATGTCGGCAGATAAGAACCTTTCGGCCCATCTAGTCTGCCCAATTACATGGATACTTTACCTGGATTTATCTTTTGTTTAGGATAGCCTTATGCCTATCGCATGCTTGCTTAAATTCATAATTCATAATTCCTTTAATAATGTTGGAGGTGAGATCAGGGGAGTAGCAATGGTTAGATATCCCAACGGGTAAGTGCAAAGAATAAGTGCTTAATAGAATGTGTTAATTCAGTTTATATCTCAGCTTGCGTTGGTGACATATTCTAGTTGTCCGTGATCAAAGGTAAATTGTGAGAAGATGCTGCTTCCATCTCCTCCATCATTTTCCTTAATTCTCGGTTCACATTCTGGCGTTGGTTGCAAAACCAGTTTCTAACAATTTTGCTATCTATCTCTTTAGAGGTAGGATGTGGATTAAAGGAAAAAAAGGCCAGTAAAGACAACTTTGTGTCAGCATCATGATATGTTCGACGCTTCCTTTTTGCACTGTCCTTCGATTTTTCGGCTTTACTAACAAGCGCTCGGATTTCTGCATTTGGGAAGGGAATCAAAGCCACGTGCACCCTCTGGCAGTGGCACAGCACTGCTGACAAGATGGCTCCACGCACAGGCACAGCCGCGATCCTAACATGGCCTGGAGGGACCTCCTGCTGAGTCTGTACACAGTCCCTGCTGACTCTGCACACAGCCCTACCGCGGACGGAGGCCGGTAAATGTAGAATAAATAATTGCTGTGTGCTCATATACACTCGGTTTGCTGGGAGTTTTATTGCAGTGGATTCTGATACGCTGACCCGCACATTGCATTACTGGGAGTTTTATTGCTGGGTATTCTGATACACTCCTACACAATGCACATTGCATTGCTGGAATTTTTATTTCTGTGGATTCTGATACGCTGACACACACCAAACATTGCATTGCTGGGAGTTTTATTGCTGTGGATTCTGTGATACACACTGCATAGTACTGTGAGTTTTATTGCCTTGGAGCTCTGGGATACACTCATACACACTGCACATTGCTGTGAGTTTTATTGCTGTGCAGTTCTGTGATACACTCATATGCAGTGCACGTTTCTGTGGATTTTATTGTTCAACCAATTAGAGCGGCTGTGATCCAGTATACTTGACATGCGTGGCTGTTCTTTGTAAAAATTCTTGATTTTTAACATTTCATCTCAATAGATACATTTGAAATGGTATACAAAATATAAAAGTAGGCACTTGGTATCCACTTTTAATATAAAGAGAGGAAAAGGCGGAGCTTAAAGAGGAAGGGTGGGGATTAACCAGGAAGGGGTGCCTCAAATTTAAATTAGGGGGTGCACGAGTTTAGTCAGGCCTAGGGCAGCACAAAACCTAAGTACACCACTGTATATATATATCAGTATTTTGTGGACTTTTTTTAACTGTAACATACAAGAAAAGCTGTTTCAGTGTGAACATGACAAATGCAGTGATTTACTCACTGATTTAAGTAAAAGGAAGTTGGGGGGTGAAATTGAAGGATATGGAGGTGCAGGTGACTGAAACGTGTGTAACGGACATTTATAGATTTGTTTGGGGCCATTATTAGGGTTGCCAGATCAGCCATGTTTTTCTGGGGCCATTATTTATTCATGCTGATAGGCACTGTATGAAAAATGTCTACTTGTCGCATGTAGACTCCATACACTGCCGGTAAGAAATCAAAAGGGAATCTCAGGTGACCTGCCTTGATTTCCTTTATTGGCATATAAATTATACATGTTCCAGGGCAGCACTTTTACATGCTCTCCCCTCTACATGAAATTGTAATGTGTCCAGGAAAACATGGCTGATCTGGCAACCCTAGCCACTAGCCATGATGAAGCTGAGGCCCATTCAATACCTCAGCAATTCAGTTTGCTGCAGCAGGGTCATTGAACGCTTTGGATGCGAATTTTGAATCCAAAATGGCCGATTATTTCTTAATGAAAAATTCAGATTGTTTTTCGGATCACTCGGACAAAATATAATAAAGAGAAGCAGTCAGCACAATTCCGTTTTGTATGCACACACCACAAATGATAGTTTTTAATGAATAAACGTTATGTTTACTTCTGAAACAATATATAAATTGAACTGTAATATGTCTATGTGCAGGGGGAAATAATAAATAAATATTTTGTGCTTTGGTGAACAAAAACCTCAAAATTAACATTGCTGTACGGAATTATTACTTGCTTCGTGGCGGCGGCCATCTTGCTGTACGGCATTGTTACTTGCTTCATGGCGGCGGCCATCTTAATACGTCACACTCAGCAACACGAAGCATCTCCTCGGGTCGCTGCAAGTGCTAGGTTAGCACTGCTGAGCGGTTGAACGGCGTTCAATGGCAAGTTGCTAACTTAGCACTTGCAGCGGCTGAGGTATTGAACGCGCCTCTGAAGTGTGGACTGCTGGAACAGCTGGCCTGAAGATGGAATTAAAGGAGGAAGAAAATGGCCAAAAACAAATTGTGAATCGAAGATGGATATGCCTAGGGGAATCCCCTACCTTCCACCCCCCCCCCCCCATGTACCTGAAAGTGTAGGGTACCATATTGTGGCTGTACCTGTGAACGTAAGCTGCCATGTTATTGGCTTTACCCGCGTGTCATCGTTGACCGTACGTACAAGTATGGCGGGTGGATCCTGCAAGCATAGTGTATCGTGGGCTGGAATCATTGAGGCCGCTCCATGCTTTATGATTTTTACTAGAGATGTGCATTCGTTTTGGAAAAATTCGGAATTTGGAGCGAAATTTGATAATTCGTATTTCGGAAGTACTTCCGAATAACAAATTTATTTAGTTTTTTACACTGTCGTCATCCTAAAAGAGAAATTTGAATAATTTATCGAATTTGAAATTTCAAATCAATTTTGAAACAAAATTGGTTACGAAATTCCGAAAACAAAATTCTTTAAAAAGGAAACAAATTTTTCAGCCATGCACATCCCTAATTTTTACCATGTGTATGACAGAAAAATAAATAACCCTTTTTAGTAAATGACTTTTTTTTTGTTCTTTTTAGTAAAGCATCAAGATGAAACAACCTGCTATTAATAGGATACTGTTTCGACGCATTTGCTTTTCTAACCCTTTACTGTTAAACGTCACCACCAGGATAATGTGAGAACATCGCAAAGGCATCCATGTAAGAATGATGGATGTCCTGTGCTGTCGCTTATGATACATTGTGTTACACTTGAATTGGACATTTTAATGTAACACATTGCATCTTGGTATCCACAGGCTCAAAGAACTTTACCAAGGACTATTGGGGGTTTTTGATTATTGTGCACAATGAGATATTTATATAGACAAGCCTTTTCCTGCTTCCTAAAAGAAAATGTGTGTTTTGGCATTTGTGTAGTGTGTTTTTTTTTTTTTTTTTTTCTGGTTTGTATTTGAATTGGACAAGACCTGTCAATCGAACTTGTGACTAGAGGGACTCTGAACTGAGGGTACCTGGGCTTGGCATTACTTCTGGAAGATGTGGGACTATGGGTTCTGGGTGGTCTGCAACGTCATTTTATTCCACCAACCCTCTCTTGGCCGCGTAACCTGAGCCTATAAGGATACAGGGTGTATGTGTTATGTGTGTTTATTGTTATTGTCTGTGGGTTTTATATATTTTTCAGTCCCCCTGCATAGAATAGGTTTTAGATCTGTGAAAGGTTTGGTCATTGTCTTGTCTTTTTCTGGCACACATTGCCCCATTTTCAGATGCTGCAAAATCTGAATCCCCTGTTTATCCCCACAATCTGCTATTATTCGGTTTTTGTTGGCATGTTGCGCTATGAATCTTGGTGTCCAGAGTTAATTCCATTATCTGTCCCTAATCTAATTATGTCCCAGATGCAAAGATGCCAGGGAGGGATTTCTGTTGTAGTGCCTGGGGCATATATGTGTGCTGTGATATTGGACAGTGGAAAATATGCAAAAGATGCTGTGCTGTTAAGATCATTAAGCCTTTCCTGGTAACTTATAGAAACATAGAAAAATGTCGGCAGATAAGAACCTTTCGGCCCATCTAGTCTGCCCAATTACATGGATACTTTACCTGGATTTATCTTTTGTTTAGAATAGCCTTATGCCTATCCCATGCTTGCTTAAATTCAATTACTGTTTTGGCCTCTACCACTTCTACTGGAAGACTGTTCCATGTATCCACCACCCTCTCAGTAAAATAATGCTTCCTTATGTTACTTTTAAACCTTTGCCCCTCTAATCTATGTCCTCTTGTTTTGCTACTTTGTTTCCTTTTAAATATACTCCCTTCCTCTACCTTGTGGATTCCCTTTACGTATTTAAATGTTTCTATCATATCTCCTCTGTCGTCTTTTTTCCAAGCTGTACATGTTAAGATCAAATTCAGCAAGCACTGTTATTCTGTGTTGGAGTTCTAGGACCAGAGGAGGAAGCTAGTCATGACGGCCAAGGGACCTCCTAGACCTTGGTTCCTGTAGCAGAACTACAAACCAATAAGAAAACTTAACAACCAAATACACATTTTGGGAGGCAGCAAAAGGTTTGTGCATATAAATATCTGTGGTCAATATTCCAAACGTTCTCGCTAGTCCAAGGTAAAATTCTTAGAACCCAGAGGTACTAGGCCCTTGGAATCACAGAGCCATGCAGGGTTATTCAAAGAGCATCGAAAAGTCACCGCACGTTCGGTGACTTTTTGTTCTCTTCAATTCGGTACGATTTGGCGATCCCGCGGTGTATTCAGCAAGCACCACAGGGCCATCGTAGTGCAGGGAAAAGTCGCTGAAAACGCACTGCAAAATGAGGGCGAACGCACACCGAATCTCGCACAAACCTCTGGATTAACCCGCCAGTGAAACCCGAGCAGGAGCCGATCACCGCGCAGAGCAGCCGCGGGAAAAAGCCGACACCGCAGACGAAGGAGGTGAAGAAAAAAAAAAAAAACAGTTCACTCGAATGTTTGTTTGCAAGCAGTGTTTCACTTTTCAAACTACTGAGCGAAAATGTCTGAAATTTACATATGCGGTCCAATGAATGACAATAAAAAGGTCTGTTACAGAAAAAAGAAACGGTTTAAAAAAACGGAAAAAGTGTTTGCAAAAAAAATGCCTAAAAAAATCTAAAGATAAAGAGACTTTTTTTTACTGCAGAATATTATAATGAACGGTTTATTAGATATTGAATTAAATCGGGAATATTTTTAACATTGAAGCCTATGGGAGTCACCTGAATAAACCTGTCGAATGAAGCCACCGAATGGCAGGGCATTTCGGCAACTTTTCACTGCTGGATTTTGTTCTCTGAATAGACGAAGCTATGGGGATTTCACTGCCCTAGAACAGGCACCGTATGTGCAGGCAATTTGGCAAACTGCCTGCTCTCTGGATAGTCGAATGGCCAAGAAAGGTAACCGAACGCTGATTTTCAGCATTCGGTTACCTTTCGGCAGCCATTCGGATCTCTTTGAATAACCCTGTAGGTGTTTTCTTCATTTACAAAACCTATTTCTAGGTAATTTGAGAGGTAGAAAGGGGAGTTTGAGGTCCACAGTACTAGTGGCCTGCTCTACGGTGGGGCCCGCTCAGGTCTCACAAGGTTTTAACTTGCTTGTGCCATTACAGGGATGAATGCTCCATATGCAAATCAGCCTGCTCTCACCCAATGAGGGTGGCCAGTACTGACTGCCGAGGACGTCATCCCTGCACAGGAGGAGTCTCATGTTCCTATTTAACATCTTCATATTTATTATTTAACCAAATATTGTGCCTTGGCAGTATTAATTTTTTTTTTTTTTTTTTTTGCTCATTCGTGTGCCAGATGAATCAATTGAAAATCACGACATGAGTGCAAGGCCCCGGTGTGTGTGTGTGTGTGTGTGTGTGTGTGTTTTTTTTTTTTTTTTTCATGTCCGTATTTATATCCTTTTGATTACCTAGCGATCAATGGAAGTCCTTAATCTGCCCATCTTCAGGAATCTACAAGGTCAGGGTTGCTGGTTGAGCACATGACCTCTGGTTGAAGTGATGGCATAGCCGTAGGTGGTTTTAAACTTGCACTCGGACCCTTGAGCGCCAGGTTTGATGGGTTGATCAATGCTCCGTAAAAGAAGCCCGTCTGTCTGCTATGTTTTATATGGATATATTAACCCAGAATATGCCTGTGTCTTGGAGAAACCTCCTGGTCTGCCACATGTTGGTTTTAATTGGCTGTTTAGTTCAGTCCCTGCATGTCACTTGACCTTTGACATTAAACATTGTTCTACTCGGTTAAGTACAACATATGTTTTGAATCCATGTGAATTTTTCTGGCGTCATCTGCTTGCTGACATCCTGCCTGGAAGGTCTGTCTGAAAAGGAGGGGGGGGCATTTTGTTTGCAATCCTCATCAGTAAAATTTAAAAATGCAAATTAAGACACCTTTTGATGTATCTCAATGCAACATTTTGATGTATAGTATATGAAGATCGGACAGGAACACAAATGGATAGTTTATGTATTTTCTACTGGGGGAGAGGCCTAGTTGGGGGCTTCTGGTATCTATGCTTTCAAAGCCTACCTTTTTAGGTTCATGGGGGGGGGGGGTTGGTTTTTGAATGCAAATTATAAAAAAAAAAAAAAAAAAAAAAAGGGCTAATACTACTTATGGAGGACCTCCTTTGCATGTCTTACCCAGAGTTCCTTGCTGCACATGGGGAATGTAGCACATGAGCTCTGTAAAGCAGTTCTCTGAATTGCTGGGATGTGTAGATGTCTTCTACAGTTGTGAACTTTATTATTTGTAAATTACTTTAAATCTGTCTTGCTTTATGCTAAAATCTTTTAATGAAAAAAACTTATTACTGTTTCATTATTCCTCACTTGGCGTTCTGATTTATAGAGTATTTTACCAGGAAGGATACATTGAGAATTCTCTCGTTTTCACGTACGTCCTGGGTTCAAGAACATTGAATTGTTACAGAAATACAAAGTAATAAAATGCAAGATATTTAAAAAACACACATATACAGATTTGTGCCACGTTATCATTTTTCGACAAGGCAGAGCAATTCAGCAGAACGCCAGTATGTAACTTGGAAGCACTGAACGTAAGGGTCCAAGCAAACGTTTTGACACACGCATAGAGTAATTCAATAAAGTAAAATTCTATTGGCCTGTGGCTACCTGTCCGGTGGATTCATGAAGCCACGCTACACGTCTACATGAATGACATGCGGCACATTAAATGCCAGAATGTTTTTACAGGTGTTGACATGGAATTTCAAGATGCAGTAATGTACACAATGAGGTCACAATTTATACATCTATTATATTTGGTATTCCTAGAGGACCCTATCTGAGAACAAGTGACACGTTTTAAAGGTTTAATATCTGATCTGAGGCCATTCCATTTTGAAACTCCTCTTCCAACTGCTTAGCACTAGGCTAGTAATTTTGTTCTGGACATTGTGGTTTGGAAGTTTTTTTTTTTTTTTTTTTTTTTTTTTCTTTCTACCTCTTCTTCCCCAGCATTGAAATCGGCGTGGGAGGTCTGGACTTCCGCACCTCATGTTCCTAATTATGTCCTTGGGATAACTGCTAATCCATATGTACAGGAGTTGTATACACTGCATGTACATCTTTTACATAAGTATTCATCAATATGCCTCCCGTTTATAGAAGCTCATTTGAACCGTGTATTCTTTCCTTATTTTGTGAAACCCAAAAATTCCAAATTATGTGGGTCCCAAAGGGATAAATAATTTTTTTTTTTTTACTTGTGCCACTTTATTGTTTTAGCCCATTGTACATTTATTGGCTCATGACAAGCATGATTATCCTTCTATTCTGAGCGCACCGACAACTGGTTTTATGTGAAAAAGCGGTTCTGGTAAGGCGGAGGTCAGACAACGCATTTTTATCGTGCGTTTAGGCGCACTTAATCACAGCCGCAGTAGCAGCAAATGACAGCTAATATACAAAAGTGCAGCCGCGCAACGCAAGCAGGAAACGAATGCATTTTTTCGAGAACGCAGAACAGCTAGTATTGACGTACAGAGTGCGCAGGATCCGCATAGCGGCGTGATTAGGAGACTCAGACGCTGCTCATGTCCAGACACCCAAAATTTCCTGGTTTGGATCCATAAAAAAATCACGCACGAAAATGCGCATCATATGACTGCTATCGCGCATTCTGTGAAAAAAATACATCAATGCGTTCGGACGCACTTTTTGACGGTCGCTGCGAATAATGCGTTCGTTTGACCCTAGCCTTAAACACTGTAGCTGTGAGCATGCACCATTTTTAGTGTCTTCCCTTTTCTCTTCGACTGGTTTTGATGGCCGTCGCAACAAAGTTTTAAATCCAAGACTTGGGTCTTTTCACAAAGTACCAAAATTGAACGCGCTTTCCATTTCTCGCCGAAAATTCTCCCGATAGGAGCTTAAATCAACAAAAATGTAGTCAAAATTTATCCAAATAATGGAAAACATTTGCTAAAACATGATGTAAAGGTGTTAAAGACTTATTTGTAAGTTATTTTTCAAATACAATTTTTTTTTTTTTTTTTTTTAAGGTTTTGCAAAAATCAGAAGAAATGGTCAAAAAAAAATTCCTATATTGAAATCTTAATTCACCTGTTGACTTGAAACGACAATCGGGGCATTTTGGCGCAATTCGGCAGGCTGTGACCTAGATATAGCTATATTTTCCATTGGGACAGTTTTGGTGCCGCTGATTTGCAGTGTTTCGCTGACTGAAATTCACTGGTAATTTCAGAGGATGGTGAATAACCTTCTTGGTAAATTTTCTATGGTGTTGAGAAGCCAGGCAGTGCTTGGTATTCCGATCAATATAGAAAAACAGCGTACGGATAAATTCTAGAAGTGTCTGGATTTGTCGAGCTCAGTGTTTAAGTAGTCGCTTGGGATCGCAGATGACGTCTTCCACATCCCTGTCTGTTTCAACACCTCTTGGGTCCGTGGGACTTCCTTGAGGGCAAAGTCACCCAGATTTACTTGTGAAGCGCTTAGGCGCCGTCCACACCTAGACGTCTTAAAGCGCGTTTGTGAGCGCTTTAAAACGCATGAACGGAGAAATCCCATTGTTTTCAATGGGACCCGTTCACACCTGCGCGTTTTAAAGCGCGCAGGAGCGTGCTTTAAAACGTCCTGCACCCAAAGAAGTCCGGGAGCTTCTTTTCAGGCATACAGCAGCGCGTTCGCGGCCATAAACATAGCTGCGAACGCGCTGCAATGCGCGTTCACGTGGTTTTTCGTATGCACGTAAAAAGAAACGCGTGCATTGCGCGACGCAGCGCTACATCCAAGTGTGAACCCAGCCTTAATGCAAGTTACCATCTAATGGAGTATGGACAGTAGAACAGCAACCAATAGGATCTAGAAATATTTCAAAGGAAAATGTCCCATGATGCCTTATCTTCTGAGTGTATTAAGAAGTGGTCCATTCTGACCTTCTCGTACATAAAATACCCTGAGCCTGAAGTCTTCCAAATTTTCTTTTTTTTTTTTTATAGCGGTGGGAAAATTTTAGTTAAGTGTGTGTATATAAAGCGCCAACAAATTCCGTAGCTCTGTACAATGGGAGAGACAGAATAACAAATATATATACAAGTTACACACACGGAACAGGAGGGAGGACCCTGTTCAAAATCTTACAATCTGAGCAGCATATTCATCCAGGGATAGACATTGTAACGTCTTTATTCTTCAATGACTGTTAATATATAATAATTATTATTTTTTTATCTTGTAAGACCATAAAGGGGATGCTTGGCTAAATGTAATTCTAACGTGTGTTTTCTCCCTGAAGGTCTGGGCCCAAAGGAGGAAAATACATACAATGAGAAATTTGTTTATATTTAATGTCTCATTTTATGTGTTTGTTCATGTGGGCCCAGATGAGAAAACCTACACCATATGACTTTCCAGTCCAGACGGGACACACTCGGGGTTATTCATAGAAAGGTGTAAACCAGGAGAACTGTCAGGAGAAGAGCACAATCTAGACCAAATAGTTGATTTGGAAAGGGAGATAAATGGGAGAATTATGATTTGGCTATTTTGACCTAGAATTTTCACTTCTCTAGTCATTCTCCTGAGGTTCACCTGTCTTTGAATAAACCTGACTGTGTAATATGAGGTACATATTTTACACCGGGTTCCCTGTAGGTCTGGACCCATACGACTTTCTAATTTTATTTTTAGAAATTAAATAGTTTCTTGAAATTCACGACCTCAGCAATTCATTGTAAACTATTCCGGTCTTTTCCCCTTTTTCTTAGTACATGAGTGAGGCCGAGTCCAATTTACGATGAAGTATGACTCGCGCCAAACGAACATCCTGGAGAAAAGTAACCTTTTGATAAATGGCCTGTGTCTGCTAAGGCAGCATCCCCTGCGTGACTGTCCTCGCGGCCGCCGTGCTGTGTAGACACACTGTTTACTCTTGCATTGGTATAGAATGGATCCCCCCCCCCTTTTTTGGATAGGGCAAAAAATGTTAAAACGAAAACCTAGATTGTATAAAAAGCGCGAAACTGTTACTCATGGGGATGGATCGCAATGAAAATACTGTCCCGACATTGGGAATGTACTTGGCAGGAAACCAAAAGTTACAAATAATTTTTATTTTCCAACTTATTTTAGGTGTATGGTGAGGTTCCCCCCCCCCCCCACAGATTCTCCATCCTTTTTGCGCGAGTGGGGACATTTAAAGGGGCACTCTACGGACCCAGACCACTTTCTTCAAGTGATCAGGCTGTGTGGCTGCTATGCTGGGTTGTGGGAGCCGAGTAAGGCTAGGGTCAGACGAACGCATTTTTTCGCGTCGTCCGTGAAAAAGTGCGTTCAGACGTATTTTTTCATGGAATACGTGATATGATGCGCATTTTCGTCCATGATTTTGTACGGATCATCAATAAAACCCTTTTTGTGTCTGGACGTTATGTTGGCCGGACATTAGCAGCGTCTGACATCTCCCAATCACGCACACATGCCGCGAGCGGACGCAGCGCACTCTGTACGTCAGTACTAGCGGTTTGACGTTCTCCAAAAAATGCGTTTGTTTGCCGCTTGTGTTACGCTGCCGAACTTTTGTGCGGCCATACTTCGTATATTGCCTGTCATTGCCCGTCATTTGCTGCTACTACGGCCGTGATAAAGTGCGGCTGCACGTGCGTTCGCCTGACCCTAGCCTAAGGCTAGGCGTCCACTGGCACCGTATTTGTGCGATGGTGCGATCATCAGATATTGTCCGATCCAACAACCTGCAGGTGAATGGACCATCGTCCATTGCGTCCGACGTCCAGCGACGGGTAAAGACGGCATCAGATGTGCGATCAGAACCATTTCACTCGTTTGCATCGCATGTATTTCAGCAGATCAGAGAAGATGGATGTGGAGAAACTGATCAGGGGAGTTAGAAATAGTTTACTTTAAATGCTTTTATATCAGGGATCTCAAACTCTGGCCCCCCCAGATGTTTCTGAACTACACCTCCTATTAATCTCTGGCCATTTATTGCATTCAAAGAATTCTGGGATTTGTAGGAATATACATCTGTGGGGCCAGAGTTTGAGATCCCGGATTTATATGTATGTGAGATGTGTGAGACTAGCCCTGTTTGTGTAGGAGTGAGGGGTAGGGCAGGAAGGCTCCTTTGTTGATTGTAAGCTCTTGGGTCCTCTCTGCTACTATTCTGTGTGTACTTATATGTATATTTGTATTCTGTCTCACTCATTGTCCCACAAAGGACTGTAGTGTTTAAAAAAGCCGAATGAACGGTGTTTTATATGTTAAACCAGTTCATCCTGGTTTTGGCAGCCTCTGCACTCTGAAATCTATCTGATCGTCCATAGTTGTTCCGACGGATCGCTTGCAGTGGAAGACCCATGTCAGACGACGTCCATAGTCGGATAAACGCATCGGTCGTCCAACTACGGTGCCAGTGTACGCTCAGCCTAAAGCGGAGGGTTTTCACTGCCCATGCAGCTGTCAGTCAGCAGCCAGGGGGTGAATCCCCCACTGGCTAAGCACTAGAGCTGCTGCAACTAACGATTGTGAAAATAATCCATTATTTGGACAATTATTTTTTTTGATCAATCCATATTTATTTATTTCTCTTTCTTCCCCCCCCCCCCATCTCATCGGATAAACTTTAAAAGGAACACTATCAGGTCCATTCAAAGAAAGGTGAAACTCGAATGACTGGAAGTGAAAAATTCTAGATCAAAATGGCCAAACCTGAAAAATTCTCCCCTTTTATCTCACTTTCCATATCGGCTATTTGGTCTAGATTGTGCTCTTTTCCTGATTCTCACCTTTCTCTGAATAACACTGTGTCTGACATAACCCTAGATTAGAACTTCATCATTGCGGATAAAGCAGCCAAAGTCGCTTCTGAGGTTTGTTTATTTCAGTCTGACTCTAAACAGTGTGTGCTGTACACAGGCCGATTAATCGATAATGAGAATAGTTGACAACCATTAGTTGTCAATTAAACAATTTTAGGCCGGGTGCACACGAGCGCACTCGAGTGGAAGGAACGTCAGTGAGAGTGGACTATCCTTCCACTCGACGCCCGCCTGCCCCCCCCCCTTCAGCGCTGCAAAGTGCGATCCTTGTGCTTAATTGTGCTTCTGAACACTTAAGGGAGGGGGCAATTTTCTTCCAGGGGTTCCCAAACCTGTCCTCGGGACCCTCTAAGGCTAGGGACAGATGAGCGCATTTTCTGCGGCCACCGTCAAAATGTACGTCGATGCGTGCGCACGCATTTTTTCACGGAATACGCTTAAGTGGTCAGACGATGCGCAATTCTGGACGTATTTCATGACGGTGGGGTAAAAAGAAGTCTAGGGAAATCCGGCTGTTTGAACGTTATGTAGGCCGCACACTAGCAGCGTCTGACGTCTCCTAATCACGCACACACGCTGCCATGCGGCCGCAGCGCACTCTGTACGTCAGTAGCAGCGGTTTCACGTTCTGAGAAAAATGCGTTCATTTGCTGGTTGCGTGGTGTCGGCGCACTTTCGTACGCACGTACTGCGTATATTGGCCGTCATTGGCCGTTATGTGCTGCTACTGCCGCCGTGATTTAGTGCGTCTGCACGCGCGTTCCGACTGCCCCACTCTGACCCTAGCCTAACAGGCCAGATTTTAAGGATCACCTGGGGAAAATGCAATCACTGAGCAGCAAATCCGATCACCTGTGCTGTGCTTCACATATCTGGGAAAGCCCGGCCTGTCAGTGGGTCCTGAGGACAGGTTTGGGAAACGCTGCTTTAGGCTAGGGTCAGACTAACGCATTTTTCGCTTTGTCCGTGAAAAAGTGCGTTCGAACGAATGGACGTATTTTTTTCACGGAATACGCGATAGCGGTCATACGATGCGCATTTTCGTCCGTGATTTTGTACGGATCATCAATAAAACCCTTTTTGCGTCTGGACGTTATGTTAGCCGGACGTGTGCAGCGTCTGACGTCTCCTAATCACGCACACACGCCGCTAGCGGACGCAGCGCACTCTGTACGTCGGTAGTAGCGGTTTGACGTTCTAGAAAAAATGCGTTCGTTTGCCACTTGCGTTGCGTGGACGAACTTTCGTGCGGTCGTTCTTATGTTACCTGGCATTGGACGTCATTTGCTGCTAGCACGGCCATGATTTCGTGCGGTTAAACGCACGTTAAAACTGCTTTCGTCTGACCCTAGCCTTAAGCAACCAGGACTGTTGTAGCTAATGTGTTACATAACTTTTTAAAGTTTACTTTAGGTCAGGTTGACTAACCTGGAGCTTTTTAATACAGAAATGCCAACCTTTTAAAACAATGTATTAGTTATTCAAAATTATGGATTGCTCTGTTTATATGCGCGTGTTTCAAATTCCAAATCTGGCCAGAGTATATGTAATTCCTGAAGCCGTATGCAACAGGGTCTGCTAAATCGGTTTCAATTCTTTGACGGAAGCATTGCCACTTTGAAGATCTCAGAAAAGAGCCTGACCTACCGCTTTTCAATCTCTCAATTTTTGTGTGTAAAATGTTATTCTGCCTCTGCCATTGTACAGTGTTACGGAACTTTATATATATTTCATTCTGATCTCGGAACAAACAAAAAGTAAAGGCATTGCAATTCCGTTTAGTTTCGCAATAGTGCATTTTCTGAGCGCTCTCTCTCTCTCTCTCCAACATTATCCAAATGAATCCCGGATGGATAGCATTATCCGTGATAATTAACAATCAAGTTGATGCAAATCAGAGTAAAAACAAGTAACTGCCTGCAGCCATTGTCTGCGCACCCATCTGCAACTGCCTGAGACATGCCAAGAACTCCTTACAGTAATTGTTTACAGCTCCTTCTAGTATTTGCATGCTTACAAAGTAACTCCAGACTCCATCCTATTCAACGCAAGACCCTTTCAAGCGGATGTGAAAGGATGTTTGGTTTTTGGGATATATATATATTATATTTATTTATAGAAATATAGTATTCATAACATTCACTGTCTTTTCTAAGGGTATTTATTTATTTTGTTTTGTTTTTATACATTCTCATATATACCTTTTTTTTTTTTTTTTACATTCATTAAATTTTATTTTAGTAAAGGTTTTTATTTCTCTATGGCAGGATCAGGGATTTCATGCACACACTTTTAGTGGTCTTTAATTTCTGCCAGAGATAGAATCTGGGTTTCCTTCTAACGCCATAATTAAAGTTTCAAGTAACTTCAGGAAATTGTGGCACTTAAAATACTTAGCAATTCCTGGCCTTCTTCCCTCTTTTCCTCCATATTTACAGTCGGGGATTGCATGTAATTATCACTTGATCAATACATAAGCCAGAATCCAGCATGGTTAGATGGGGGGGTTCTCATTGTTTGGGGTTGTATTTATTTTTTTAAATTTCTAAGAATTTAAAAAAAAAAAATTCTGTAAGATTGTAAATCGTCGGATAGGTAATTGTATAGGTGTTCTAGGCCATTGTGAATTCAGTTCAACGTTTTAAATCACAACTATTATCAATTTGAGTATTTTATTTCCAAAGGGGTGTGTTTTTGTATTTAAAATATATATATATATGTGTATATATATATATATATATATATATATGTATATGTATATGTATATGTATATGTATATATGACCTGGAGCATTATTGTCCTAACCCCACCTGCATTACATTTTCTCGAACCTGGCAAAGTTAAATTTATCACACATTTTAAAGCGACATTGTTCAATTTGCCCCCTTTCCCTTTTAAGGCTCGGGTCAGACGAGCGCACTGATCACGTCCGTGTTGCCGCACATTTGTACGTCTCTTATAACACATAATTATGACCAATGGAGCCCCACACACAAAGTATGTCCGCACCGGACGCAGGTTAGGCAAGGATGTAATACCGCTAGGAGGGATGCAGAGTGCGCTGCGTCCGCAATGTCCGCATAGCTTTGTGTGTGAGTGATGGAACATAGTCAGGCGGGCTGCATTTTTGACATCCAGCATTTTGAAGGACAAAATGTTTTTCTTATTTATTTTCCCTTCTACATCAGTCAAAAAAAGTCGGTCACAAAAAACTGACCGTGTGGCCACTACCTTGTCGTCAGTCAGAAAGTACGTCCTTGTGCACGGACGAGCAGTCCACACAGAATGCGCTCGTCTGACCCTAGCCTTAGCTAGATGATGCTCACCGCATATGCCAAATTTATTATCCCATAATCACCGTTCCACGCTCTGCTGCTCCTACACATTGCAGAAACCCTTGCATCTTTCTAATACGACATACATGTGTACATAACTTGTGTAACGTATGCCATGCAAGTTGCATAACGATCAGAACTTTCATACTTTTGTATGTAGAACCGTTCCATCGTCTGCCTGACCACTTCAGTAAGATAATGTGGTCAGGATGTGTAGTGCCCCCCCCTTTTTTTATTTAAGTTCTATTTTATCTTCTTTGGACAAGACCCAATGGTGTCCCGTCTCTCACTGCAGCCATGAAGTGGCTGGGATCTCTCAGCCAATCGTGCTTCTGGCATGTCTTTTGGCATTCTGTGCAACCTTTTAAGTGCTTGCTTTGTATAGAGCTGCATGACTATATAGGACCACAATTTTGGTGTGTCCGCTTACCCAGATGCATCTACAGTGTCTAGGCATTCCCCGTAACCATTCTTTGTATGGTGTGTGCTTTTAATGAAGAGTTTGTGGAAAGAATGGCTTACAAAGGACATTCATTGTAACGGCTCGTGACTATATGCTGCATCTTCTCAAGGGCATCTCCAGGGACACTTTCAAATGTGAATGTCTGTCCCAGTTACATATTAGGACTGTAACCGATACTTTTTGTTGGCTGGTCATTCCTAGAATTCTGAACAGTCTGAGACAGCTATTCAAACTGAAAATATATATATATGCGCACGCCTATGATGCCACCCTCTGTACAAATTCTGCCCGTGCCTATTTGCAAAAATACATTCCTGGTTTCTTCTGGCACAGCACCGTCTCAGTGTTGATCGAATGCATCTTCTTTCATTTGTCCATGTCAGATGAAACGAGATTCGGATTGGAGAGCGATTCAGTATGAGTATGTATGTAGTCACATGAAGCCTTCGAGGGTGGAACCCTGAAAATCATTAGGCTGGGGTCAGACGAGCGCACTATGTGCGCTGTACTGATGTGCCTCCTGGCATCCGTCGCAGCGTTGTGATGCTTCGGGGTCAGCCACACGCTGTAGCGCACGATTCATTTTCGAGGGGGCTGCAAAGCGTGATCCTCCAGCGCTGAGTGCACGGTCAGCGGGGTGGCCAGACGGGCGTCAGAGTGGAAGGAATGTCCACTCTCACGGACGTTCCTTCCCCTCTTCAAAACGCTCTTCTGACCCCCGACTTTAAGCCATGGCTTGCCAAATCCAAAGGGTCCGGGCTCCTATAATTTTACACCTGGTCTAGATTTACAAAGATGGGCATAGACGTTCTCCCCCAAAAAAAACAAACTTGCCCAGCTCTGAACTTGGATGGCAGCACTCTAGATCTGCTCTTCCTCACCATTCATGGATGTCTCTGATGTCCAAGGTCACAGTTTTGACAGTCTCGCCTGTTGTTTCTTCACTTTTTATGCCATTTGACTTCGGGGCTTGGCTGGGAAAATTATGAGGAGCACCAAATCCAACTAGATCATGCTTCAGAAAAACTGTAAATGCATGGCTAGTAAACTTGAAGTGAAGGTACTTGATGGGCCATTCAAGCGAGCCTGAGGTGATAGAGCACCCAACCGAAACAGGTGGAAACCTAATGAAGTCAACCTCCGAACCCTTCGCATGAGATCCTGACCGATTCTTTGTATCAAATTTTGAATCCAATTATTTCTTCTATGTAATGTGTAGAATAATTCATAAATGCATGACGGTTGACTACCTGGCTCTTGGATTTCTCCGGCTCGGCTTTACACAATTTGACACCTACTTTGGACAGGAGTAAAGTGACAGCCTAGACCAGTGTTTCTTAAACCTGTCCTCGGGACACCCAGCCAGGTCAGGTTTGCAGGATATCTGAAGTGCAGCACAGGTAATAGGTTTTGCTGCTCAGTGATTGCAGGATTCAGTCCGCAATTCCCCAAGCTGATCCTTAAACCTGGGCTGGTTAGGGGTCCTGAGGACAGGTTTAAGAAACACTGGGCTAGACAACCCCCAATTAGAAAGACCTGTGCCCACCCATGGGCTTTGCCTTGGGTCCATCCATTCCTCCTCCTCCAATTAAGAAATTGGCCCTTTACTCTGCCAAGTATCATTATCTGCTAAATCTTCTCCCTGTCTCCCTCACAAACTTATTCTTGGTTGTTGCCAAGCTTGTTCTGCTCAACTTGTTTACACCGGATGTGACTACACTGGCTCGTCTTTCGTGGTGTGTCTTGGTAAATGTTTCATTGACACCATGTGTCAACTACTTAATATGCAAAACTTGCTTTAACAGGAGCTACTTTTGATGTTTAAATTTGACAGTGTGCCCTTTTCTCCCCTGAGGGTCTGTAATTCTAATATCAGTTATTTCCTGTCAGTACTTTTTATTTAGCACGGTGTAGGTGTCTCTGCAGGACACTCCCTAGCCTGGAGAGCAAGCGAGAGCACTGCAGGCCCTTGTTGATCTGGTTTGCACAAGCTCTTGGCGCGCAAGGTGCTGTTACGTAACGCGTTTTACACACCCCATCACCTTCTGTTGTGTCACCTGCTCGAACAATCCTGATTGGGAGAGGGGGGGGGCGCAAAAACCTACCAAATTAAAACTGAAATTTGGAATTTAACCTCCCTGGCGGTCTAATTTTTTTCAAAATTTTGTGTCTAAAAGCGTATCAATTTTTTTATTTTAAAGAAAACGTGTTTTTGTACATAGCCTGTAATAATTAGAAATCATCACGCACTGAAATCCTTGCAATCAAGAGTTCTTACTGGTAAAATCCTTTTATAAATTAATTAATTTAAAAAAAATAGTAAATACACTGAGTCCGATAAAGTTTGAAACACGAAATAATTTATTATCCCAAAATAATGCAAATAAATGATATTCAATAAAATACAACAAAAAACACTGAAATCTGTCTGAGAACAAGGGTGAGGCGATGTATGGTCTCTTTCTTATCCTGTACTGCCACCTAGTGTCCGTTCATAAACTTTTTCCATTTGTATTCAGTGAGTTTCGTGAATGAAGTTTGTTGCGTCCAGCCCCTCTGCATCATGTGACTCGCAGGGAGCCATCCAGGAAGCAGCTCACTGGGGACAGCAAGGGAGCCAGGAGGAGGTGAGTATGTATCCAGCCCGAGTGTGGCTTGGGGTTACCGGTAGCGAAATTTAACCCCGAGTCACACACGGGAATACCGCCAGGGAGGTTAAAAATGCCGATCTGTTGGGCTTTTATGACCGAAAACAAAAAAATGACCCAGATCAATTCTAAATAACTGGAAATGTTTTTTTTTTTTTATTTCGTGTGCAGTCCCGCCCCCCCCCCTTTCTCTGTGAACACATTCGTGAACAGGCGGCACAGAATGGTGTTCGTGCCAAGAGGATGGCAGTGTCACCGACAATTTTGTTTTATGCTGCTGATATCTTACATGTACTTTATTCTTCTCTTGGTTTAGTAGAAGATATTTTACTCTAGATATGTCACTGTGTGCATTAATTTATGTTGTAAACGGCCTCCCCTCCCTGTGTATTTACAGCACTTGTTCCTCACACTGTGGCATTGGGCACAGAATGGAGTGATTTAGGTCAGATCTCCAAAAATCCACCTCCATAAGGATCGCATTGTGTGGGGATATATGTAAAGAACATCGCCAGGGGTAAACTAGAAGTGTTTCTTGCCCACTATCATATCACATTCAGCTGTCCTCTTATCCTAGCCTAGACCGTACAATACATCCCCTGCAGCCTTGTCTAGATATCCCCTCCTCCACCCTATTGCCTCTTCTCTGATTTATCCTATACCACAGCTCGAGAGTGAAACTTGTGCTAAGATCTTGGTAAATGTTGCATCATGGGAGAAATCCACAAAATGGAAAAAGGAGATAAAAAAAAACTAACTTTTTATATACATTTTCACATGCGAAAACCAGCAGCATGTGTTTCATAATGTTTTTTTATTATGTACAAGTAATCTAGTGGTGGTGTTTTTTGTTTTTATTTTTTTTAACCAATTATTCTGATACTCGCTAATGGAATCTTTCATTCCTGCGGCCGTGTGTACATGGATATCATCCTTCAAAAAAAGTGATTTTTAGATAAAAATGACCACATAAAAGAAAGGTTTCGAGGGCTTCCGGATGAGCTGCTAACTGATGGATCGCTAATCAAGAGCACCGTCTGGTTTTATCGTCCGAGATCTAAGGGAATGCTCAGACGTTGCTATTATTACATATGGTAAATAACCTTGAGAGCAGATTACACTCCGGGACCATTACATGTTCAATATTCTAATTCTTGGCATGTGTAATTTTGGATACTTGAGTGGTTGGGGAATAGGAAACCTGGAAATTCAAACCTCGTTCTGTAGGAGATTTCCAGATGGACACACGCGTATCATTTACAGCGCACGCAGATATACGGAGAATGGAATTGGTTTTTTTTTTTTTTTTTTTTAAATTTATCATCCAGACAAAAAAGGATGAGCATAGATTCCTATTAATTACTAGGCTTTTCATGCAGTGAAGTCTAAAAGACTGAGAAGGGGCTTTAAAAAAATACATGGATCAATAATGTAACGTTTTTTTTTTTATTTATTTTTCATCGTGTGGGTGGACTAGGTTGAATACATCAGGTTACATCCAATTGCAAATGTTTCAAGAACTCTGCAATTTGGAAGCCAATGATCAGCTTTTATGGTCCACAGCTACTAAAGCAACACTTTTTTTTTTCTTTCTGAAAAATAATAAAAAAATAAATAACCCTTCCCATATGTTGAAATAATCTTCCAGATTTTCCTGTTTCCTAAACCTTTTTTTTTTTCTCTTGGCGTCAGCATTTTGTAGACAATACGGACATGAGAAGCATTTCCTGTGAATATGGCCTTTTGAATACATAAAATTATATATCTATATCAATGTTTTTTTTTTTTTCCCTGTTAAATTTCCTGATCTCACATTCAGTTCTTGTTCTTCAACCAGATAAAACAACAGATCGCACAATTGCTCAGAATAGCTCGGCGTTTCCATGGTATTGAATGACTACCTTATTGCAATATACATTGCCAAAGAAGCATATCGTGCCAGATCATTAGAACTGCCAACAGGATCTTAAGATAATGGATGTGTTTTATTTCACTGCTCTTCAAACACAATGTGCATGTATCACTTTTTAACGGTGGCAACAAATTCTCCGAATACTGGCTTAAAGTCCAGGGGCCAGTCACCACAGCCTCTTAGGTTTTTGTCCCTAGCTCGTGAATTTTTACCCTCTTCAAAAGAATTGTTTTACTCAAAGCTTTGGCTTTTAAAGGCTTGCATTGGCCCTACTTACATTGTTTTATTGTGTGGGATGTATTCAAAGGACCTCACCAGGGGCAATTGGAAGTTTTTTAAGCTCCTGGTCTTTTTTCTCATCCGGCAGCCTGGAAATCACAATAGGCTCTCTGCTGCCTTTTCTAAACATTCACACCTCCGCTCCAGTGTCTCTCAAATACTGTAGAAGATGAACCACAGCTGCATATTAAAACGTTTGCATGGATTTTGGTAAATGTTGCATCATGGGGGGGGGATCCACAAAATGGAAATGGGAGATAAAAATCCTAACTTTATTCTTTTTTACATGCAATTACTTCAAAGAAAAAACAGCATGTTTTATTTATTTTTAATCTATTTTAGTGTTATGTGGTTTTGTTTGTAAGGAACGTAATCTAAGTGACACCGTCCCTTTTTTAAGTTCGAATAATCAAGCTGATAACTTGGATTTCAATTCCCCCCCCCCCATCCATCAGTTGTCAATGCTTCATATCCTACCCCCCCTCTTTTATTGCTTGAAATTGCTATTCCACCATGGTGAATATAACTCTTCGCTACTGTAAATCAATACCTCCTATACTCTGTATGGGAGTTGCTAATTGGCGCCTCCAGAAGAACAAGCTATTGCAAGGTCGTCTGTTCTCCTCATCTGCAAACGCTTTCTCGTGGAAATACCATCTCCTAAAAGGTTGTGCAAAGTGAGTTAAGCCACTCTTAACACCCCCCCCCCCCGTAAAAATCTCATACGCTCCTCTTGCCCCTCTGTGATGCCATTTCAGACTAAGCACTCTTATAGGGAGACGGTAAATAAAATCTCCTGGTTTGGATGCTTTTCCCTGTCTTCCTTTTAGCCCCAGCATTTGGATAGGGCCCAGAGTGGGTCTTTTTGGGGTCAATAAGAGTGTGGCGTAGGCATGAATAGTATATAGCCGTGCAGCACCTCTTTGTCTCAATACAGGCAGGGTCCTGTTATGCATCGGTTTCACCCAGTCTTTAATCTTGACGCGAATACCTTGTTTATGTCATAGTGAGCTAGGAGGTCTCTTTAGGTTTTGTATTGCAAAGGGGTTGGGATGGCCTGGGTTTATTCAGCGCTGCTCAGCTTCCAATCAAACCTGTGTGAGGATCCTGATTGGCTGAGCCTCTTCCTGATCTTGCAGACCTACCCGGAGATTTAGGCCCGCATCAGACGAACGCAGTTAACATCCATCGTAGCATAGAATCATGAGCAATAGAGACCAACGCATGTGGCAAACGGATGCAATTTAGGCAAGAACATAAAACCGCTAGACGGACGCGCAGAGTACGCCACGTCTGCGTAGCGTTCTGTGTGAGATGTCAGACGCAGCGCATTTGTGACGTCCAACACCTTGACGCACAAAATGGCTTTTCATATTTTCCAATTTGTATAATTTTTCTTAATTCCATTTTGTTTTTCTACGTCCGCCAACAAACGGACAGTGTGGTGTCTACAGTATCTTCCGTCAGTACGTCCGTCCTTTGTGCACGCACGCAGAGTGCGCTCAGAATGCGTTCAAATGACATTAGCCTTTTAGCAGAAACGGACCAGAGCTCTGTTGGTGGTTTATATATATATGAGAACTGCTATTTTTCTCCCCGTCATGTCCATTTTATGTGGTCGGCCTTCTTAAATATCTGTGTATACACATTACAACTTTATATAATCCCTGTGTAAAGAAGCACATTATTTTTGTTTGTATTGAAGCATGGGTACATATGTTGCAATCCCTTCCCTTGGTATATTCTTAATCTTGAAGGTTTGTCACAAAAGACGTTTTAGGTTACGTGACGTTTCCTCTGAATAAATGATTATAATCCTTGAGTAATCCCAGAAATGTATTTCTGGTCGTATCCGTTTACAGGAACTAATGGCGATGCCCATATAGGCTTCTATTGAAAGGGATTAAAGTTAGATCTCTTCTGAAACAATAGCGTAACTGATAGCAGTGGAGGGACTAGTTATTCAGGTTTATCACTTTATTTTCTGGATTTATCCACAGGAGCATTGTATCCGGCAGGTTTTTTTTGTTTCCCTTGTCACCTGCCAGGGATAAGTGCTAAATAATTTATACTAGGCATATAGAAACTGCATAAACAAAGCGCGTGTGTGGCTATATATAAGAATGTATGCAAATGTTTCAGTTGCTCACGTCCAATTTCACGCACATTTGGTCATATGTTCATTTTATACTCGGCACAAAGCCATTTTGTCCCTGTCTTACTTGTCTGGGTCGGTAGCCCTTTGTGGGACTCCATTGCCTCTTTGGCTTGGTAGGCCGACATTGGGACTGCCGGGTTGGAATAGAAACATAGAAACATAGAAAAAATGTCGGCAGATAAGAACTTTCGGCCCATCTAGTCTGCCCAATTACATGGATACTTTACCTGGATTTATCTTTTGTTTAGGATAGCCTTATGCCTATCCATGCTTGCTTAAATTCAATTACTGTTTTGCCTCTACCACTTCTACTGGAAGACTGTTCCATGTATCCACCACCCGCTCAGTAAAAATAATGCTTCCTGATGTTATTTTTAAACCTTTGCCCCTCTAATCTAAGACTATGTCCTCTTGTTTTGCTATTTTGTTTCCTTTTAAATATACTCCCTTCCTCTACCTTGTGGATTCCCTTTACGTATTTAAATGTTTCTATCATATCTCCTCTGTCTCGTCTTTTTTCCAAGCTGTACATGTTAAGATCATTAAGCCTTTCTTGGTAACTTTTCTCCTTCAAGCCGTACACCATTTTAGTAGCCCTTCTCTGAACTCTCTCCAAGATGTCTATATCCTTCTGGAGATACGGTCTCCAGTACTGCACACAGTACTCCAAGTGAGGTCTCACCAGTGCTCTGTACAGTGGCATGAGCACTTCCCTTTTCCTACTGCTAATACCTCTCCCTACACAACCAAGCATTCTGCTAGCATTTCCTGCTGCTCTATTACATTGACTACTTACCCTTAGATCCTCTGAAATAATAACCCCTAAATCCCTTTCCTCAGATGTTGAGGTTAGGACTGTATCAAATATTCTATATTCAGCCCTTGGGTTTTTACGTCCCAGGTGCATTATCTTGCACTTATCCACATTAAAACTCAATTGCCACAACTCCGACCATTTTTTTAGTTTACCTAAATCATTTGTCATTTGGCTGATCCCTCCAGGAACGTCAACCCTGTTGCAAATCTTTGTGTCATCAGCAAAAAGACATACTTTTCCATTAATACCTTCTGCAATATCACTAATAAAAATATTAAAGAGAATGGGTCCAAGTACTGACCCCTGAGGTACCCCACTGGTAACAAGACCTTGCGCCGAATAAACTCCATTTACCACAACCCTCTGTTGTCTGTCACTCAGCCACTGCCTAATCCATTCAACAATATTGGAATCCAAGCTCAAAGATTGCAATTTATTGATAAGCCTTCTATGCGGAACAGTATCAAAAGCCTTACTGAAATCTAAATAAGCAATGTCTACTGCACCACCTGTGTCTATTATTTTTGTTACCCAATCAAAAAAATCAATAAGATTAGTTTGGCATGATCTCCCTGAGGTAACCCATGTTGTTTCTGATCCTGTAATCTATGTGTTTTTAGATGTTCAACAATCCTTTCCTTTAACATGGTTTCCATTAATTTCCCTACTACTGACGTAAGACTAACTGGCCTATAGTTCCCCGATTCCTCCCTACTACCCTTCTTGTAATGGCACAACATTTGCTAATTTCCAGTCTTCTGGGACGACTCCTGTTAACAGATTTTATTTACCAATCTTGTTAACGGTTTTGCTATTACATCACTGAGCTCTTTTAATAATTTAGGGTGGATCCCATCAGGCCCCATTGACTTATTTGTCTTTACTTTAGACAGCTGCTTTAGAACCTCCTCCTCTGTAAACTCATATGTAAATGTCTCTTTAGTGTTTCTCCTAACTGAGGTCCCTTTCCTTCCTTTTCTTTCTGCAAAGACTGAACAAAAAATATTATTGAGGCAGTCAGCGAGACTTTTATCCTCTTCTACCTTCTTCCTTTGTTTTTATCTAACTAATCCTTGTTTTACTTTTCTTTTCTCGTTTATGTATCTAAAAAATGTTTTGTCCCCCTTTTTTACTGACTGAGCTATTTTCTCTTCTGCGTGTGCTTTGGAAGCTCTTATAAATTGCTTTGCTTCTTTCTGCCTAATCTTATAGGTTTGCCTATCTTCTTCACGCTAGTTTTTTTATAATTATTGAATGCTATCTTCTTGTTCTTCACTATTTTGGCCACTTCTGCAGAGTACCACAGAGGTAATCAACCTCACTCCATATGAAGCACCTTACTGGTATCCATCTTCTGTGTTTACCTTGGGGAATCTAGTAATGAATTTATCAAACTTTGTGGCCAGTAATAGAACCTGGCTGGCTACCACGCACAAATTTATAGAATCCAATAAAGATCTCCTATATAGTAGTTGGGATCGTCGTCTCCATCCATCGATAAACGGACATAGGATGGAAACCAGGTGTAGAGGACCCTGCTCATAGGAGCTTAGTCTAAAGGTATTGGGGTTGAGGAAGACCTGGGGAATTTTACTGGACTGCAGGATCATTGGTGCCAGTGGTCCAGGAACGGTGGGACCATAGAAGCGGCTTGAATGATGTGTGAGCAGAGGGATGAGTTGCATCAGTGATGTGGCACGCTAGTCTGAAGAGATGGGTTTTGAACGATTTCTTGAAGGTCAGGGGAGAGTTTGATAGGGCGAGGCAAGTCATTCCACAGGACCGGAGCTGCCTTTGAAGTCTTGGAGGCGAGAGTTGGCCTTATGGGTATAGGCAGATGACCGGGATAATCCGTAAACATCTGAGCCAGACATTATATTCTAGGTGTAAATGGCTACCTGTTTTTTTTCTAGGCCCAGATAACTATATCAACAGGAAGAGCATATGAGGTGCTGCCCTGCAGGGTGAAAAAGCCATTTCCTATCAAGGCCGTTGACCTGAGACTCCGATTTATTTACACCTGTGCAGCATATGGGTGCTGTATACTGCAGGGTTGCTTTTTTCCATTCACTGTCCATCAGTTTAAATTCTGTCCTTGGGTTTGTCAAGTCGCAGTGTGGGTCATTTAAATCCGTCATGATAGTGTGCCTTCGTGACAAACTGGCTGGGGGGGCGGGTGTATTTTTAAAATCTGTTTTTCTTTGTGAAAATTTTTATTTTTAGTCATTTGCATCTCTGAAGGACATTTTTGACATGTGGGTCTGTATCCTTTCCATAAATTTTCAACAATGAACCCATGTTTTTTCCCTAAATTTATTTAGTTCTGCTGCACACATTGACGCGTAACTTTGGGTAAAATAAACTGCTACTAAAATAATATAAAATAATCCATTAATTTAAACACAGGATCTAAAAGTCATCACAAACCGCATTGTATTCCGATTTTCTGTTCATTCCCTCCACTGTGTATTGTGTCCCCCCCCCCCCTGCAATATTAAACTAGTTTGGCATAGAGGTGCCAGGTCGGCCATGTTTTCTAGGAAGTGCTCCCCTGCAGTATGTAGAAATCACGGCACCTTATTTTGATTCCTGTAGCACATGAATTCTATGTACCGCAGGGGAGAGCTTTTATATGCCCTCCTGTAGAAAGTAGAACTTGTGTGGCCTGTAAACCGTGGCAAACCTGGCATCCCTATTCTAGCAGCGGGGTGACCCTAAATGAGGAATTCTTTTTATCAGGTATGGAGATGAGCGTTGGGCTCCAGAGAGAAGGCAAAATATCCATTGTTCACATAGCAACATTGTGCGAATTCACGAATACAAGTTAAATGGAGAAAACCACACATTTTATTTTACTTTGGTCTTTTGTTTGAGGACAATTTAAGGCGCTGCTTGGTATTACCGTTCTATATAATGCTTTCCTTTTGGAATACTTCACCATTGCTTTTACAGGTTGTTTTATTTAATTGAAAGTAACTTTATTATAAAACTTTCTATTAAAGGACACTCTTCCCCCCCCCCTCCAGTGTTTTTATTTAAAAGAAAGCCTTTATGCAAGGTCAAACATCATACAGCGATGTTGGTGGCATAATAATAATGCCGCGCAAGTCTGAAGAAAGTGCCCCCGACAGTTTCAATAACTTCTTTTTAACTTTTTAAATTCTCTTGTTGTGTATTTAGGTGGGAGTGTATTGTATGTTGAATGTTTCAATGCAGCCAGTCTTTTTAGCGAGCATGTTTGGCTGCCCTTCTTGGTAGGCGCAGCTCAGCCCAGTTCTCCAAAGGTTCAGTTGAAGGGCCATTACCACCAAAAAATTGATGTATCCTACACGTGCTTTTGTTTTTCGCTTTTGTATGTTTTCAAAATATTTTACTCTATGTGTCGCTTGGTGCATCCATTGTGTGATCTTTTGTTGTAAACTGGCACCCCTCCAGTATCTTTACATCAAATGTTCCTCACTCTGTGGCATTGGGCATAGAATGGGCTCTATGGGTCTGAAGTCATGGAAACTGACTCGCATCATTGTATTGTGTGGGATGTATTCAACTCCTTTTTACTCCTGGCTCCTACATTTTCAGTTTATTTTACACCCATCTAAAAGCCGTATTTGGCATCTAAAAACATCAATGTTTTCTTCCTGTCTCCTGCATTTAATGTAAATATATCCAGCCCTGGTGTATGTATGTGTGGTTCTGTGTCTGCAGTGGGTAAATAGGGTGTCTGATGACAACATCGCTAATAAAAACAATATCACAACGTCACAATGTATAGATGTTAACAACACAAATAATATATATTTTTCAATCAGAGCGGCCAAACTGATATTAGAATCAACGCTCTACACTTCTAGGCTCAAAAAGTAGCCACAAGACCACATGCACAAAAAATACCTAACAGCAAAAAGCACCAGGTAACAAAGTGATAAATAGAAGCGGCTAAAATCATAATTTTGGTCAGTACAAACCAACTCCCAGATGCAGAGGCAGGTTCCCAACGTTTCAGCGAGGATTCGCCTTTATCAAGGTATACCTTTTGATAAAGGCAAATCCTCGCCGAAACGTTGGCTCCTAGATTCAAAGCAAATTTGTCAAGCCGTGTAGAAGGTGAACCACAGCTGCAAAGGGAAACGTTTGCACGGATTTTGGTAAATGTTGCATCATGGGACAAATCCATAAAATGGAAAAGGGATTTTTTTTTTTTTCTTCCTTTTTACATGCTTTTTTTCTTTGAAGTAATTGCATGCGTTTTTATAATGTGGATATATTTGTAATGCACAGGTAATCTAGTTACAGCTTATGGAAGTGGCCGTGTCCCTTTTAATTCAGTCTCTGCCCAGTGAGAACCCGGTTGATTCCGGTTGTTATAAAGCGGTGAAGCTTCTCCTTCCACTGTTTACATTTTTCTGTCATGAAGCACGTGTTTGTTGCAACAGCGAATTTCTCAGGTGTATAAAACTTCAGCAAACATCGTCGCTAAGGCCGTGGTCAGAAGAATGTTTTGCAGAGCGGAAGGAACGTCGTTCCTTCCACTCGACTACTGTCTGGCCGCCTCAGTGAGTACAGTTAGTGTGCCCAGCACTGCAAGGCTCGATCCTCCTATGGCGGTTTGCAGCCCCTGTCATAGCGCTTCGACACGGAGGCTTTCCGAACATCCGCAGCATACCCGCTGTAGAGTGTGCAATTTGTGCGCGCTACAGCATGTGGCTGGCCCTGTCAACGCGTCACAACGCTGCTACGGACGACAGGAGGCACATCAGTACGGGTGCACGTAATGTGCTCATCAGACCCCGGCCCTTTTCATTCTTCTAAGAGCTGTAGAGACTCCGTGGCTACCTGACCCCAGGATTTGTAATTCCTAAATCTTTAAGTGAGCTATTACTTGGGGCAGAAAATAATCTGAGCACGTGAAGAGCGCGATGCTCCTCTGCAAAGACATTAAGCTGGTGCCTGAACTTGAATCTCTCTCAAACCGTATCATGGTTCCCCTCCCGCGCTTCAGGAGTAATACACTGAAACAAATTTATTCTAAACCCCATTTTTATTTCTGAACAGATCCTTACAAATTATGTCAAACTTTGTATAGAGCCTTGATAAAGGCTCCGGAGAGGGCCGACACGTTGGATAGTGCATATTGGCACTTTTTAAATGGATATTTAACAAAACCAGTTTTTTTTTTTTCTCTTTCTGTCCTTAAGCCCTGGAGTGCGTCCATTCCTTTGGATATGGATATGGATATATATATATTCTCTAACAGACCCAGGATGCATAAAAGTGAGACGTCATTTGCATATCCTACCCAGAATTCCTTACTGCATATGGGAATGTGGCACAGGAGCTCTGAGATGCATTTCTTTGAATTGCTGTGATGTGCAAGTGGCTTCTGCAAAATAAAAATATAGAAGTCATGATTGCCCCAAGAATCCGTGTAGAATGTTACTTTAGGGCTTGTTTACAAGTTACTTTAGGGCTTGTTTTAGAACAAGTCTGGACTTATTGGTTGGTCCGGGTTCAGTTCCTTGATCACCTTTTGAAAGGTCTTTGTGTATGTAGAGGCAGTAAAGGAAAATGAAATTGGGGAAATATATATGTATTATAAACACCTCCCAATATTGTGCAATATTTTCCGCTGATCTGCTTGGTTGAAGTTCCGCTTTATAATAATCTTGCAGTATTTAGTGCTTTAAGAAAAAAATAGGGAATTGAAACCTTAGGACTATTTGTGCTGCTTTGAGATTTCCAGCCATAACCAATAAATACAGTTAAGTGATACATGTCGCTGTGCGGTGTATCCCTGCGATCTGTAAATGAGGCCCTTGTGTTCTTGGGCTACATATTTAGACCTGCTATTACATGTTCTTGGCACATGCGTGTAACTCCGCTCGCTTGTTCTGAATCACCAGCTGACTCCTCTCCTTCCTGGTGTGGTCAGGCTGTTCCTCTGGTGGGATTTAAGGCGATCCACCTGTCTTAACCCAGCCGGCTACTTGTGCTTTTTATGTCTTTCAGGACCACACATGTTTGTGTATACAATACCGTAGCAATCTAGTAAATGTTTGCTCGTTTTCAGATGAAAACGCACTGTGGTAAACATGGCTTTCTCTACCCCAAATTAACCGAATTGTTACAGGTAACATTATATCCATTATCTTTAGCAACACCTATAGCCATGTAGAGATCCTACAATGCGACAATAGCTATTTCTATCAATGATTTGATGGATGTACTCGAGGTAATATCACTGCTCTATAACCGTGGAGACTATCAGAGAAAGGTGAAACTCTGGAGAAGTGGAAATCCTAGGTCATATTGGCCAATTTGGAAAGTGAGATAAATGGGAGAATTTCCCACTTTCCAAATTGGCTGTTTTGACCTAGAATTTTCACTTCTCAAAGTTCAGAGAAAGGTGAAACTCTGGTGAATAACCCTGTATGGAGACACAGGTTGAAATCCCAGGCAGAGCACCTCTCCAGTAAGTGTCCTTGGGCAAGACACCGAACGGTACATACTGGCCACCCAGGACATACTTGAAAACGAGAGAAATCTCAATGTTTCCTTCCTGGTAAAATCCTTTATAAATAAATTAAATTTGAGGTTGGCTTACTTACTTTGTAATTGGTTAAAATCTTTTGGGAATTTTATATTTGTGTATAAACTCTCTCATATAGGTTACCCAAAATATTTTCTATTTCCCCCCCCCCCCCCAACCTGATTTTTATAGTACTGCCAGTAATGGTATGTAGTATGATTTTTACTTTTTAAAATAAAATAAATTCTAGATGGAGCAGGAGCTTACAGTGTGGTGACAGGATGAGCCAGCTATGCAGAATTAGGAGCCAGCCAAGCTAAGACTAATGTCAGACGAGCACACTCTGCGTGCGTGCACAACGGACGGACGTACTGACGGAAGATACTGTAGACACCACACAATCCCTTTTTCTTGACGCACGATGGAAAAAAAACTATGGGAAATAAAATTAATATGATAAAAATTGATATATTATGAAATCCATTTTGTGCGTCATGGTGCTGGACGTCGCATATGCGGTCCGTCTGACTTCGTTCCATCACACACACTATGCGGACGTGGCGCACTCTGTGTGTCCATTCTAGCGGTTTTACGTTCCTGCCTATCTTGCGTCCGTTTGCCACATGCGTTGTGCGTGCGCAGTACAGTGCGGACGCTCTTCGTTTGTGGGTTTCTATTGCTTATGATTCTATGCTACGACGGATGTTAAACTACGGCGACATGGACGTGATCACTGCGTTCATCTGACACAGGCCTAAGGAGCTGAAATCCATGGATACTTTGTTTCCTCTAGTAGCTGGATGCTTAATATAAAGGTGGGAGCAAAAAAAAAAAACTGGGGGGGTGCAAGAAGGTGTGTAATAAAGTATATCTAATTTTTAGGTATATATATATATATATATATATATCTCTCTTTCAGAATAATAGCATTCTTAATGTTCCCTCCCTTTGAGCCAGGGATTGACAATCCCAGGAGGAGTTTGTTATTGGCTTCTATTGAACTGTTTTGACGCCTAAATTACTGGATTATTAAATGCAAAGCTGCGTAGAAAGTGTTACAAACTCTGGCGTAAGGTGTGTGTATCATGCGTATTGTCCAATATATGGACCGTCGGGATGAAGAGTAGTTTTATTAGGCCTCGGATTAAAGTTTTAAATATTTTAGTCCAATGTAAACACATAGTGCCGGCACCTGTTCGCTATACTATTACATGTGGCTGCCAGCTTTGCCTGTCGAAGAAAAGGTTACTGAATGTCACTGCTTATCTACATTGTAATGTACTGGATGACACCATATGCGCTCAATGCTAAACCTGGACTGACTCATCAGAGCAGTGCTCTATGTTTTGTGAGGATGAAGAATTGCACGTAGGAAGGAAGCTATATTCTCAAAGACCTGCTGTACAGAAACAACATCTATTGGACGGAGGCTGTGTACTGGCATCCCGCTGGGCACCGCCATGCAAAACATTCCCATTGTCTTCAAACACCAATTGTCTTGAAGTTTCATTGCCGTCAGTCAAAAAAAAAAAAAATTGTGTCAAGTGCTTCCTGTGCATTCTCATGTGTTGTATGAAGCCTCAAAAGACTCCACCAGACTTGGCCATAAGCAAGTCCTTGCGGACAAATAATAGGAGGGGGTGTGCGCAGAGTTAAAAGGACAGTCCAGGCTGTAGCGGTGACTGAGATGTTGCGGAGATGCAGCAAAGAAGCCAAATTCCTATACATATACATATATAAAATGCAAGTTCTTTATGGAAATCTCCCAGGTTGGAAGGCGATAATGTCAGTGACCTGTCACATCTACTTGCCACCATCGAGCCGGCCTGCACCCTCATTGGATGTGGCCATGGTATAAATGTTTTAATGTCAGAGTGGAAAGCTATTATTTCATTGGGTAGGATTGTGCATACTCGGGTTTTCCCTGTGATGCTGTTTAAATGGTCCGTTTTCTTTGGGGGGGGGATTCTTTTGCCAATGCTCTGAACCAATTACGGATGCTCATGTTTTGGTTTTAGGAACTGTCGGTGTTTTTGTTTGTTTTGTTGTTGTTTACCATTTTTTTCTTTTTAAAACTATTTTATACTCGACAAATTATAAAAAAAAACGAGAGAATTTACAAAACCATAAATGTCGGGTTTCTTTTAATGTCTTCCCTGCTGAAGCTGATGGATTTGTCTGTTAATACGTTTACCTGGTTTTGTACATCCAATGGCAACAGTGTGTGCAGAACTTGTCAAAGCTATGTGAAACCTAGGATTTAATTTAGGTTTTTTTCTTTTTGTATTCTGCACAAATTGTACCTGTGTACAGCACTGCAGAATGTGCTGGCGCTTTATAATGTAAGAGTGCAAATAATAATACATTTGCTAAAAGATCCATATGGGTGTCTTGGTTCCACTTCTCTGAGCCCTGATATTATTTATTTATAAAGGATTTTACCAGGAAGGATACATTGAGATTTCTCTCGTTTTCAAGTATGTCCTGGGTTCAAGAACATTGAATTGTTACAGAAATACAAAATGGTAAAATGCAAGATATCAAACAAATATCCAGAGTAACAGAAAAATAAATATGTAGGAAATAAAGTCATTATGTTACCTCAATACAGAATGTACCTGTAAACATGTATGTTAATAGGGAACTCTTAAGGGACTTTAGACTGGGGAAAGAGTTGATGGCGTCTGGGAGGTTATTCCATAATTGCGGTGCTCTGTAGGAAAATGAGGATCGAGCCACTTTCTTTGTGTATTGCAAGTAAGGTGCAGGTCCTGGATCGGAGGTTATAGGATGAGGGAACTGCTGGGGGAAGCAGCCTATTCAGGTAGGGTGGCAGCTTCCCAGAAAAGCTCTTAAATACCAGGTTGGAAAGGTGAAGGGTGCATCTAGAGTCCAGTGATGGCCAGTTTAGTTCTTTTAACATGTCACAGTGGTGGGTCATGTAGTTACATTGTAGCACAAAGCGGCAGAATGAGTTATACAATGTAGTAAGTTTATGAAGGTGCGTTTGCGGGGCAGCTGCATACACTACATCTCTGTACAACAAATGCTTATGCCGGCTATTGAATACAATCTGCTTTCTTACCGCGGGGCTCAGGCAGGAATTGTTTCTGTACAGGGCACTATAATCTTTGTTTTCTGCTGAGAGAATACTAGTTGCAAGTATGTATGAATGTGTCAGATCCTGAAAGAACTTAGAAATCTTAAGAGCCTGATTTATAATACATTTGTAGAAGCCAGACAAAGGTTGTTGTTTGTTTCAAAAACATTGGTCTTTTGTATCTGCCCCGCCCCCCCCCCCCATTTAGTTCTTTCACTTGATTCTTGATTACATTCTGGCATTTCTATGAAGTTAATGTTTGCTTCGAAAACCCTCTTTGTTGCACTAGAACCCAAAAACTGACCAGTGTCCTCTGGAGTTGGTGAAAGAAAACTGCTGCATATTAAAAGGCAAAGCGCAGGACAATGATCGACCTCCTCAATATAGACTATTCTGTGTACATGTTTTACATTTTAAGACTAAATTCTTCTTCTCCCCCCCCCGACACCCTTGGCCTGTGTAGTGTTTCGCCGTTTCCAGCTCCTCTAATACATGGCACTTGTAGGAAAAATAAGGTTTGGCCCGGAGGGAATTTAGTTAAACTGTATTCATCTAAGTTGTAAACTGACTCACTCTGGTGAATGATCTTCTGAACTCAAAGCACCTTCACCTAAAGGCAGTGATCCAAATTAATTACAGTATTCCTTTGTACAGACAGAGGTAGACGGATACAATGGTGAGTGTCTTCCACAACAGATCCATCAAACTATGATGCTCCAATACATTAGAGCGGGGTTTGGCAACCTCGGCCCTCCAGTTGTTTTGGAACGGTTTCCCATGAGGCACAACCAACCTAATGAGTGATTAGCATCATGGGAGATGTAGTTTGCAAAACATCTGGAGGGCCACGGTTGCGGACCCCTGAGTCGAGTCTAGTTTTTGGTCCTAGAGACCCCAACCTGCGGAAGGCTCTCCAGTGACGACTGATGGCTTTACCCCTTCACTGCTGAGCCATTTCACGTTTTACATAAACACATTTTTCTTTTTTTTTTTTCTTTTAAATTAAACATGATCATGATTGGTATCATTGGGAAGGCCATGCTCTGGCCTTTCTAATGAGACCAAGCATGACCCTGCTAGCTGAAAACAGTCGGGAGATATTGGGGTTCAAACAAACCCCTATCTTTCCTTAGGAGTCAATAAGGACGTTCCCCACACGTCCTCAGCAGTGAAAGGGTTAAAAGAAGTGGGGCTTTGGCTTTGAATGTGTATCTCAGTGATCAGAGACGGCTGGAAAGAAGGTGGACACTCGGGACGCTATGACAGCATAAATGGTCATGGTGGCTAGAGTGGGAGGCCCCTTTGCTTATACAGAATGCACCTGTAAACATGTAACCTAGTGACTATATTTCCTACATATTTATTTTCTGTTAATCTGTATATTTGTGTTGTTTTTATAATATCGAGAGTTGGGAGTTATTACATGTACTACATTTTTTTGTCTCATTCTCCCTTTTTATTGTTTTCAGCCTCATCGTGCACCTTTTTCATATACTTTCTAATGACGCAGCACTTAATTGGCCATCTCTGCTTCAACAAAACCACTCTTATCTGTCTGAACACTCTCCGATTAAAGCAAGCACTCCCTTCTATGTAATGTGGCCATGTGAGCCTTAAATTCCTTGAATTTGATTTCTTCAAATTTCAAAATTGAATTATTTTTTTTCTTTACTTTTGTTCATAAAACATGAATTGGGCCCTGTGTGCGTTCGATCTCTCTCCCCTCCATCCTTAACCCTTTCAGGACCACCGGTTTCAATCGAAGACAACATTTTCAGGCCGAATCCAAGTCTGTTTTCCTAATAACGTTAGGGTTTGACACCTTTAGTAAATCTATAAAAGACCTTTTTTTTTTTTTTTTTTTTTTCTCTTCCACAATTTCTTGAGCCTGAACGAGATGAGGAGCACTGCTGATCCACAACTTACAAAATTCAGAGTACTCCACTTTAACATATAGTTCTAAAGATTTTTTTTTATTTTTTTACTCCTGACTTAAATTATTATTATTATTCTTTATTTATAAAGCGCCAGCATATTCCGCAGCGCTGTACAATAAGCACAGTATAGACAGGGTTACAATACATTGAACAACATTTGACAAACAGTACAGGAGGAGATGAGGCCCTATTCCTGTATGAACTCACAATCTGGGAGGGTTGGGGTTGGAAACAGGAGGAGAGGACTGTAAGGTGAGAGTGATTGATGGTTGTGTCAGTGAGTTGGGTGGTAGGCTTCCCTAAATAGGAACGTTTTAAGGGAGCGTTTGAAGGAAGAGAAGTTAGGGGAAAGTCTGACAGTACGAGGTAGAGCGTTCCAGAGAGTGGGGGCTGCGCGTGAGAAATCCTGCAGTCTATCATGGGAAGAGGTGATGCGGGGAGAAGCTAGGCGCAGGTCACTGTTTGACCTTAGGGAGCGGGCTGGGGTGTATTTGGTGATTAGTGAGGACAGGTAGTGGGGCGCTGAGTTAGTGAGGGTTTTGTAGGTAAGGATAAGGATTTTGAACTTAATTCTGCAGTGGATGGGGAGCCAGTGAAGGGACTCGCAGAGGGGAGCGGCAGAGACAGAGCGGCGGGTGAGGTGAATTAGCCTGGCGGAGGCGTTCAGGATGGATTGTAGGGGGGAGAGGCGGGACAGAGGGAGGCCAGATAAGAGATTATTGCAATAGTCAAGGCGGGAGATTACCAGGGCGTGTGTGAATTGTTTTGTGGTGACAGCGGTAAGAAATGGCCGAATTCTGTAAATATTACGCAGTTGGTATCGGCAGGAGGAGGAAAGAGACTGGATGTGGGGGATGAAGGAAAGAGCAGAGTCAAGTTTAACTCCAAGACAGCGAACTTGGTTTGATGGGGAGATGGTGATACCCCTATAAATTCTTTACAACTGTATTAAAGTGGATTGTTCTGAAATGCTTATGTTACATATATCGCATTTAAGCTCCAATTGGCCTGTATCTATGCAATGTATCTTTTTAAGATGAGACATTCACCTAGTAGGTGTCCATGTCCATAGACACATGTGTACATATGAATGCATACCTTAAGCTCGCTCTGTAAAAATAAACCATGAAGAGGCCAATACGCACGTTTATGTATCTCTATTTATGTAGACCAACCGTGAAATGCAGGAGCCCACAGCTACCTGGTCCTAGATTATAGGTTCAAAAATAAACAAATGAAACGTAAGTACCCCCCACTTTAATGAAAGAATAGGGGAAAAATGAATGTTCAAGACCAGAGACCTCTTGCTTTTGCTCCAAAACCTTGAAGTGCAGAGACAGGAAATTGTTACATATTATTAAACGCTGTGATAAAAATGTACTCTGGCATAAACATTCAGACGGGCTTAAGTTATATATCGTTAAGAGGGGCGTTCTTCGTGGTGAAGAAAAAATGGTTGAAATGAAGAATACCGAATTCTTTTATTTTTTCTCAACTAATTTTGTGGTGACCAAGAAATCCAAGTCTCGGATCTAGAATTCTGTTGAGCTTGCAGGGGTATTAATGTTCTAGCTGGAGTTAAGCCAGTTGTGACCAAAAGGCAGAGACCACAGGCATCGGCTGTTGTAGTTGCACCTGGAGTAAGCCCTTCTTGAGTAATAAAGGCCACGTTAATGTTTTATAGTGTCGAATACTTTATTTCCTGTATAGTCCTTACTGATTAAAGGGGAATTAAAGTTGCTGATTTGGGGGGGGGGGGAGGGAGGTTAATGGCTAAAACTGCATCTTCTTGGCAGAATCCTCCACTATAATATTCACGGTCCTTTTACTAACTGAAATGTATCGAAGTCTACGTAAGGTTTGGAAATGCCATGAGTAGAGCAAGTATGTGCATCATGTCTGGGTATAGTTGACAAAATTTAGGTGCCAGAAGCTATCTGGCCAAAGCATTTGTCCAAGCTTTATAGAGAAATATATTAAACAGAATGGATGGCAATGATATACAAATATAGTGTTCGGTGACATTACTGAAAGACCCCTAGTTTATATAGGAAAGGAGCAGACGCTATGTGACCACCAAGCTGTTCTTGGACTTCTGGGTCCGTTTGACCAAAGCTGAATCAAAAGGAAAGTGCAACTCATTGTCCAATGGACATTTAGATAGAACTATACAGCTGTTGTAGATTGTCTGTAAACCAGGGCTTTACCACTATATGTCAAACGCAGGTGTCTGGTTTTGGGAGCCAGATAACGATCACAAAGATCAATTTAGTAGCCAATGACTAGTGTCTCCTGAATTGTCAAACCCTGTTTTTTTTCTCCATCCTGACGTGATCACTCCACCGATCAGCAGGATCGACAACTAATCGATGATTAAAATAGTTCTCAACTATTTCCGTTATCGAATAATCGGTGTTGATTAATCGTCCTGTGTACAGCACACACTGTTTAGCGTCTGACTGAGTTAAACGTAAACCTCGGCTTCGGAGCTGGTTGGAGAAGATGTGCCGCTGCTTTACCAGGTATGATTTAGTTCTAGGGTTATGTCAGACACAACCAGTTTGTTTTTTATTCCTTTTACAATAGTAGCAGAACTATAACACAATCGTATACTGCCACTGGGTGAAGGATCTGTATGTCTGTTTTTATCCATACTTGAAACTGGAGTCCTGTGCCACCAACCCTACCACACCCTCTTTGGTCGGGAATTGCGATTCCCTCCCTTTTGGTCTGGTCCCTTTCCCCAAACTCACTCCCACAACCAAAGCCAGTCTTTTGTCCATACCCACTTCCTCTCACACTCAGGTCAAGTCAGGTCAACTATTTTTTTTAAAAATTGGAGCTTCTGCTGATGCTTTGGCCTGTGCCATGACACAACGTTGGCTGCTGTGGTTAAACATGGTAGAATAAAAACTAAAAAATATTAATCCGGGGGGGGGGGGGGTTATTTACTCTATCAATACAGAGGTAATCTAAGTGGTCATGCAACATGGAACAGTATTGGACCCGGCTATTGTTCATGTGTGTCTCCCCCGTTTCAAAAAACCGTTTCGATGCATGTGATTGCAGGAAAAGTGGACTGTCCAATAGGGATAGACTGATATCACTTTGTTAGGGCCGATTCCGGTTATCGGCAGCCTTTCTGGATGATAGCCAATATCATCTAGTGCTGATATTCTGTAAATTTACAGTCATGGAAAAAATATTTGACATTTAGTTCATTAACAGAGTTTAATAGAATTTTAAATAGGGGTCTACAGAGTATCGGTATGCCTGATTGAGGGTTTTTCCCCGTTATCGGTATCGGCATGCTACATAGCAGATATATACCGATAACCGGGTTTATTTTCTGCTGGCACTGGCAGGGCAGACACTCCTCCGCTAATTTGCAGAGGGTGTCTGCACAGCCCGTCAGCAAAGATCCGTGGCTTGGTGCCGGTTGTGGACCTCTCCTGCAGGCGGCTGACATTTTTGTCAGCCCTGCCTGCGGGACATATCCCCACCCACTGACATCATCTGACACGTCACTGACATCAGCAGGGCAAGGGATTGCCTATGGGGGTCATTGTGACCCCCGAAACATAGCAGCCAGAGGGTCATGCTTGGCATCTTTGGAAAGGCCATGACCTGGCCTTTCCGATAACACCTCTCAAGACCAGTTCTCACGCAGCGCTATTATTCAATTATATAGTGCTGTGTATGAGTGTTTCATTGCAGTGAAGCTCTGCGATATGCTCATAAAGTGCACATTACTGCGAGTTTTATGAAGTCACACTGAGCACTGTGATTCCTTAACCCAAAATATTGTTTAGCTTTCTAGTAGTGATGTTTAGTGTGTGATATATGTTTTGTGTTGTCTTTTTTTTTTTGTTTTTTTGCCCTTTTTCTATGTTCTTGAGTTATTTTGCAAGCAGTTTATTTTTTTTCAGTAGTTGTTGTAATGTTCAGAATTTTTTTGATCATGTTCAGTTGATGCCGGATTTGTGTAGAAATTGTGATCTATTTTTTTTTTTTTTTTTGTATTCCTTCCAAAAATTTAAATGTACGGAATATCGGCACCTGATATCAGTTCTAGTCCTGAAAAGGCTGCCGATTATCAGTGTCAGCACCTAAATAGTGATATCGGTCTATGTCCACTTCATTTATTAAATTTAATAAGTTAAATTATTTTTTAAAAACAATAGGGCAGTGTCTAGACTCTGGCTTTTGCAATGATACTTCATATGACCTTGTACGTAAGGGGTCGGCAACTTTGGCCCTCCAGATGTTTTGGAACTACATCTGCCATGATTCATTAGGTTTTTGGTGCCTCATGGGAAGTGTAGTTCCAAAAGATCTGGAGGACCAAGGTTGGTGACCCCTGCTGTAGGAAATGGTCCCCTGTGTTTCTGGTACCTAATAGACCCCCTGGATCTCCTAAAATAGGGAATTCCCTGCCAGATGGGAGGGAAGCGCAGTATCTGTTGTCATCACGCTCATGTGCAATACAGTCAGTGGCCAGGGGACATCCTACAGCAAGAGTTGACAGCCAGGTTGTCAGCCTGCTTTGGGAGGAGACGCAGATTGGCAATGTTCTGTTTGACCAGGCGTGTCGCGGCTGCAGTGGGCCAACTTGCCCAATTATCGGCAATTTGCTGAATATCCACCACCGATAATCGACAGAACTGATACGGTCTATTCCTACTCTCCAACCGCTACAGGCTCTATTGCAATCCTGGTGTAAACCTAACTTTGTAGACTGTTAGGGTTATTCAGAGAGCAGTGAAAAGCAGGTGAATGACTGGAGAATGGAAAATTCTAGGTCAAAATAGCCAAACCAGAAAATTTCTCCCTTTCATCTCACTTTCCAAATCGGCTATTTTGACCTAGAATTTGCCATTCTCCAGTCATTCTCCCGCTTTTCACTGCTCTCTGAATAACCCTGTATATATATATCTAGATCTCTAGTAAGCTTACAACAGCCCTGGTTAAGTTTACTCCAGGATTGGAACAGGGCCGTACATGTGAGCGTAAAAACTAAATTTTAAATTTGCTATGGTTGCATGCGTCCCCATTGTAGCAGTGTGTTAAACGTGGCTTTGATCTCGCCAAAAGTGTGTTCGTCCTATATATCTGCTAAACTGCCTCCAGAAGGATTCTTTGCTTTATTCCACTCACTATCTGGTTGTGTAAATATTAAACGCAACTTTAATTTTTTTTTTTAAATTTTTTAGCGCTTTTAAAAATAAAAAATTAATTTTTGTGATTTTAAATGCAGCTGTGGAATGCAGACGTAGAATTGCCATGTTACAGGCACGTGAGGTGGCTTACACTGAAACACACGCATTGCGTGTTCCGTGCAGCTTTTTAGTGCTGCCAGGCGTGGTGACATTTCAAAGCGCGCCTTGGGCAATATTGTTCAGCAGCTGTTTTTACAGAGCTCCTTTTTGGTTTCTATAATCGTTAATTTCCTGTCACTCTGGCTGCTGTTAATTTTACCTGCAAAACGAAACCATAATCTTTTTTTACCTTTTTTGTGAAAGACGGAAATTAGGATATTGCGGTCCCAGCCACTGGCTACAGGCTGTGGCTACTGTGAGATTTCTGACAGGAAAAATTTCATCTCAGGTCATTTTATTCCGTTAAAATAAAGAGATGGGTGAAGGGCAGCATTTTGTGAAGTGAATGAACACATTACCCAAAAAACTACAGGTGTGTTCTATTCTGTTTTATGTGCAAAAGGTTTGTGAGGATCCTGAGAACAGACAATGGGCCCTAACGGTCGCGATTGATACTAATAAACAAGGTCAGAGAATTAGGAGTACAGGGATTGATTTTTTTTTTTTTTTTTTACATTTTCTTTTCTCTCTTCCCACTCTACCTCCTATTTTTACTTTAAAAAAATTATCAAGATATCTAGATTTTTCTGGTTAGTGGACATTCTGAACCTGTCGGCTCTGCCGATGCTTGGATGGGTTGGTCATCATTTAAAAAAAAAAAAAAAATCCTGCGTCCGCATTGTCTGTAAAATTGGGACCTTCAGGCCGGGGTCAGACGAGCGCACTGTGTGTCCGTAGTGACGTGCCTCCCGGCATCCGTCGCAGCGTTGTGACGCTTCAGGGCCAGTCGTACTACAGCGGGAGTGATTCAAATCTGTGGGTATCTTTACTGTACATCAGGGATCTCAGACTCTGCCGCCCCCCCCCCAGATGTTTCTGAACTAAAACTCCCAGGATCCTCATGTATCGCATTCAAAGAATTATGTAAGAAATATTAGAAATCTTGTAGGCAAGCAACTTCGGGGGGGGGGCAGAATTTGAGATCCCTGCTTTACACAATAGAAGGATCTAGAGCAGGACCCAGGAACTTTGGCCACCCAAATGTTTTGGAACCACATCTTATATGATACTCAGGTTGGCAGACTCCCTGGAAATGGCGTTCAAAACATCTGTGGGGTCAAGGTACCTGGACTCGCGGGAATAACTAAACATGTCGTCCGTCTTCTAATTGTAAAGTGACTGGCGTTTTCTGAAGCCTGAAAACCTACAAAGGGGTCTATTCGAAGTTCGGTTTCGGTGATTCCATTTCGTCAAATTCTGTGCATTCACTATTCAGAACGTTCCACGCAATGCACGAAACTGAATTCAAGCATCGGTCATTGGCTCCTACTTGACCTACTCAAATTCTGCAGAAGTGAGGAAAAAATGGGAAGTCTCCGATTAGCGTAATAGGAGGTTACTACATTAAAAATGTAGTAAAAAAAAAAATAATCTAAAGGGCCCATTATAAAAATAGCTATTTTTTTAAAATTCTAGTTGTAAAAATAATAAATTAAAAAATTAAAACCTGTTTAAACCTAAATCTGGTCATTTCGGTGCAATTTGGCATTCTGTGAATAGATGAATTATTCGTTCTCTATGGGACAATTTTGGTGTTGCCGAATTATGGCAATGCACAGTATTCTCTATCAATTTGGTGAACTGACACCTTTTTTATTAAATAAATTCACCGATCTTGGTACCGGTGGCGATACCGGCATTTGCATGTTGACTTGGTACTCATGCAGATGTCCCAGATACCAGAAGCCAAAGCTGAACTGGCTTGCAGGCATCCGAGGGACTGGCGCGGCTGGCTGAATGCTCCAGCAGCATATTCTACTGGGCCCCTGCGGTTGGCTGTGTTCCCTCCAGTTGCCCTTCGGTGGGAGCGCACCCAGCTGAGCTCTCTAACACTGCAGAATCTCACGATCGTGGCTGGGGGATTCCCACTGAGGGGCTGCTCTAATCCTTTGCAGCTGCGCCTGCTTGACGGAATACGGCCGGCCGCAGGGCCCTGGTAAAATGCTTCTGGAGCATTCAGCCAGCCACCCCAGTGTCTGCATCTGAGGTCTGAAGTGTGTGTACACTCACACGCTGTTCTGGGGTCTGTTGGGTATGCATGTATCTGAGGTCTGGTGTGTGTGTGTGTGTGTGCGCGCAGTAGGTAAATGGGGTGTCTGGACATACGTTTCAATATTAACATAAATTTGAACAAGCTTTTCAACAAAATCCTAAATTATTTATTGGAAAGCTGTCACATGACATTAAAGTATCGGTACTGGTACTGGGTCTTAAAAAAAAAAAAGTATCTGCATCCCTAGTCTTAATATTGACTGTTTTTTCAAATCTGTGAAATAGCCTATCCCATAATGAGAAACCCGTATTAATGTGTAAATTATAAACTCGATACTGGTTGCGTTTCAGAATGTGTGTACCAGAAAATCACAATTTCAGAGCAAATATGTTATGTATTGGTGCAGATCAGATTAATTTATTTTTATTTATAAAAAGGATTTTACCAGGAAGGATACATTGAGATTTCTCTCGTTTTCAAGTATGTCCTGGGTAGATAATGTAGAATATGTGAGTTTTACGCAAGTCTTACAGTTTGGCACTTTTCCTTTGATGTAATTTTCTATACCCCTGCCCCTTCCCCTATATTCTCTATACCCCTTCCCCTAGATTCTCTATACCCTGCCCCTTCCCCTATATTCTCTATACCCTGCCCCTTCCCCTAGATTCTCTATACCCTGCCCCTTCCCCTAGATTCTCTATACCCTGCCCCTTCCCCTAGATTCTCTATACCCTGCCCCTTCCCCTATATTCTCTATACCCTGCCCCTTCCCCTATATTCTCTATACCCCTGCCCCTTCCCCTAGATTCTCTATACCCTGCCCCTTCCCCTAGATTCTCTATACCCCTGCCCCTTCCCCTAGATTCTCTATACCCCTGCCCCTTCCCCTAGATTCTCTATACCCCTGCCCCTTCCCCTAGATGCTCTATACCCCTGCCACTTCCCCTAGATTCTCTATACCCCTTCCCCTAGATGCTCTATACCCCTTCCCCTAGATGCTCTATACCCCTTCCCCTAGATTCTCTATACCCCTGCCCCTTCCCCTAGATTCTCTATACCCCTTCCCCTAGATTCTCTATACCCCTTCCCCTAGATTCTCTATACCCCTTCCCCTAGATTCTCTATACCCCTTCCCCTAGATTCTCTATACCCCTTCCCCTAGATTCTCTATACCCCGTCCCCTAGATTCTCTATACCCCGTCCCCTAGATTCTCTATACCCCGTCCCCTAGATTCTCTATACCCCTTCCCCTAGATTCTCTATACCCCTGCCCCTTCAAATCAATCGACACCTACGGACTTTCCTGTAATGTGTATAGTATATAAACGTGCTGCACAGCCTTGTCTGGTTTGTAAACGGTAGTATGATCCTTACATGGGATAGCTTCTTCTAAATGGCTGGAAACTGTGATATTTGACTCCTTGGTATGTGTACAGATTTACCGCAAATGTACATTTTATTTTTTGTCTCTTACCTTTTCGAGCTGCTTCCAAATGGAAATTACATGGTGCAGAGTTCTTGGTTTAAATATATTTAAACTTTTTTTTCTTCTTCTTCCCCTTCCAAATATGTGTTGGATGTAATAATTCTGAGTGTACCTCTTATTTTCTTGAGGCGTATGCTGTTCACATACGAACAAACAACTAAAATTCTTAATTTTAAAAGTAAAAAATACATGTGTATGATATATATATATATACACATATACACAATGTTACTGGTTTACACATTAGGAGCGAGTGCTAATTTATCGCTGGAATTTTTTTTTTAATCTGTGTGAATCTCCTGACCTGCAATACACCGTTTGGCCACAGTGGTGCAGTTCTGCATCTGTCAAGTGATTCAGTGACAAAACAAGCAGTAACTCGGTCTGAGTAAATCAGAACCGCAATAGGAGAGCAGGGACAGGCTTAGGGGAAATGCACAGGTTTAGGATTGTAGGAACAGTGTTAGGAGAGGAACATAGGGGTGCCGGGACAGGAGGAGGACTGTAAACACCGAAATGGTATAAATAATAGGTTTAGGACTCGGTGGAAGAATTTTGAGTAATAGGGACAGGTCCGGCGGTGAAATTTAAAGTTGCAGGGACGAGAGTAATGACATGGAATAGATCTGATGTGAAATTTTAGGGTTTAGGAACAGGTATGAGGTGACCGCGTAGGGATTCAGGGACACAAGATTGTGATTGGAGGAAACGGTGACCAGTAATGTCAAATAATAAGTGTGACCTTTTGGTCTTTGTTAAAATAACGTGAAATCATTGGCAAGTAACACTTTGTTCTTGTCGTTTACACAAAAAATTTGTGCTACAATGTTAAGTGTACACCCTCAATGGTTGGTCTAACGTTGCATTCCTTTTTGGTTTTGTTGCAGTGACAGCTACATAGTGCGAGTGAAGGCTGTAGTGATGACCAGGGATGATTCCAGTGGTGGGTGGATACCACATGAAGGAGGTGGACTCAGTCGTGTCGGTGTTTCCAAGGTTTACCCGGAAGGCAGCGGGAGAAGTGATTTTCTAATTCACGGGGAACGGCTCAACGACAAACTGGTAACTTCCTTATGTCATGTACCTGTACCTCAAACATCAAAGCAATGTTTCTTTCGTTGTTTTTTTTTTTTTTTTTAAATTTTAGGCACTTGCAATTTTTTGTCTGCCTGTATCGGAGTGTATATACTACGGAGTGAGTGAACACTATTTGGATGTTTGAATTTGCTTTAAGGAACACTCTCCTCATCCTGACCACCTTGGCGTTGTTGTTATTGTTATTGTTATTATTATTGTTATTATTATTATTATTATAGCGCCAGCATATTCCGCAGCGCTGTACAATAGGCACAGTATAGACAGGGTTACAATACCTTGAACAACATTTGACAAACAGTACAGGAGGAGATGAGGGCCCTATTCCCGTAAGAACTCACAATCTAGGAGGGTTGGGGTTGGAAACAGGAGGAGAGGACTGTAAGGTGAGAGTGATTGATGGTTGTGTCAGTGAGTTGGGTGGTAGGCTTCCCTAAATAGGAATGTTTTAAGGGAGCGTTTGAAGGAAGAGAAGTTAGGGGAAAGTCTGACAGTACGAGGGAGAGCGTTCCAGAGAGTGGGGGCTGCGCGTGAGAAATCCTGCAGTCTATCATGGGAAGAGGTGATGCGGGGAGAAGCTAGGCGCAGGTCACTGTTTGACCTTAGGGAGCGGGCTGGGGTGTATTTGGTGATTTAGTGAGGACAGGTAGTGGGGAGCTGAGATAGTGAGGGTTTTGTAGGTAAGGATTTTGAACTTAATTCTGCAGTGGATGGGGAGCCAGTGAAGGGACTCGCAGAGGGGAGTGGCAGAGACAGAGCGGCGGGTGAGGTGAATTAGCTTGGCGGAGGCGTTCAGGATGGATTGTAGGGGGGAGAGGCGGGACAGAGGGAGGCCAGATAAGAGATTATTGCAATAGTCGAGTCGGGAGATTACCAGGGCGTGTATGAGTTGTTTTGTGGTGACAGCGGTAAGAAATGGCCACGTTTTAAAGTGGTGAGGATGTGACGAGTGCCCCAACCCCCTGCCCGTATCAGGTGATTGGAGATGTTTTCACCGCCCCACCCAGTGTCCCAGCAGCTGGGATTTTGATTTCTTCCATCACTCACCAGAGCTGTCACTAGTGACATCAGCAGGCAGAGGGCGTGCGGACGTTGCCCTCAGATCACCGTGAAGGTAATCGCAGAGAGGCAGCTGGATAGGATCTGCTCATGGTGTGCACCTCTGAAGCATCGCTCTGCGCAGTCGCTATGGAATTTGCGAGTGTAAAAGAGGGATGTTGGTAGCGGTGAGTAACTTCCGGTTCCTTCACTACGTAAGTTTGTGTACGAGCGCAAATTGCATAGAATAGCTTCAGGGACTTCTAGATTTGGAACCCACTGAAGAGAAAAGGAGGAGCTGCGCGTGGCAAGGGAGACCAGGTAAGTAAAATTACCGTAATCCTTTCACGCTGCGGAGTGTGCTATGCCGTACCTGCGGCGGGTGGGCCTATACTCCACGGGGCAGCATAGCATGCCCCGCAGCCTTCCAATAAACGCAATTGGACCGCCAACATGGTGTGCATGTGCGCGCGCTGGTCACATCATTGGTTGCCACGGTGTTCGATAATGAATTGACACACATACCACTTGGGTTGTCACCAGTATTTTCACACCTATTTTAGCATAGACTGGAGGGTGTTATCAATGGTCTCCAAGCACCCCAATCCCTACAGTAAGGCTGGTTAAAATGCTAGGGGTGCCATAGTAATCTCTATAGTCCATAAGATCCGGTCACTTATGTGGGGAAAACGGGAAGACATGTGATGGTCATACAGCTTATTTGAAAAGCGCTTTGAATTTCCTGCAGGTAGGGTGGAATCCAGGGTTTACTCTAGTGAACAATATATTTTTTGTAAAAAAATCTCACCAGAAGAGCTAAGTATTTATTTCTACAGGGCGGCTGCTTTTGGATCACCTTAACTCTATTGCTACAAGGCCGGCATACCCACAAGACCCATCGTTGAGAAGAATATGTCTGATCTCTCCAATGATTCTATTCTTTATAGGTTTTATTTATATCATGGTTTTTAGGTGTGGAATCCTAACTAAAATTGAAAAGACGTTTTGTTTCTTTTTCTTGTAATTTTGCAAAGTTACATAATCTGTTCCGTGCACAATTTTTGAGGATGAATTAAAAGTAACGCCTCATTCGAGGTGTCTGGTTCTATTTTCTTTCTAAACTCTAGAGGCCCTAGTACCTTGTTAATGCTGGCGCTCGCATATGTGAATGTTAACGCTAGGTTAAATGAGTCTAACGCATGCCCCCCCATATTCTTAATGAACCGTGTTAAGTGTGTTACAGTTCAGCTGTTGAAAATCTATATCTAAAGAGATGCTAGACCTCCACAAATGTAACCTTTTAAACTGAAGGCTTGAGGATACAGTGTATGAGTGTTGGTGTACAGATGTTACACAGTAAAACTTTGCTTTTACTAGTTGTTTTAAAAGGGAAAAACCTATATCCTGTCACAGTAACAGAAAACTAAAGAAAAAAATCCCATACATGGGCTTGCTGGAAGCCAGACTGTGCAACACAGCACAGGACAAGTAAACTCCACAAAGGAGCTGTGTAGGAGTATGCCACACTTAAAATATTGTTCCCTCGGGATCCTTGTAGTGGTCCCTAAGGCTGGGGTCAGACGAACGCAGTGTGTTGAGCCGCACTTTATTACGGCCGTAGTAGCAGCAAATGACGGGGAATATATGAAGTACGGCCGCACGAAAGTTCGGCCACGCAACGCAAGCGGTAACGAATGCATTTTTTTGAGAACGTGGAACCGCTAGTACTGACGCAGAGTGCGCTGCGTCGGCATAGCGGCGTGTGTGTGTGATTAGGAGACGTCAGACGCTGCACGTGTCCGGCCAACATCACGTCCATTTGCTTTTTATAGCTCTGTCAGAAATTACGGCCGAAATTGTGCATCGTATGACCGCTATCGCGTCTTCCGTGAAAAAATGCGTTCGGACGCATCAACGCACTTTTTGACAGTAGATGTGAAAAAGAATGCAACGCCGGTTTTCTTTAACGCACGTAATGTGCGTTAAAGAAAACGTCCCGTGTGCACCCGGCCTAAGTCGGCAATGTTGTATCTCCATACAAGGGAGCAATAAAGCTTTATAGAATCGAGGACAGCGGAAAAAAAAGGATAAAAACTTTGAAATTCAGTATGTTGGCTTAGCTTTACGCGTTTCGCCATACTGGCGTCCTCAGGAACATTAACCCCTTCACTGCTGAGCCATTTTATGTCTTTAAAAAACATGTTTTTCTCTTTCATTATTTTTATTATTTTTGTTCTTTAAACATGGTCATGTTTGGTATCATTGGAAAGGCCATGCTGTGGCCTTTCTAATGATACCAAACATGACCCAGCTAGCTGCCAACAGTCAGGGGGTTCCTTTTGAACCCCGATATCTCCACCCCTATCTTTCCGTAGGAGTCAATTGGGACGTTCCCCACACGTCCTCAGCAGTGAAGCTTTTTCTATGTGATATAATCACAAAGGGTTTGATATGTGGATACCTCGCTTTACGTGCTGTAAATTACCGTATTTTTCGCTCCATAAGACGCACTTTTTTCCCCCAAAAAGTGGGGGGAAAAGTGGGTGCGTCTTATGGAGCGAATATGCCCAGCAGCTCGTGGATGTGCCTCCGCTCACCTGCCGCCGCCGCGTTCGTCTCCCTCTGAGCATGCGTCTGGCGGCAGGAAGCTTGGGCACTCGCCTGGGGGAGCCACGTGACCGCGGAGATCGCGGTCACGTGGCTCCCCCAGGCGAGTGCCCAAGCTTCCTGCCGCCGGACGCATGCTCAGAGGGAGATGAACGCGCGCGGCGGCAGGTGAGCGGAGGCACATCCACGAGCTGCTGGGCCATATCCATATGTGAGCTGGGGCATTATCAATGTGTGAGCTGATGGGGCAAATCCATGCTGGCTGGGGCAAATCCATGTGTGAGCTGGCTGGGGCAAATCCATGTGTGAGCTGGCTGGGGCAAATCCATGTGTGAGCTGATGGGGCAAATCCATGTGTGAGCTGATGGGGAAAATCCATGTGTGAGCTGGCTGGGGCAAATCCATGTGAGAGCTGATGGGGCAAATCCATGTGTGAGCTGATGGGGCAAATCCATGTGTGAGCTGATGGGGCAAATCCATGTGTGAGCTGATGGGGCAAATCCATGTGTGAGCTGATGGGGCAAATCCATGTGTGAGCTGATGGGGCAAATCCATGTGAGAGCTGGCTGGGGCAAATCCATGTGAGAGCTGGCTGGGGCAAATCCATGTGAGAGCTGGCTGGGGCAAATCCATGTGTGAGCTGGGGCAAATCCATGAGCTGATGGGGCAGATCCATGTGTGAGCTGGCTGGGGCAAATCCATGTGTGAGCTGGGGCAAATCCATGTGTGAGCTAAGGCATATCCACGTGTGAGCTAAGGCATATCCACGAGCTGGGGCAGTATATCCATTATTACACTATTTCATTCAGAATATTTATTTTCCGGTTTTCCTCCTCTAAAAACTAGGTGCGTCTTATGGTCAGGTGCGTCTTATGGAGCGAAAAATACGGTACTGAAATCGGTGAAATGTATGATTTTTGTAGCATTGTGACACGAAGGCTACACAGGAATGATATATTGTGAATCCGTATACTGTTGGTAGGAAAAATATAAATTCTGGTATAAAACAATGATTTTAATTGTTAGGAAAAAAAACACACAGAATGAACTCCACATTGACGAGGTTAAATCTTACATTAACACTCAAGTTGATGTTTTGGTTATTGAAAGTTGTTCTCCATGTGGGTGGACTAGCTAAAATTGCAATATTTTATCAATGTACAAATCTATATTTGTGGTCCTGTCCAAAGGTGGTACAAACAGTGTAAGGGAGTTAGGGAGGGCAAGAATATTTTCTACAATGAGATTGTACTGGACAAATCGAGGTGCCAGATAGTCAAAAATCCAGAATTCCGGGCGTTTATAACAGAATGTGTCCAGATCCTTAGTTACCGTAGGAGCCATTATTAGAGCTAATAATTTGCCAGGTCCTGATTTATATTTCTAGATCTCCATCTATTCCAAATTCTGTGCATTCATGTTAGCGTGTACGGGGTTATGGTTCTCTAGCCAGTATGATAAATATCCAGATTGTGAGCGTTAATCACCAAATGCCAAAACGTCCAACATGAGTGCAATGGGCACCATAAACAAACACTGTGCAATTGGTCTTTTTATTGTTTGTGGTGTGTTTTTTGGTTTTTTTTGTTTTTGGTGGGATAGTTGATGTGTGTTGGGCAAATTGCTGGTTCAGATGTGTGTGTTTACACTTGATACCTTTCTGCACCTTTTTGTATAAGACAATAAATGGTGTACAAATTACTGATTCAACTGTTCTGTGCTGTTGAAAAATGAAGAAAACAACTTTTTTTTATTTTTTAATATATATAAATGGCTATAATCCAACCTTCTTCTCTTCCCAGGGCTGTCTGTAACACTGGTATTATTTTTTTTTTTTTCGTGTCCGTGGACCCGGGTCTCTGACATGACGGGGGTGAGACTCGTATCAGATCAGGCTAATACCGGTCACTAGTTAATACCTTTTACTGGCTCTGGACATTACCATTTCCTATATTCATCTCAAATTGTGATAGGTGACCCCTGTTTCGGTGAATGCTACCTTTTTTAGGTAGTTTCCTGTGTGTGCGTAAAGAAGCAAAAATATATTGACCAAAAACAGGGGGGGGGGGATTAAATGTCCTCCCTAAATCTAGTTTACTGGTCCCAGAAATAGATTTTTTTTTTATTTTACTACTTCAGGGAAAAAAAAATCCTAGTCTAGATGACTTCATTATTCATAAGGTTTATTTTTCCATCTTCACTTTCTCTGTGAAATACACAATAATAAAATGATGATTTTTTTTAACATTTTTGGCTTCCAAAGTCTTTTCGGCTGTGTTTGGACAGTTTGATGGCTTTTTAAGTTTTATGTATTGTCAATGTTTTAATTATTATTTATTTTTTTAGGTGGTCTTGGAATGTTATTTAAGGAAAGACTTAGTCTACTGGAAAGCAACCCCAACATTTCATCACTGGTTGGTCGACAACAGAAGATTCGGCCTTACCTTCCAGAGCCCAGCTGACGCACGAGCCTTTGACAGAGGGGTCCGCAAAGCTATCGAAGACCTCACGGAAGGTAATGAAACTTTAGACCCGCATTCGGTCTATTCTTTGCCTCGGGGTGTGGAGCGCTTAAGATCCGTCGCATTCCATGGCTCCTTATTTTAAAACTGGTGGTACCAGAAAAACTTAAAGCCGGAGGAATGTTGGCAGGCGAACGAGTGTGTGTGTGATGACTTTTCTAATTCTGTGCTGGGTTGTCTGTGTTAAGCTAGTAAATGGTCTTCATTTAGAAGGGCCCCTAAGACATTCTAGTCTGTGTTCTGCATAGTCTTCCCAGTAATCATTGTTGACAATTTAGTAGATTTTTGCCCTAGTGTTTGGATTAATTTTGGATAAAAGTGGACACATGTTTGAAACTCTCATTCATAATCGCATGGATTATGTGCTTTTAATTTTCTTCCGACTCTTTTTTTTATTTGTATATTTTTAATGGTGATAGCCCTGATGAAGTGTGCTTAGGCTGTGTTGAATTTGAGATTAAGTGGAAAGCTGGCTTTCAGAGAGCCCTGACCTCAACCCTAAACACCCGAGGGATGAACTGGGACAAACCATTTCCATGTGGGCATATTGTGACAGGGCCGAGTGCCTTTCCCAGGCTCTTGTCATGAAGGTACCTGTGCGGAGTCCTGTGAAGTGTAGTATCGCTCCGGAAGAATTGATGCTAGAACTAGCATCCACTAAACCAGTGTTTCCCAAACCTGTCCTCAGGACCCTCCGCCTCGCCAGGTTTGCCAGATATCTGTAGCCCAGGTGATATGATTTGCTGCTCAGTGATTGCAGGATTCAGTCTGCTTTTCCCCAAAGTGATCTGCAAAACCTGGCCTGGTTGAGGGTCCTGAAGACAGACAGGTTTGGAAAACCCTGCACTAAACACAAGGTGCTAGATTGCGTACCGAACACTTAGGCTAGAGTCAGACGAACGCAGTCTGAGCGCACTCTGCGTGCGTGCACAACGGGCAGACGTTCCGACGGAAGATACTGTAGACACACAGTCCGTTTTTTATGACGGACGTAGAAAAAAAGGGAAATATGGGAAACAAAATTAATATGAAAAGGCATTTTGTGCGTCAAGGTGCTGGACATCGCAAATGTGCTGCATCTGACATTTCATCACTCTCACAGAATGCTACTCGGACGTGGTGCACTCTGCGCGTCCGTGTTAGCGGTTTTACGTTCTTGCCTAACCTTGCGTCCATTCGGCACGTGCGTTGTTCGGTGCGGACACACTTAGTGTGTGGGTCTCTTGCTCATGATTCTATACTACGACGGACGTTAAACGGTGCGCAAACACGGACGTGATCACTGCATTCGTCTGACACTGGCCTTAACCATAGCGTTTAGAAAGGTAACCATTAACATCAGGAGAAGTGACTTTAACGCATGCCCCCCCCCCAATTATCTTCCGAATACTAAACACTGTAAAGATCTGTTAGCACATCGGTGATTGCGCAAGCTTACTGTATTTTGTGCTCCTCATGTTACATATAGGATGCGCAATCAGTAATTAGTGCTAGGATAAGTAAGGTATTACAAAATCCTAACACTAACTACCACAACTAATGGGTTAAACGTTTTTACAGAGTAATGAAGTCCGGTGCTAAAGGATTTCACTTTTACAGAATCTACCTTAAACACCCCCCCCCCCCCATTCCATACTCTGTCTCCTCTCATCCTGCGGTGAGAACGGTGGCCCGATTTCGCCGCTTTTTGATGCTGGGAGCAGAGTGAGACTGGGGGCAAGTAATACCCAGTCTCCCTCTGCGATCACTCCGCAGCCCGACACAATCTTGCAAAAGCGAGATTGCGCAGGGCTCGCGGCCCAGCAGTGCAACCCTCCATGGGGTCCTATGGACTCCAAGAAATTATACTTGCGGCGGCGCAAAAACTGTACTTCCGAGTATCAGAGAGTGGTGCCTCGTTCCAGGGCAAGGCACTGAAGTCGCACCTGCCCTGGAATCTCATGCTAAAATGGGGACAATACGCAGGTGCAAGATTTTTCCCCATTTTTGGCGTGAGCTTTGTAATTGGGTCCAAGGTCTTCACTTTGGGCCATATTACAATGTTGGTGCTAACTTAACCAGAGCTGTTGTAAACTTACCAGAGCCATTATAGCCTATGGAGGGTTTAAGTTTACAACAGCTCTGGTTAAGTTAGCACCAACATTGTAATATGGCCCAAAGTCTTTCAGTTTAAGCACATTCTCGCCGCTCTACAGTCCAGGAGAGACGAATTCTAAACCTACCTTCGCTGTTAGATTTTAGGCATGGGTAGTGGAAATCGTTTTTTTTACGAGACATTCTTTGTACATAAGTTTGTGCTTTACGGCACACTCTTATCAACGGACAATTTCGGTAACGTGCTTTGCAGCCAAGGATTGCTTCCATGCCGAATCCTCATCCTCATGATCTTGGTCTTTGTGTGGTCCAGCAGAGCTGAGCCGCTGTTCCTAGTCCTTGATGAATAGCGGTCTGGCTGTTCCGCTGCTGGTACCTGTGAGCGATTGCTGTAAGAATTTCACAGAAATAAAAAAAAAATTTCTCTCCCCAACACACATGAAAGAATGAAGAAAGATGACATCTGTGGGCCTTGTGTTCAAACAAAACTAAAAGTATTTCTTCACATGGATGTTTTAGTCAGGCAGGGGTGTCGGATTGAGGAATTATACTTCTTCATGGGTTTTGGGTCTTAAAATCCTGGTGTAACTTTTTCAGATGACAAAACCTGTTGGTCAAAGTGTGTGCGTTTTGGCATTGGTTAAACGGGTGTGTCTATAGCTAAATGAAAGCCGATGCTCTTTGGCTTTTGCTCGTTACACACATCGTCATGGCACGTGTGGGTGATGACCTATGATTTCATAGCTTTCTTTTTCAAATGCTGCAGCCCATATCTAACCATGATGTTACTTCTCTCTCTTTTTTTAAGGATCCACCACTTCTTCTTCCACAATCCATAATGAAGCCGAGCTTGGGGATGATGATGTGTTTGCAGTAAGTAGACATGTGCTTTAACAGTGCAAATAACTCTGTATGACATGTTTTGCTGTTGGACCATGATGAAATATTTATCTTTGTATGTACATATGTTCTATAAATATTTGTCTGGGGGTTATTAAATAAGCACTGTTGTTGTAGCACCGGGATATGATGGCGTGTCACAAAAGTACATTCAAAGAGCAGCAGGAGAAGCTTCTCCTCGGAATGTTTGGGTTTTTCTTTTGTGTTTGAAACTTCAGCAAACCCTGGTGCTTGATGAATAACCTCGTCTGTTGTGTACAGATATTACACGTTCTCTAGTCTGTATAACGTGTCGTAACAGCATGGGCCGCTTGGCTGGTATAAAAGTTAAAGGAGAGGTCTTCCTTTAAAGCAGTGTTTCCCAAACCTGTCCTCAGGATCCTCTTACAGGTCAGGTTTTGAGGATCACCTTGAGGGAAATGCAGACTGAATCCTGCAATCACTGAGCAGCAAATCCTATCACCTGAGCTGTGCTTCACATATCTGGAAAACCTGACCTGTCAGCGGGCCCTGAGGACAGGTTTGGGAAACACTGCTTTAACCATTTCACTGCTGAGGACGTGTGGGGAACATCCTCGTTGACTCCTAAGGAAAGATAAGGCTGGAGATAGGGGTTACTTTGAACCCCGATATCTCCTGACTGTTTTCAGCTAGCAGGGTCATGTTTGGTATCATTAGAAAGGCCAGAGCATGGCCTTTCCAATGATACCAAACATGACCATGTTTAAAGTAAAGAAAAAAAATAACAATAATAATTATAAAAAGAAAAATGTTTTTTTTTTTTTTTTTTAAAAGACGTGAAATGGCTCAGCAGTGAAGGGGTTAAAGCCAACAGGCTGTAAACGGGGCTTGGCATTCAATCACTGTTTCCCCATAATACAGTCTTAAAAAAAAAAAAAAAAATTCCCCGCCTCCCTGTATACTTCCATAGATGCCATTGAGTATTCAGGTTGGTAAATCCAATGTTTCCACCAAAGATATGTTGCTGGTTTAAGACAGGGATCTCCACCTCTGCACCCACCCCCTCCCGATGTTTCTGTGCGACCCCCTCCTCCCATGATTCTCAAGCCACTTATTGCATTCAAAGAATTCTGGGAATTGTAGGCAATAAATATCTGGGGCAGGGGCAGAGTTTGAGATCCCTGCTTTAAGGGTTCTATACACTAAAGCGGTGGCACGCCGGCTCTTCGATCTGCAACAAGAGCATGCCATAGATTTCTGACTTGCAAAGATATCCGTAGGACAAACAGGTTGCCTAACGAGAAGTCAATTTACATTAAGGTGGAAGGTTACTAATAACAATTGTAAAAGTACAATCCTTAAATCTGGTCTAAAAATAGAAGTATAACCTTCTACTGAACACACAAAGAAGGCGGTGTGAGATACTCCTTTCAATTTACAAAATAAAACCCTGCACGTATATAGAGCAGAGTATGGGAAGGAGGAGGAATTTGCCAAGTCCATCGGAGGAGATATTTCCATGACTCACAACCCTCTGCCCATGATGGAGCTTGCCATTAGAGATACTTGGACTAGCCGCCGGCAGCTGTAATCCCCTCTCCTCTGTCCTATGCTCCTTCACTTATTCGTAACTTAATATTCTTGATAACATTCTTGTCTCTGCTTCCCTAAACATTTTGAAATGCTGAGAGCAGGGGGTCGGCGACCTTGCCCCTCCAGATGTTTTGGAATTACATCTCCTTTGGTGTTCAGCTACTTTTATTAGATTGACTGAACATGATGGGAAACGTAGTTCCAAACCATCTTGAGAGCCATGGTCGCTGACCCCCTGTCTTACTGCATAGTAACTGCTAAAAGAGAAGTAAAATAATTGAATGAGGCTTCAAGTCCGTGTTTGATGTGTACCTGCCAGTGACTGGTGTGAATTATGTGCAATATTCAGTGAAGAGAAATATATCCTGTCGCTTTACAAAACTTCAGTTCGGCACCCGGTGATGCCATCAGATTGCTCCCTGGATGTTGTGTTCTTGTGTAGCTTGCACCTGGTGACGCTGAGTGTGGGAACTGCCTTTAGGCTGGGTTCACACCTCAGCGTTTTACAGTGCGTTCCTCCTGCGTGCTGTAAAACGCAGAGACATGGAAATTCCATGATTTCCTATGGGACCGGTTCACACCTGGGCGTTTTACAGTGTGCAGGAACGCGCTGTAAAACCTCCTACGCCCAAAGAAGTACGGGAGCTTCTTTGGGGCGTATTTGCAGCGCGTTCACTCTGCAGTCTATGGCCGCGACCGCGCTGCAATGCGAGTCCGCGCGTTAAAAAACGTGCGTATTGTGCAGGTAAAAAAACGCTGAGGTGTGAACCCAGCCTTAGGACGGCTCTCCTGCTCTTACCTGTTACTTCCAGTAAACCAGGTATATATGCAAGGGGAGGGGCACTTCATTTTATAGGGCATTCGTAAAAATCTAGGGGCCCTATTCAATAGCTGACGCTAACATGGAGACAGTAAGCGGGATAATGTGCGCTTGCAGGTTTTCCGGGGAAAGTGCTATCTCTGCAACTCATTCCAGAACGCAGCGCTAATCTCCTGGATACCCGCGGTAGCACGTCCCTGCTACAGTGAGGATCAGCTCCTAGAGTCCATAGGACTACATAGAGGCTTGTGCTTCTGGGCCGCGAGCTCTGCTTACTTCTCCAAGCCAACAATTACATATCGCAACATTAGCGCCAAATATGGCATCGCGCTCATTGTTTGTTTGTTGGCCGTCTCTCGCTCCACTACAAATTTGACCGTAGTGAAGACCCCCATCTATTTCCAACCTGGTGGGCATACGGCTGTTGTAGTGAATAGAATTTAAAAGGCCATTATAGGGAATATACGTTTGACTCTTGCACAAGTCTTTACATGTTAAAGTTGCAGTCGGACACCTACTGTGCTGAAATCATCCTTTTAAGTTCTACTTTTATTTTGGTTTGTTGTGAATGTGTGAATGCCTTGGATATGATGTGACAGAGGGTTTATTATGTCAACTATCTCATTTCATAACATTTGTTAGGGTTTTTGTCAGGGAAATAGATTTGATCCCATTTCAACCAACCTTGAACATGTGCAACGATCATTGCGTAAATTCTGTCACCGTTTCACCAGTTCATCACCTGTAGCCCTGGTCAGTTTACTCTTAAAATACAGAAATGTAGCCTGGTTGGTGCGTGTCTTGTTATACCACGATACACTGATGTAGCTATGCCTTGGAATTCTGCAAATGAATTTAGGGAGGACCTCCACCCCTAGTTTTCAGTTCAATGGGCTTTCCGAATCCAAATGTTTAAACCCCTCCGGGGTAAATCGTGACCCTCTTGCTGTTTAGTACCCTTATATCTCATCTGGCCAGGCTGAGCGCGTCTTGGTTTTTAGAATTCAGTCTGCCGCCTGGATCGCGGTCTGGCTTTGACCGGAGACTCTGTTCTGTTTCCGTACTATTAAACTGTATTGCGCAAACCAGTCCTGGTCACAGCCAATTGGATAGATTCCCCGGGCCCCCCCTTACATTTTCATATGTTGTTAATGGACACTATAAATTGTCCTCAGAGTTTGTACATGGCCTGCAAGTATCCCAGTGGTTAGCGCTGCGTTTCGAGCCGAGATGCTGAGACAGCGCCTGCCCTGGAATATTGCGTTAAAATGGGGACGCTATGGGGAAACCTGCAGATTTTCCCTGTTGGCGTTCCCATTTTAGCGCACACGATGGAATAGTGCCCCAAGCATCTTCGCACCGCCCGGATGTTTTGAAACTACATCTCCCGTGATGCTTGGTTACCCATTCCATTGGCTGACCCTCATGGGAAATGTAGTTCCAGAACATCTGGAGGGCCAAGGCTGCTGACACTTGGTCTAAGGCAGTGTTTCACAAACCTGTCCTCTGGACCCCTAACAGGCCAGGTTTGCAGGATATCTGAAGCGCAGCACATGTGATATGATTTGCTGCTCAGTGATTGCTCCAAGGTGATCTGCAAAACCTGGCCTGGATGAGGGTCCCGAGAACAGGTTTGGGAAACACTGGTCTAGGACTGACAAAAGCACAATGTGCATTGTAGTTCTAGAGGTGCTGTGGTATGTTTTGGTCACCCCCTTTTTTTACAGTCTCTTATAAAGTATGTGTTATCAATGTAACGACTGTAACTGCTGCGTAGCGTAAGCTGTGATCGCGTTGTCTTCTATCCCCACCTTGAAACCGGTTTCGTTGCAGAATCACAAACCCTCCGCTGCACGAGGATTAGCCACCGGCTCTCGCAGCTTCTCCATCTTGTCAAACACAAGTGGTGACTAATGGTTTCTTTTGCTAGTTTTGTATCAAGTAGCATCTTGCTCAGTGCTGGAAGAGCAGATGAATAACTCAAAAAGCAAACTTTTGCAAACCTTCTTAACTGTGTATGGGATCACCCAAGGTCAAGCAGACGAATTCTAGGAGGGGCATGCTATTAATGTCTCTTATTTAATCAGTGAGCGGCTTCCTTTCTTTAAGATGTAGCAACCCTGTGAACAACAAAAGCTGTATACCAGAAAGGGGATTACTTAAAGGGACACTACCACTTACATGAACTGCATTGCAAATAAAAACACAATATAAGACACATGCTGCGGATTTTTTTTTTTGTCTGAAGTAATTGCATATAAAAAGGAAAAATAAAATTGGGTACTTTATCTCCGGCTTCCAGTTTCTGCATTTTTCCCATGATGCAGCATAGAAACATAGAAAAATGTCGGCAGATAAGAACCTTTCGGCCCATCTAGTCTGCCCAATTACATGGATACTTAACCTGGATTTATCTTTTGTTTAGGATAGCCTTATGCCTATCCCATGCTTGCTTAAATTCAATCACTGTTTTGGCCTCTACCACTTCTACTGGAAGGCAACATTTAATAAAAGTTTTGCTTTGTGGTTCTTGTTTTTTTAATCTACAATATCTACCTCCACCACATTAACTGGTAATGTATAGATAAGGCTGGGGTCAGACGAACGCAGTCTGAGCGCACTCTGCGTGCGTGCACAACGGATGGAAGTTCTGACGGAAGATACTGTAGACACCACACGGTCCGTTTTTTATGACGGACATAGAAAAAATGGGAAATCTGGGAAACTAAAAGGATATGAAAAGGCATTTTGTGCGTCAAGGTGCTGGGCGCTGCATCTGACGTCTCATCACGCACACAGAACGCTACGTGGACGTGGTGTGCTCTGCACGTCCTTGGTCGCGGTTTTACATTCTTGCCTAACTTGCGTCCATTTGCCACGTGCGTTGTGCGTGCGCAGTTTAGTGCACACGTACTTCGTGTGTGGGGCTCTATTGATCATGATTCTATGCTACGACGGATGTTAAAATGTGCAGCAACACGGACGTGATCACTGCGTTCGTCTGACACGGGCCTAAGGCAGCAGGGAGGTGTATTGTGTGGTGTAGGCTACCTGAGATAAGAGCTGGCAGCTGAATGAGATATGACGGGGAGCTTAAAAGAGTTCTAATCTACCCCCCCCCCGTGATGTCCTTTGAATTCATCCCACACAATACAATGATGTGAGTTGGCTGCCTGACCCACAGAGCCCATTCTGTGGCCAAAGCCACAAAGTGAGGTACAGTTACAGGTATTTATAAAGCGCTAACAAGTTCCGTAGTGCTGTACAGTGGGTGAGACAGAATAACAAATATACATACACGTTAAACAAACAGAACAGTAGGAGAGCGGACCCTGCTCGAGAGTGGTGACACGCTAAGTGAGGGTAAGTGGTAGAGTATGTGAAGTAGTGGGGTGCAAGTAGGGGCAAGAAATGTTGGGGGGGGGTTTATGGAGCGATCTCATAGTGTTCTCTGAAGTAATGTTTTCAGAGACTTCTTGAAGGCCAGGAGAGATGAGAGTCTAATGTTGAGGGAGTTCCACAAGCAGGGGGCAGTTTGGGTGAAGGCGAGAGTTGGGGGTTAGGGTACGAGGCGATGAGAACCTCAGATCATTGGCCGAGTGAAGTGGTCAGGACAGGATGTACCTGTTAATAAAGGAGGAGATGTAGGCAGGGGCGCGGTTATGGAGAGCTTTGTATGTGAGCACTAGTGTTTTGAAATGGATTCTAAAGGAAACCGTTTGCCAGTGTAGAGATTGACAGAGGGGCGAGAGGTGAGGTGGATGAGCCTGGCACAGGTGTTCTTTACAGACTGCAGAGGGAATGTCTGGTATTTCTTAAGGCCATTGAGAAGGAGTTTACAGTAATCAAAGCGGGAGATAAGAATTGGATGAGCATTTTAGCAGAGTCCTGATTAAGAAAGGGGTAGATGAAGGTAAAGGTACAAAAATGGACGCACCCAGTGACACATGGAGTGAAATAATTTTTCTCTTGCATGTAGAAACAAAGCACATGGAAGATATCGGCAACCTAAAATAAACACAATAAGGACATTTCATTTTTTTTTGCTGGTAGTGGCCCTTTAGCTGCATAGCAGAGCAGTTGTCTATTTTACTTGTTGCAGCGGCTGTGAAGGAATACAGCTATTGGTTTGCAATGGTAGTTTGCACTCAGGGTGGGAATCCTTTCCAGAGTTTCCTGGAGTCCTCTGGTCAGATACTTTCTTCCTCCAGTTGGCATTCTGCTCCCATCTGTGTTTTTAGAACAAGGACAGAAAAACCAGATGGGAGCAGAATGGGTTAAAAGGTGACTTCCTGTGCTCCAGAGAAGAAAAACTATCATTAGCAGCTGCTTCCCAGCTACCTGCCAGATTGATTTATGAAAGGAGATGGGGAGGGAGTCAGTGCCGGCTTGGTCTACATGAGATGGTCCTTGGTGCACAGTGACCTGCTTGTATGAGCAGACACACGCCATGCACACCATGCGTATGGTTCATGAAAGCTCTCCTCAGCTGCTCTTCATTTATTGATTCCTAAGCCTCCTCTAGCAGTCACCCCCCCCCCATTGTGCTCCGTGTGTCAAGCTGGTTAATATTATGTTTTGTCCTATTCATTGTACAGCACTGCAGAGTATGTTGGTGCTTTATAAATAGCTGTCATCAAATAAGATGATGCAGGTGAATCTGCTGAAATCAAACCTGTTAGTCGGTTGACATAATATCTGAATAATTCAGGATCCTCACGCTGCCTGCAAATCAATCGATGAAGAGCTTGCATAACGCTTTCAGATCTTTGGACAGGTTAAAGGGTTACTCTTATTAAATACAGTGTTATATCGGTTTATTTTTTTGCCCTTATTTGGGCAGATGCTGCTGACAGCCTCTGCCCAATTATTTATTTTTGGTGATTTTCACACATTTTTCTCACTGTGCACCGTTCCTACTCTTTAGCTCAGGACCTTCTGAATCCAGAAGTCTTGGAAACTGTACTACACAACTCGAGTAGGACATGCAAAATTGCGCACCGCAGCGGATTTGCACACTTTATGTACCCAGGTTCCGTAGCTCCTTCGCAGAGCAATGGACTGGAGCTCCGTGTACATGCGCAGATATGACTCATCGATTGCCTCTCTGTAAACGTTTGCTGTCATAGTCCGTTTCGGAGAAGGCGACGTCCATATGCGCTCTGTCAGGACTGTCAAGCTCCAGCCCCCCCTGTTGTTTCTGAACTACAACTCCCATGATTCTCTGGCCATCCACTGCATTGAAAAAATTCTGGGAATTTTAGTTAACATTGCAGGGTGGGGGGATTTTGACAGCCCCGCTTTACATGCTGCCCTCACTGGTGACAAGCAGCTGGGAAATTCAAAATCCCCGTCTGCTGATGCTGGGTGGGGTGGAGGAAAATACTTCACTTCTCCCTGTGTTTCTGTCCGAAGCTGCAGGGATTGGGGGGGGGGAGAGAGACTCATCCAGACCACTTTAGTGGTTTAAAGTGGCCAGGATATGTAGCCTATTCATTTAAAAAGGAGCATCTGTGTCCTCCATTGACCCTGTCAGTAACATGCATATTTTCCTTTGATTTTGGCACATTCCTGCAGGAGAAACACTGGTGCGATGTCTAGTTGCATTGTTATTTTTGTTTGTTCTTTGTGTACTCTATATAGTTGCATATGCATTCTCTAATATGACCTAAATTAGATGTTGCTGCACTACCCTTGCATTTTGAATTTTTTTCCCCCCGTATCCCGTTGTCTGCTTCTGCCTGTAGAATAATGGAGATCCGGCTCAATTGTCTTTCCTGGCTTTGATCCGATAAAGCTACTTCAGGCTGGGGTCAGACGAACGCAGTGTGAACGTGCGTTTAGCCGCACTTTATTACGGCCGTGGTAGCAGTAAATGACGTCCAATGACAGCCAGCGTCATACGAACGCATTCTTGCAAGAACGTCGAACCGCTAGTACTGGCGCACAGTGCGCTGCATCGGCATAGCGGGGGGCGCGCGCGTGTGATTAGGAGACGCCAGACGCTGCACATGTCCGGCCAACATCACGTCCATTTGTTGTTTTTTTTTTTATTATAGCTCCGTCAAAAATCACGGCCGTAATTGCGCACCGGGTGACCACTATCGCGTATTCCGTCAAAACATGCGTTCGAACGCACTTTTTGACGGTAGACGTGAAAAATGCATTGGTCTGACCCTAGCCTCAATGTTCTTGTTCTTCTTGGGCCTTTTGAAACGCAAACTACATTACATAGGCCTGTGTTCGCTTGTGCAAACTAGGGGGTATAGTCTTTCAATGGAGTAGAGCCGAACCTCTTCTCCCCCCCCCCCCCATGTTCTGTTTTCTAATATATTTTTTTTTAGTGCAATATTGGCTTTAAGCGGTACAAGATATTAATTGCAAGTTGTAACTATGAGAAGTTTGTATATTCTTGGCAGCACAGACACAATGATGTTCTAATCTGTCATATACATAGCATAGAAGTGGACATTAGAAAGGTTTGTGTGTGTATTTATATATTGCCGTCAACCAGAAGAGATGTCTTATGACAGCTGTTTGTTTTTTTTTTTTTTTTTTTGGAGTTTACATTTTTATGAATAAAAAAAGTCCTATAGCATCAGAAGATAAAGCGGCCGCGCAGCGCCGACACGTACAACGAAGAAACAGGACTAGTCATCGCAGCATCAAATAAGAGTAAATTAAAAAACGTCCTCTGTACTTGTCTCAGAAATAGAAAACTCAGAAAATCAAAAATATTACAGCTGTTTTTATCGTTTTGGTCATTGGTACATAAGCTTTAAGACTTGTATACATTTTTTTTCTCTTTTTGCTAAAACTCCAACGTTTTAAGATTCTGTAAAGCGATGCCCAAAGCTGAAAGGGGAATGTAGTGATTGGAAGAAAAGCTTAAATCTCCTTGTTGTGCTTATTTTATGTTGACCTCTTCCATGTGCTTTGTTTTTCTCTTAAGAAAATATTTTCCTCTGGATGCACCCAGTGACACACACATTGTGTGATATTTTGTGCTGTAAACTGCCCCCCTTCTGTCTTTTACATCACTTGCTGGAGTCTATGGGTCGATCACGGGCTCAAATCTAATTTTATTATGTGGGATGTATTCAAAGGACAACACCCAGGGGTTAAAATTAAAAGTCATTAAAGCTTCTGGTTTTATCGCATACAGCTGCCATCTCTTGGGTAGCCTGAACATCTCAATAAAACATAGAAACATGTCGGCAATATACCCCCTGCAGCCTTATCAAAACATTCCCTGTCTGATACTTTAGATTAGATAAGCCATAGAAGTAAAGAAAAACCTTTTGGTAAATAAATGTTGCCTCCATGAGGGAGATTAAAAAACCTAGACCCCTATTACAGTCTTCGCGCAAGTGGTTTTGCGTGTACATTTGCATGAGGGGGAAAAAAACATTTGCACGCAACGTTGTATTACAACGTTCGAGCAAACTATGCGCGTTAACGTTTAACGAGGATGGACTTGCGCAAGCGTGATGAACTGTGCGCGTCCTATACTTAACATTGTGAGCGCAAATGCGTTAGTATTACAATCTTTGCGCAACATTTAACGTTCAACGTTTGCGCACATAATTTTAACGTCTTTGAAAAGCTGGAGGTAAAGGCAAATCTGAACGTTCTGGTCGAAACCAAATACACCAGCACGAAAAAAAAATACAGCAAAGTATAGTTACACATTCTACACATACCCAAACAATAAAGTTGTGAATTTGTGCGTGTTTTTTTTATTGCCGCAGCATATATACTAAGATTTACGTTGACAGGTGCAAAAACGTGATTCAATTAAGGTAAATGGATGTCAATTAAGGTTCTTAATTCTGATTGGCTGAATCCCGCGGGAAAAACAGTCCGGGCACTGATTTACGTGCGCAACGTTACTGCGCGCGTATTACACTTCGTTTTGCGCTTCGTTTTTAGGAACATTTATTTTTTGTCGGATGAGAAAATGTGTTCGGATCGGAATACCCCGTTAATTTTCGCGCGATAACGCTGGACGATGCACACAAAAAAAATTAGCGCTGCGCGAAGAATGTAATAGGGGCCCTAATCTTTTAATTCTTTTATACGTGCATTGAATTCAAATAAACACAGCAGCGTGTGTTTTTAGAAAGTGCTTTTGCTTGTAATGCACAAGTGATCTGGTTACAGCTTATGGAAGTGGTGGTGTCCCTTTAAGCTCTGCCAGAGTCTTGTCTGGACCAAGGAGCTAGAACTCCATAAAGTGATTTTAAAATTCAGCTTGCAGTGTTCCTTGTTTACAGCGTTTCCTCGTGCAAAAGCTAGAGTTACCGCTATACACTTCTCTTTTACGGCTTTCTGTTGGTTTGTGCACCGGCAGTGCGTTTCATCCTTTAGATTGAAACGCCTTCCGACAGAACCCTGCTTGTCTCTATTCTCATCTGAGGCTTCCAGTTCCCTTGGGCTGCAAAAGCTTGTTATGGTAACTGTGTTTTGTTTCACTTTACTCCTTTCCCAAACATCCTGTTTTTGTCACCAACACCACTTAATACCCCCCCTGCACCTGTACTGCCGAGCGAGGCATTTTTATTGTGCTGATGGTTAAAATAGACACGAACAGAAAATCAAAACATCGGATCTTTTTTTTGACTTTGTTATGCATTTATGGGGGGGGGGTGTTTTGTTGTTTTTTGTTTTTTCTTGTAGAGCTCTGGTATGTGGAGTTCATGTTTTGCTTTGTGTAGTATTTTTTTTATAACTGCTACATGTTCTACCATTACAGTCGACAGAAACCACGTGGATTTATTTATATATATTTTCTTACAATTTTTTCTGAATAAGAGCAAAAAAATAACAGATTCCTATTAGCGCTTTCAGAGTGGGTCATTGTGTTGTTTGTTTTTTTTGGGTGCTCGAAAATTCAAGGTTTAATAAGATTATGGATCCCCCATAAGGGAATTGCTTTGAAACCAATTCTATTTTTTTTATGTCTGCGTCCGTTTGTGATGGAGGCAGCCGTTTGTATATTGTATTACTTTTTTATTACAGGGGAAGTTCTGGGATCGTGCTATCGTCTCCATTTGTGAAGGTTGTTCTTCGCCACATGTCCTCCTATTTCAAACCGGTCTTCTTTCAGTTACATGTGTTTGCTTTTCCTATTGTACTTTTGAAAACGTGTGACATTCTCCTTTTTTTTAAAGGTCACCTGTGTCAGGTGTAGGATACAAATGTGATTTGCCGTCCCTTGCTTGTTAATCCTGGATGAATTGTAACATAGTCCGTCTCGGGAAGTGCAGATAATTGGGGGGGGGGGCACTGACCTTGTAGAGGAACGCAAATTTTTAGCTATAAAGACTAAGGGCTAAATTACTTAGCGGACGCTAACGTGGAGACTGTAAGCAGGATATTGTGCGCTTGCAGATTTTCCTTTACGGTCTCCATGTTAATGTTGTATTTAGGGGAAGATGTTCTCGCCGTGGAAGGAGACGCTAAGCTCCTGCGATACTCGCAATAGCGCCTCCACGCCACCATAGGGCTACACAGAGCTTTGCACTTCCGGGCTGTGCGCTCGCTCTCATGAGAATGCGCAGCTCCACGATTTGTTCCCAGTCTCACTCTGCTCCCAGTTAGAAGCGTCGGATCGGGCTGCTTTTTCACTGAAGGATGAAAGGAGAGAATGGGATTTAATGGGGGGGTTAAAGCATGTTAAATAGATTTTGGTCTTTGCTGAATCCTTTAACCTCCCTGGCGGTCTAATTTTTTCAAAATTTCGTGTCTAAAATATATTTTTTTTATTTTTTTTTTTATAAAGGAAACGTGTTTTTGTACATAGTTGGCCTGTAATAATTAGGAAACAAGCACTGAAATCTGTGCAATCAAGAGTCCTTACTGGTAAAATCCTTTATAAATAAATAAAAAATAGTAAATACACTGAGTCCGATAAAGTTTGAAACACGTCATAATAATTTATTAACCCAAAAATAATTATCCAAAATAATGCAAATAAATGATATTCAATAAAATACAACAAAAAACACTGAAATCTGTCTGAAAACAAGGGCGAGACGATGTATGGTCTATTTCTTATCCTAGTGGCCGTTCATAAGCATTACACTGTATAATCCAAAATGTAAACTGTAAAAAAGATTTATTTTATGCTGGTCCCGTCCCCCTTGCATCGTGTGACTCGCAGGGAGCCTTTCAGGAAGCAGCTCGCCGCGATCACACTGCGGGGGACAGCGAGGGAGCCAGGAGGAGGTGAGTAAACATCCAGCCCGAGTGTGGCTCGGGGTTACCGTTCGCGGTAGCGAAATTTATCCACCAAGTCACACTCGGGAATACCGCCAGGGAGGTTAACACCAGCTTTTCGGAGGTGGTAAAATCTTTGCTTTTTGCGTCTCGATGGTAAATCGCTCCAGCACTTTGTAAAACCTCACTTGTTGAGACACTTGAAATAGATTCCACGCCGCGTGTTAAATATAGGAGACGCTTAAGCACAGTTAGCTCGCGCAAGCTGCAAGACTCAAAACATTTTCACTCCAGTTGTGCGTCCGGATTGGAATATCGATGCCAGACGTTAAACTTATCCTAGCGCTAATGCTTACATATTGAGATGCTACATTAGCACCAACTATGGAATAGTGCCCCCAGTTGCTGTGGAAAGCACTGGCATTGGCTTGGAGTTATACCTGTAGACGGCCCAAGAGTTTGGACACCTGGCTTTGTTGCAATAAATCCAGAATGTGACCTTCATGTCTCGCCCCTCGCATGTGGGTATCTGCAGAGAATGACTGTATCGTCGTTGTATTGTTTCCATTTAAACAGTTCTTCGGTAGAGCAGAACACACTTGTTCCTGATCCACAAGCACACATCCCATGTGTCCCAATTTAGGAAGGACACTCCAGGGTCTAATTTAAAAAAAAAAAAAAAACGAAATTCCAGTGCTTTTCACTTTGACGATTTTTCCATTTCACCTTCCTTCCTGTGAATTCACTATTTAGCAATTGGTCAACGTAGTGCACGGAAGATTGAGTTGCCGAAGCCCCATGGAAAATTTTTTTGAAAGTCGCCAATGTGGCCTTGACGAGTGTCACTGAACTGCAAAAAATAAAAAAAACTGAACTTTCCTATCCTCCCAATAGGTGTTTAAACCAATAAAAAGGAATTAAAATGTGTCAAAATAATAAGAGGTCCTTTAAAAAAAAAAAAAAAGTAATTAAAAAAAGTGTTCTATAAAAATGGCTTTTTGCTGAAGATGTGTGGAAAAATATATCAAGACTATTACGGTTTTACTTTGAAACCTATGGTATTCGCCTGTTTAAACTTGTCAAACCAAAAATCTGGGCATTTTGCCGACCATTCGGTGCAGTTCTGCGAATAGATAAACCATAGTGAAGTAATGGTTTATTTCATTACCACCAAAGACCGTCAAACTGCACCATATTACGCCGTCAATTCTCCTGTATTTTGCGAATTGACAAACTGCCACAAAATTGCAACGAATGGTGCGATTCGGTGACAGGTTCGGTGCTTGATGAATAGACCCTTTCATGTTTTGTATCAAATCGGTCTTTTTGCCCATATTGATGGGTGTGTTTTTTTTTGTTTTTTTTTTGGGGGGGTTGTCTGCCCCAAGCTGTACACCTTCTTCTGCACCCTCACCACTATTAAATAAGTATAGGCATAAAGATGAAATTAAGACTGATATTCTTTTACATATTCCCAAACAGTGACAGTTTATGCGGTGCTAATCTGTATTTTTAAACAAAGTAAATGATATTATTTATGGTGGTTGTTATTTAACATTTTATTAGTTTTTGGTTGAGCCTCTGGGGGAGGGGAGGGACATTGGAAGGGAGGGGGCATTTTATTTCACAATCAGTCACCAAGCCCAGGCCTCCGGGAAGAATACACACTTGGGCATGTGTGTATAGAACTCAATACAAGACACAGGAATAAACACTTGAAATGTTGCTTGAAGTACGTTTATGTAAAAAAATAAAGTTTCCTCTTCTCTGAAATGTTTTATGTAATTGGATTAAGCTTGGAATAGTCTCCCGTGACATTCTTCAAAGTGCAATCTTTTTGGACAGTTAAAATGTTGGAAGGTATGCAGAGGTCCTGCAGCTTTACAGACCCAAAAACCATACGTGTGTATAATAGCTGGATTTTTGCTAAAGCAGAGATTAATACCTTTGTATTTGTCGTTTGTTTTTGGGTTTTTTCTCAACTTAATCTTGACATTTTTTAACTGCAACTTTTTATTTTCTGAGAAAGGATTTTACCAGGAAGGATACATTGAGATTTCTCTTGTTTTCAAGTATGTCCTGGGTGGCGAGTCTGTACCGTTAGGTGTCTTGCCCAAGATCCCTTAAACTGGGGTCAGACGAGCGTACGGATTGCGCACAGTAACGGGTGCACTTTATAACTGATGAGATTGTGGTTACAATGTATCGGTTAGCTTTGACTGATGTTGAGAAAAAAAGTTGTATGCAGGGGTTTCTCTACGTCCATGTAGGTTTTTCACGTCGATGTCATCTTGGCGTCCATTGCAACATGCGTTGCCCGCGCGTGAGAAAGTGCGCACATGCTTCGTGTGTTCTGACTCCTTTTTGAAAAGCTTACGACGGACAGCAAACTGTGCGGTCAGACGGACATGAAAAGTGCGCTCGTCTGACCCCCAGCCTTACTGGAGAGGCGTTCTGGTCGGGATTCAAACCTGTGTCTCCACGGTTATAGAGCAGTGATGTTACCAATACTCCATCCAGCCGGTACAATTGCAGATAATGATTACATGGTTTGCAGAAACACCCAAATTATGTTTTTAAAATTGTGCTGCATGGCTTGACTGAGCCAGGGAAACCCATCTGTGCTAAATTTCTGCATTTTTAGAATTAAATGTTATTTTTTTTGTATTTGTGTATCTGCTTATTGGTTACGTGACTTTATTATATCAATACAGTTAAAGATACAATGACAAATGTTTCTAGATTGTCCCGTTCAAATCTGTGGACGAAACGTTGCTTGGCTTCTGGGGTTTGTTTTATTTAAAAAAAAAAATTATTCATCGGCTCCAAAACCTGACACTTATTGACCCAGCCCTGCTTGCAGGGTATTGTATGGTAACTTTAGCATCAATCTGGATAACTACTAGTCAAAACAAAGTGGTCCCTCTCATTGACAAGATGATCAGTGGTTTCCTAATTGAAAAGTGCAAAAGCCTGTTAGGTATGTATGTATGGGGTAGCATTGCCCTGAGTGAGTAGGGAGATGGGGCTTTAGTAAAGCCATCTGTTGTGGAATCTTCACTTTTTTTTGTCCTGGTTCCAGAATATTAGATTCCATTTTCTGAGCTCGCTCTCCAACAGACGATGCAGCCGTCGCTGTAGCACGAAATGATGACACATTGGTAGTTGCTCAAGATGTCTGCAGGAGAAACAGGATTAGCAAACAATGTAACTTTCCAGTTTGTCTTTGGCACTCCACGAAGACTTGCCTCTCGGGACTGAAGCTTTTTAAATAATCCAGAGCGCATGTTCACATTTAAGCATCAAATGTGTGCGTAAAACTGTAAATGCTACTTGGACTTGACAAATCCAGGGGCCAGGTAGCCATCGGCTCCTTATGTGACCACTCGCTAGGACATTTTGGAATACCCGAGGTCAGGTATAACTGAGCTCAGATTTATGGCCTTCCGGACCTTTGGGAACTTGGCCCATCCAACGGCTGCCGCTGTTGTCTGCTTTGAGAACCAGTGGATGAAGCCCAGCTCTGGAAAGGAGTTGGGAACTTGACTAAATGGTTGGTCTGGAGGGGCTAGTTTTTAACCCCTCGCTAACTCTGTTAAACAACCCTGTTCCCTAAAGGGACCCGCAAGCCAATGCGACCGTTATAATTGATTTTTAATGGCATTGAAAGGCGTCAGATTGGCCAAGAGTCTTCTGGGATTACGATGTCTGCTTCTTGATGCAGATGCTGTCCCTGCGCTCGGTGCTGTGGGAGACCCTGGTGTTGAAGAGGTGAGTGCTCAGAATCTGTTGGTGCGTTCGGGAGTATTAATATTATTTATATTACTGTGATATTTGTCAAATGGTCCCTGACGCTCTAAAATGATGACCGGCTTCTAGTTGGTTGCCGGGTGCCATGAGCAATGACACGAGCCTGTGAAATCTATTGACACGTTCTCCACATTGTGGAATAAAGTGATTTCCTCTAAATTTATATTGCAGCGTATTTAAAGCATTAATGTTACATCAGCTGTTGGGTTCTATTTTAAGGCAGGCTTCCAGTGAAAATACAGGCTGGTGATCTCAACGGTCTATAAATGACCCCTGCCAGACATTAAAATACCAGCTCTACATGTAGTGTGGGAAATGACTGCTGATCGCGGTTTTCAGAGTTCACTTGGCTTTTCTTTCTTCTCTGAGCTGCAGCATATCGGATTAGATTATAGTGACCGTAGTAAGATATAATTGGATTATACATTAAGCTCTGCTTTTTTCTTAATTAGCTTTTTTTCTTCTCGTGACACCTTTTATATCTCAAACCACACTTACTATTATCATTATTATCCTCATCATTTATATAGCGCCAACAGTTTCTGCAGCGCTTTACAATAACTAAAGGGAACAAGATAAAACTGACATATAAACGGAAACAAGAGGTGTAGAGGGCCCTGCTCATAGGAGCTTACAGTCTAGAGGGAGTGGGCTTGAGGAAGACCTTGAGTTTTACTGGATGTCAGGATTAATAGTGCTTTAAATAATCCCCTTGTCTCCGTCACCAGGTGCTGCTGGTCCACGTCATTTCAGAGCTCTAGGAATCTGGAAGTTCCTGCAGTTTTTATTTAATGTGATTTTTTTAAGGTTTCATCACTTGGAACGTGCGCACTTTATGTACACTAGTTCTGTAGTACCTGCGCAGAACGATGGATCGGCAGTCTCTCTCATGACGCTCACCATCACTGGTGATCTGAGAGAAGGTGACACCGACACGTAGAGTGTGCGGATGTCACCAGTGACCAGGAAATTCAATATCCAGGCTACCTGGTCACATGTGGACAGAGGAAACTCCTCCAATTCAGTGTTTCCTGCCAAAGCAGGGAGGGGGGGCACTCCACACAGAGTGCTAAATGGATACTTTAGGGTTAAAGGGACACTCCACCCAGCGGTATAAAGTGATCAGGAGGAGTAAAGTGAAGGAGTTTCCTCCACCATACCCAAAGTCACCAGCAGCTGTGATTTTTGAATTTCCCGACTGCCAGTTACCAGATCAGTCACTTTTGCCCAGTCGCGGTAGCACACGTTCTTAGAGCGGCAGCTGATGGATCGGATCTCTGCACGTTTACACAGCTCCGATCCATTGTTCTGAGCAGGCACTGCGAAACCTGCGCGTGTAAAGTCCCGTAGCGGTGCACAGTTTGCGGCTCCTATGCTAGTCGCGTAGAAGTGCAAACTGCACAAAAAGCGTCAAGGACTTCCGGTCTGGGACTTCGGATCCAAATGAATTTGAAGTGCAGACTTTAAGCTTTAATTCAAGGACTTGGACATTAATATCAAGTACACATTTTGGGAACTGCAGCCCTTTTTATAAACAGTCCCCCTCATTTTCAGGGGCTCAAATGTAATTGGACAAATGAATATAATCATGAATAACATGTTCATATTTAATATATTCTTTTGAGACTCCTTTACTGGCAATGACTGAAGTCTGGAACCCATGGACATTACCAAAGACTTGGTTTCCTCCTTTCTGATGCTTTGCCAGGCTCTAACTTCAGCTGTCTATAGTTGTTCTTTGTGGGTTTTTCTGCCTTTTTAGTTTTACCTTCAGCAAGTGAAATTTATAAAGGATTTTACCAGGAAGGATACATGGAGATTCCTCTTGTTTTCATGTACGTCCTGGGTTCAAGAACATTGAAATTTTACAGTTCTTACAGAAATACAAAGTAATAGAATTGAAGATATTAAAAACAAAACACATATTCAGATTAACAGAAAATAAATATGTAGGAAATAAAGTCATTCTGTTGTATGTTTACAGGTGCATTCTGTATTGAGGTATGTTAATAGGGAACTCTTAAGTGACTTTAGACTGGGGGGGAAGATTTGATGGCGTCTGGGAGGTTATTCCATAACTGCGGTGCTCTGTAGGAAAATGATGATCGAGCCACTTTCTTTTTGTATTGTGGTATTGCAAGTAAGGTGCAGGTCCTGGATCGGAGGTTATAGGATGAGGGAGCTGCTGGGGGAAGCGGCCTATTCAGGTAGGGTGGTAGCTTCCCAGAAAAGCTGTTAAACACCAGGTTGGAAAGGTGAAGGGTGCGTCTGGATTCCAGTGACAGACAGTTTAGCTCTTTTAACATGTCACAATGGTGGGTCATGTAGTTAGGCTGGGGTCAGACGAGCGTAGTGTTCACGTCCGTGATTGCGCCTAAAAGTACGTCCGTGATAGCATGAAAGTCCATCGGAGCCCGACACATGAAGTACGTCCGCACTGAACTGCGGACGCACTGAACTGCGGACGCACAACGGCCGCGGCCCACGGACACAAGGCAGGCAAGAACGTACAACCCCTAGAACGGCCGCACAAAGAGCGCTGCGTCCGCAACGTCCGCATAGCTTTGTGTGTGAGTGATGGAACGTGGTCAGACGGACTGCATTTATACGTCCAGCATTTTTCACGGACAAAATGGTTTTGCTTTTTAATTTATTTTTCCTCCTACATCCGTCAAAAAATAAACGTCAGTGAAAAAAACGGACTGTGTGACCACTACTGTGTCTTCCGTACTGACGTGCGTCCGTGTGCAAGGACATACAGTCCGTAGACATCACGCTCGTCTGACCCTAGCCTTACATTGTAGCACAAAGCAGCAGAATGAGTTACACAATGTAGTAAGTTTCTGGAGGTGTGTTGTTGGGTTGAACAGGTGTTTGACAAGGTATCCATTCCTAGAATTTCACCGCTGCCTTCTAAATGTCTGGGTTGTTCTACCAAAAAAGGTGTTTTTGGCAGTTTTGTGCCCGTAGGTCTTTGTGGAGTGGTACAAGACCGTGTGCATGAATGAAAGCTTTCCCTGCGTGTTATTTCAGGCCACACTCTTCATTATTCTTGTTACATTGCGGCCCAGGAATTCGTCCAGTGAATTCTCCTCTCTGGCTCATCCAGGTTATTTTAGATAATCCTGCTCCTTGTTTACCAAAACCACAGCTATCTTTGCGTGTGGTGGGAGAGCGAGGATGTTTCCTTTTCGCTGCTGGTGGCCTTCGCCTCAGATGTTCCAATAAATTACTTGCTTTTAAAGCCTAGAAGACAAGTTCTGAATCAGACAGCGGCGGCTTGTAATGTACAAACTTGGGATTTATTTCTTCTTCTGGTTTTGTATCCTAGAGGTGGAGCACTATTTTTAAGTCGGTTTTACTATTTAAATTCATTTCAGTGGCGTTTTCAACTTTTTTTTTTTTTTCCAGTCAAGCCGGAACATTTCTTACAATATCTGTTTATTCATTACGGCCATTGTTTAGCTTTGTTGGATTGGTGATCAACTTTGCCGATCTGTGCAGGGGGGGGGGGGGGGTTGGATTACAAAAAGGCAGTGGAAGTGTCCCCCTTCCAATGAGCAGTGAATGAAAAATGCCACGCCACGGCATGTAGTATCCATATGCTGCAGGTGAGTAATCCCCGATGGACCTGCCTGGATTTCCTTCCCTGCAGCATATGAATTATACATGTTGCAGGGCAACACTTTCCCCTGTGCTTCCCTCTACATGAAATATGTGTCTTGGAAAATAAGGCCGATCTGGCAACCCTACTTTATATATGCAAGTTATACTCGTTACTGTTTCTTTAAATGTCGCTACACAGATTAACCCTTTTTTGTGACCTGCTTTCTGACCACCTAAAGCATCTGTGGGCACATCATGGTACAACATTGGATGCGGAGGGTCGATTTACCTCTCAACTCCAGGATGCCGCCAACAGCCTCAGATAGGAGATATCTTAGCATGGCCATGAAGTTGATGGACATGATTGGCTGTTAGATTGTATATATATCTCACGAGTATAGCAGTATGTAGTGATACCTTTTTTTTTTTTCCTTTTTTTTTTTTTTTATTGAACTAACGTTACATTTAAAAGACAAGCTTTTGAGAGGATTCCTTGCTTCCTCAGGTCTGGATGCTTACTGATCAGTTCCTAGACTTGAACATGGGTGGGGGATTTAGGCTAGGGTCAGACGAACGCATTTTTCACGTGCGTGTAGCCGCACAAAATCACGGCTGTGCTAGCAGCAAATGACATCCAATGCCGGGGAACATACGACGAACGGCCGCACGAAAGTTCGTCCGTGCAACGTAAGTGGCCAACGAACGCATTTTTTCGAGAACGTCAAACCGCTACTACTGACGTACAGAGTGCGCTGCGTCCGCATAGCGGCGTGTTTGCGTGATTGGGAGACGTCAGACGCTGCACACGTCTGGCCAACATAACGTCCAGACGCAAAAGGGTTTTATTGATGATCCGTACAAAATCACGGACGAAAATGCGCATCGTATGACCGCTATCGCGTATTCCGTGAAAAAATACGTCCATTCGTTCGAACGCACTTTTTCACGGACAACGTGAAAAATGCGTTCGTCTGACCCTAGCCTAAGATGTCGTCAAAAGTGAAATGTATGTATATGTAATTTAGTGAGGGGGTGGATTGCTTTTATGCCAAGTGCTGAGAACATCCGCTTTGTTTCTCTTCATTAATGGAGAAGTGGTTTTTAATTTGTTCGTCACCCACATTTTTCAGCACATTGCAATCAGTGTGTGGCTTTTAGGCTTGTTTGTTCAGCTTTCTCTTGGCAGTGATTGGGACTTCTTGAATTGACACATTCTGTTACAATCCGGCTATCCCCGTTCAAGAAAGGACAGTCCCTATTTTGGAACGCAAATCCCTCGGTTTAGGGGTACAAAGCGCTGCAGAACAACACAACTCAGAGTCTGTAAACTTAATACATCAAGTGATTTATTAAAACAAGCATGTTGGGCTCATTTGAAAAGGAATATATGTGATGGGGTGCAGCACGGAAAGGGGACCTGACCGCTACACATTCACTATATTCTCCTTTTAGTTATATAGCGCCGCAACACTTTACAAGATCCGTGTACAAGGGGTTGATGCAATAGAACACCACACATGGATGATACGGCCTGATTCATGGGACCCTGTACACAAGGGAACTTACTATCTATGAGATGTACAAGTATTTTGTGAGTTCTAACAAACATCTATTAAACAGATACAATTATTTATAAAGCGCCAACAAGTTCCATAGCACTGTACGATGGGTGAGACGGAACAACAAATATACATACAAGTTAAACGCACAGAAAAGTAGGAGAGAGAGGACATGGTTGCCAGCACGAATACTTTGTAGCCATCTAAAGTGTGTGTGTGTGTGTGTGTGTGTGTGTGTCTGTCTGTGTCTCTCTCTAGGAGGCCAGGGGCTTGTGTATTTATTATGCCCAGTTTTAAGTACACAGCATCCACATATATGGCCTGGTAGGAGTCTATAACGTATAGGAATCGCCTGATCTCTGACCAAGCCTACAGTGGCATCCCCCCAAAATGCAAGTGTCCCTCCTTGGCCGTTGCAAAAAAAAAGGAGAAATGCTATAGTGTCTTCATTAGCGTTTTCTGGGGTGTATTCGCCAAATTTTAAAGCTCGGTTGTGAATTCTTTGGAAAACTGTAAGCCTTGAAGAATAATTGAACTTTTGCACAGTTACACTATATTAATCTTGCGGTTTAGCAGCCGGTGCTTATTGCGGTTTATCTGTTTTTTTTAGTGTTCGTATTAATGACGTTTTCTCTGTGTATAAAATTTTTGTTTGCTTAATGCTTTTAAAATCCTCCTATTATAGTCACTTAATGGAAAATGATCTCGTTACAGACTGGCACCGATAGTTCTTCAAACTCGTCACAAAAGAGGGAGCCACCAGTCAGAACCATTGCATCTCCTCTGCCGAGCGGACATTGCCGATACAGCCCTCTCAGCCGCATTGACACTTATGGCCTGGACCAGTATACTTCGGAACCAGTAGGTCCACTCCCCCCCCCCCCCCTTTCTTGATCTCATTGCTGATTGACAAATGTAATGGCACTTCTTCAACCCTGGTTCAGGATCCGCTATGGAATTTATGCACCCACTTTTACGTTAATGTTATGTTAAATATCAGTTTGCAATGATTTACAGTGGCAAGAAAAAGTATGTGAACCCTTTTGGATTCTGTGGAGTTTTGCATGAATTGGTCATAAAATGTGCTCTGATCTTCATCTAAGTCACAACAATTTGAAAAACACAGTCTGCTTAAAATAATACAACACAAACATTATATGTTTTCATGCTTTTATTGAACAGAACATGTAAACCTTCACAGTGCAGGGTGGAAAAAGTGTGAACCTTTGGACTTATTAACTGGTTGACCCTCCTTTGGCAGCAATAACCTCAACCAAACGTTTCCTGTAGTTGCAGATCAGACCTGCACAACGATCTGGAGTAATTTTAGACCACTCCTCTTCACAAAACTGTTTCAGTGTAGCAATATTCTTGGGATGTCTGGTGTGAATCGCTCTCTTAACCACTTCTATGCGGAGGACGCGCTCAGCGCGTCCTCCGCATGGCTGCTGGTGTGCTGAGGACGCGCTGAGCGCGTCCTCACTTTGGGGTCAGCGTTCGGCCGGGTTCCGGCCGATCGCTGGCCCCCCCCGGTGCGGGCTGACCTCCTCGATGTCAGCCCAGCATCCGGAACCGCCGCCGATGAAATTAGGTGTCATCGCGGCAGCGCGATGACACCTAATTCAGGCGCGCCCCCCCCCCCCGCATGTGCAAAGGAGGCGCCTGAAAGGGAGGGGGGAGGTCCTTCGGACCTCCCTCCCGATCGGCGGCGTTGCGGGGGTTAACCCAGGCACCATTTGGAAGGGCACAGCCTGCCCTTCCAAATGTTACCTGGCATTAACCCCTGGGGAGCCGGATCATGAATCGGTGCTGAAAAGCACCGGTTCGTGATCCTTTCCCGGAGCTGGCCGACATCTTGGATGTCGGCCAAGCCTCCGGGAACTCCCCCTGAGGACTGGCGTCATCGTGCATAGCACGATGACGCCAGTCCTAGAGTTAACCCCTAACTGCCACCAACGGTGGAGATAGGGAGTTCCAATGAACTCCCTATCTCCCGATCCGTGGCAGCTAGGGGTTAACGTTTGGTATTGTTGGATCGGCCAGAGCATGGCCGTTCCAACGATACCAAACTCGAAAGTGAAAACAGTTTGTAAAAAAAAAAATATATATATATTTTATTTTTTTTTCTTATTTTTTTTTTAAATAAACACTTTTGTGTATCACACTGATTGGACTCAAGGTTGGCTCACTCCTGGCTCCAATTAGCTCGTGGAGAAGTCATTAGGCTAGGGGTTCACATACTTTTTCCACCCTGCACTGTGAATGTTTACATGTTCTGTTCAATAAAAACATGAACACATAGAATGTTTGTGTTGTATTATTTTAAGCAGACTGTGTTTTTCAAATTGTTGTGATTTAGATGAAGATCAGATCACATTTTATGACCAATTCATGCAAAACTCAACGTAATCCCAAAGGGTTCACATACTTTTTCTTGCCACTGTATCGTTGCATTTTAAGAACTGTGGTACGGATTCTATATTTTTCCTTTTTTGTGTCATGCCATCCACAGAACGGCTAATATTTCTGTCAGTCCTGATTTTTCAGAGCATGTACGCACGGTCAGGAACTTCCTTTAACTGAACGATAAATGCTCACATGCAATCAGCAGATGTGCGTACAGCCCGTTCTCTCAGATGCATGAAATATTTGCTTGCCTGTGTCGCACGAGATTTTTTTTGTGACCTTTGCTAGAATTAGGCACCACTTCAAGTACTTCTTGGATCATATTGGAAGTGGAAAAGCAAAGCGATGGTGCATGATACTGTAACCACTAAATGCCATCATGTATCCGATGGGCTGTCATGTGACGGCTGTCTGCCTTCTGGTCATGTATGTATTGTTTAAATCAGGGATGTCAAACTCAGTTCCCCCCATATCTTGATGGCCTAAGAATCCCAGAAATCTTTGCATGCAACAGCCTGAGAATCATGGGAGTTGTAGTTCAGCAGCATCTTGGGGGCGGAGTTTGACATCCCTGGTTTAAGTGTTCTTTGATTTTGCCATTATTTGTCTTTCTTTACTGTGAGAAAATAAGTTCCTGAGGGCTTCCTCTACGAACGCATAGTAAAAAAACATTCTATATCTCTCTCTCTGGGTGCCACGTCCTACATACTCTGTATTTAACCTATATTTGGGAGTGTGCACCATGTTGAAGAAGACAGGTGCTTACTTGCATATATCTCTCTCTATATCCGTATATGTGAGCCGGCAGATTATCTTAACCCCCTCAATACGTTGAAAACCTGCATTATGGTATATTTCTCTCAATCACTTTACATTTAGAAATCGGTGCTCATGTCAGCTGAATGTGAACCTAATATTTGGCTTTAAATACCGGTGTCCTCCTGTCTTTCAGTCCTTGCCCAGACCGCCTAGGCACGTCAGCTTTCCGGACGACGACGATGAAATTGTTAGGATCAACCCAAGGGAACGAAACTGGCTCACCGGTTACGAGGACTATCGGCAGGCTCCCATTCACCGGAAATACACAGACCCGGAGAACGTGGACGCTTACGTACGTTTCGACAAAAGTGAATCCTCCAAGCACGATTACAACTACCCTTACGTAGACCACTCCGATTTCGGCGTGTGCAAGAACATGAAGGGCGCGGTTATAAACACGCAGCCAAACAGGTGCAAGCCGAGGAGAAAAGACGGAGAGCGGTCAAGGTGCATCTACTGCAGAGACATGTTCAACCATGACGAGAATGGTCGGGGTCAGTGTCAGGACGCGCCAGACACTGTCCGAAACTGCATCCGTCGGGTCAGCTGCATGGGGTTTGCAGACTGTGTGCTTTACCATTGTATGTCCGACTCGGAAGGGGATTATACAGACGCTTGTTCTTGTGACACCAGTGACGAGAAGTTCTGTCGTCGGTGGATGCTTCTTATCCCGCTGTCCATCATTGCACCGGGCATGTGCTGTTACCTCCCGCTACGTGCTTGTTATAAATGTGGTGTCATGTGCGGCTGCTGCGGAGGGAAGCACAAAGCCGCGGGCTGACCACGTGCAAGTCGGAAAGCTTTCTGTCTCTTCCGATCGGTTTCTGGGATCGCCTTGGCATTAAACAATCAGTTGGAGGCTATTAGCCCCAACATAAAAAAAAAATAAACATTGAACTGAAAAACAAGAGATTTCAAATGGGGTTTCTAATAAACTATTCTAATACTGAAGAATTGTCGACGAGAAGGAATATTGAGGAGTTACCAGTGGCCAGCAAGAAACCACGTGTATAATACAAAATACGAACAAGACAAAACATAAGAATACAGGATTTTTCAGTCTTTGGGGGTGGGGGGGGGGAATGTCACCTGTACATAGAGATGGCACTTCCAGAAAGCAAAGTTCCTTCTGGTCAAGGCTGATTTAGAAAGCCTCGGGGAGGGGAGGGTTTTTAATACATAAATAAAATCCCCTCCTCTTTATAAGTATTTTAACCTGCAGCCTGGTGCTCTGTACTAATCTACTATAACGTGAGGTAACCAGAGTACAATAATGCAGTATTGCTATTTTGTCTATTATGCCAAAACCAATTATTTATGCATATATAGTATTTGATGTCCATCATCATTTCTTTTGTATAAAAGAATAATGTTTTTGGGGTAGGGTTTGATTTATATACTTTTATTTTCATTTTTTTTTTTCTTACGTGGTCTATTTCTGGTCCAGATAATTCTTACGTGCGACTCCGTTGCATACGTAATAAAAACGAGAAAAATATTACCGCATTTCTTAATTTATGAGAGATATTGTAAATTCCAATAATCTGTTTGCCTCCAGGCTACGTAACGTGGCAAGGTTTGCACATAATTCTGTAATTGTAAGGGTTATGCTTAGCTTTGTGAGATTTTCTTATGTGACCATATTTACATACAGGCACTCGTTTTGTGCTCTTTTTTTTTTTTTTTTTTTTTTTCCTATTCCTTAACTGTAGAACAATAGTGCAAAACATAAAAAAAAAAGTGCGTTCCTTCGGATTTATGGCTTGCGGTCAGTTTCCGCTGAGAAGCTGGTGCAGCTGCAAACGATTAGGTTAATTTATTTATATCCATTCACTAGATTTGAAATATAGAATTTTTGAATTTAGTAAGTGTCCTTTATAAACCTGCAACACCTTATTTTCTCTTTCATGGTATATTTTACAGTACAAACACTACCACTATGGATCAACTGATATTTGCCCATTTAATGGAATATCTGTCTGAAATGTACAGATATTGGTAATGGTGTTTTTTCAGCCACAGATGAACTTGGACACTCTTCAATTCGGCCGCTGATGAATTTAGAAGAGTCTTTTAAAAAGATATGATTAGAAATATCTGTTTTAATTTCAGACTGTTGCTATCCATGAAATGGTAAGTATTGACCGATCCTGATTATTGGTCGTTCCCTAACCACAACGGAGTAAAACGTTGTGAAAGAAGTATGAAAAGCAACAGCCATTTACCTTTCGGCCCCTTTGTTCTGTGCTCATTCCTTTGCCTTGGAAAGGCGTTTCCGGGAGCCCCCTTCAGAATGTCCTACAGATGAAGCTTACATAAAATCTAAATTTCGCAGCGGAAACTGACGGCCTCGAATACATCCAAATCCTTAACCCTTTCACTGCTGAGGACGTGTGGAGAACGTCCTTATTGACTCCTAAGGAAAGCTAGGAGAGAAGATAGGGGTTTGTTTGAACCCTGATATCTCCCGACTGGTTTCAGCTAGCATGGTCATGTTTGGTATCATTAGAAAGGCCATAGCATGGGCCTTTCCAATGATACCAAACATGACCATGTTTAAAGTAAAGAAACAAATAACAACAATAATAATAAAAAAAGGAAATTTTTTTTTTTTTTTTTTTAAACGTAAAATGGCTGAGCAGTGAAGGGGTTAAAGATTCAACAGTGTGGCCATTAATGCACCAGCTCCTTCACATGCCTGGCATCTGTTTTTCTCCAGCTAGGGCACTTTGTCGGGCTCTTTCAACATTTTTCAATACGTTGGATGTTGTGGAGATGTAGGCTATTGGTTCGGCCTCTTGTGGTGTTCCTCGTTAGCTTTGTTAGAATCTGTAATGGATGCTTTTCTGTTAAGAATGTGGCCTTTTGTAATTGACAGGAACAATTGTGGTTGGGTATACATCTATACAACCATGTAACTCGCTGGTCAACAGTTTGGTGTCTTAAGACCATTCTATTGGATTAACCATTGGTTTACATACTAGTATTGCCAAATTAAATATTTGTGAACCTTCTTCACTTCTGCAAGACCTTGATTTCCTGGGTCTGAATATGTAGTATTGGGATTTTCTCCTCCCGATGGAGACTGCCAGCCCAGTTTTATTACCTGAAAAGTTCTTCGATCCGGATGCTTTGGTAGAGTCCTCAATGCAATTTGCTTTTGCTAATGTTTTGATGGAATCGTTTTGCATTTTCCATGCAATGCAGAGGAATATTGGTTTGGGTGGTGCAGAAAAAGGCTCTAAAAATGCTCCGTTTGTTTTTTTTTTCTTAAGGGCGTCCTCGCCTTTGCATTTCTCCCAAGGCATAAAGCGACATGTCTGAGGTAAAGGAGTGGGTGAAAGCAGAATACTATGAGCTAGTGGCATTTCAAAATCAACAGTCTTGTTGCTTATCGTTTCCCAGTACTGATAAGCCTTGTCATTGGCGTCTCAACCACCTGAATATAGCATGAGGTGACCCAAGTATTGAGGGCAAAGTAGACCCCTCATAGGAGATTAATGGAGAAAAGATTCAGTGCTATTTAGTGTTGGAATTGGGGCTGCTGGTAGGAAAAGGGATCAAATTCAAACCCTTACACGTTATAACTGACATGCAACGATTACATGTTGTCACTTTCACCGGTGATTACATAATGGTTCGTGTTATAGTTCGAAGTTAAATTATACTTGATCTACACCTACTCTGCCAAGAATTGGCTGTTTTCCATCTTTCACTGAACCAGATCTGTTTACAGCGGAGATGTACGTAACCAGTTGAATTCGCAGCTTTCCAATCACCAAACTGTAACCGGCAAGTGCAACTCGCCTGTAATCGGAATGGCATAACTTAGGGATAGTGTAACAGGTTGGGATACAGTCTGTATGGACACCAGCAGCTGATCTAGCAGTTGCCAGGTTACCAGACTGCAGTCTGTCCTATCTACTCTAGATCTCGGTACATCACGTCGTCCTTTCGTGTCCATGCTCAAGCAGGACGCATACTTAATTTTCTGTATTGCTAAACTCATCGTGACTCTTTTGTCAGGTTTTCAAAAGCCGCTTTGAGACGTATACGTTCTAGGAGTTGCTTTCTAGATGACCAGTCCATTTTATTAAAAACAATAGTTTTCTAGCGTTCCCCTGAGGAATTTGTGACCACATGGGCCATTTGTAAAACACAAACTCCGGCCTGACAAAACCTACTTTTGATTTAGAGACTTTGAAGTCTCTTTTGTAGTTCCTTTTGTTTCTGTGAATGTCTAAAATAAATCTAAGCAGGGTGGTGTCACTTTAGTAATGGTCACCACATTTTCCAATTGTAACACCGTTACCACTTTATTTTTCCACCACAGGTTGTGCGGTTTCTAAATGCCATTAGTGTTAATCATGGGTTTTGTTTGCTGAGCAATTGCTAACAATCCTAGCTTACTAAAAGGTATTTTGGTTGAATTGCCCCAGTAACAGTTATAACCTTTAACCTCCCTGGGGGTCTATTTATTTCAAATTTTCATGTCCCTAAGCGCTCTATTTTTGTCGTTGTTTTGCTTCCCCCCCCCCCCCCAGTGGTATCCCGAGTGTAGCTCGGGGTTAAATTCCTATGTTGAAAGCGGTAACCCCGAGCAACACTTGGGCTGGATACATTACCTCTCCCTGCGCTCCCTCTATGTCCCCTGCAGTCTCCACCAACAACTGCAACCTCATACTTCCTGGTTTCCTCCTCGCGAGAAGGGAATCCAGGAAGTAAAACGCTGCGATCGCCGGAGGAGACTGCAGGGATCAGCGAGGGAGCGCAGAGAGAGGTGATGTATACAGCCGGAGTGTGGCTCGAGGTTACCGCTTTCAGCAGTGAAATTTAACCCCGAGACACACTCGGGAAAACCGTCAAGGGGGTTAAATGGATTAAACTATAAAATGTTCAATTTAAATCTGAAATCTATTTTGTACTACCTACTTCTAGACAGATTAGTGTGATATCAATAGGTTCCTTGATGTACTTTATATCAAAATGTTTTTTTTTTTTTTTGTTCTTTCATCCCCTTGGTGGGTGGTGGGGTTCTTTATTCGCAACACCGCTACTCTTTGTCAGGAGGCTAACTGATAAAGCTTTAGAATCATAAATTTCTTTAAAACAATGGCAGCTACTTTGTTTTTCTTTCAGATATTTCATATTTTGTTCGCTCTAAAATGCACATTTTGTGATTGGGGACTTTAATATTGCTCTTAGTGTGTGACTTCTAGTTACCAAATCGAGGAGCTAGAGGAAATAGAAGACACAAAGTTGGTGCTAACTTAACCATAGCTGTTGTAAACTTAACCACTCCATAGACCAGTGGTTCCCAACTGCGGTCCTCACGTACCCCTAACAGGCCATGTTTTAAGGACTACCTTGAGGAATGCAGACTGAATCCTGCAATCACTGAGCAGCAAATCCTATCACATGTGCTGTGCTTCAGATATCTGGAAAACCTGGCCTGTTAGGGGTACTTGAGGACCGCGGTTGGGAACCACTGCCATAGACTGTAATGGATCTGGTAGGTTTAGAACAGCTCTGCTTAAGTTAGCACCAACTTTGTAATACTGCCCTAAGTATATTATTTAAATGTCAAGTCAGTGATTGGAAATCATCCTGACCTTTTAAAATGATCTATTACAACTTTTGTATTTGGTCATACAACGCAGCAGACTGTGCTTCATTATCCATCTCTCTTGATCTGCAATGCTTATTGGCAATGTTGTTTTGTATTTTCCCTAGTTCGCGGCAAAAACCTTTCATTGGACTAAATTAACACTAACCTTTCTAGAATCTGGTCCCAAGTTCGGAATCTCAAACTCTGCCCCCTAGAAGTAGATTGCCTACATGACCCATGATCCTTTCAATGCAAACGATCCCTAGGGAATCTTGGGAGACAGATTTCAGAGACCTCTGGAGGGACCAGAGTTTGAGATCCCTGCTCAAAGACTGTAGACGCTCAGCCTTGGCCCTCCAGATGTTTTGGAACCAGATTTCCCTTAAGGCTCTGTTGACCTTATGAATGGCTTGGTATCATGGGAGATGTAGTTCTAAAACGTCTGGAGGGCCTAAATTGATCTATCCTACTCAAAGACCCCCCCCCCCCCCAGAACACTTAGTAGAAAAGGTGGAATGCTAAATGTTTTCTGACAGATGATATAATTTTTAGATAGTTGCTAAATGATTACATGGAATGGAAATTGGGATATCGGGCCGTATTTAGCTTACAAGCCTGATGAATACCAACCAACAGGTGGGTGTTTGGGAACTTTAATGTGCCCAAAATGTAAAATCTGGCTTTTGTATCTGGTGTGGACCTGTTCTATTCAAGTGAGATGATTGCTTAGGCCCTCCTGGTTTTAATTACAGGTGTATCTATTTGTAACATTGACAGTAAATGTGCAGTTACTGTCAAACGGTCTCGTGGTACCCGTTGTAGCAGCTGTTCACATTGTTGGTTCCTTTCTGCTGATAGCATTATAATATAAGCTACATTCTTAAATTTAAAAACCTAGAATAGTATCTAGATCTGTCAGCAACTTTGCCACAGTGTCTTATTTACATTTCCCAAGCTCTGCTGCTGTCAGTGTTTTCACTGGTTCCCATCGTTCCCGTAAGACCCTTTAAAAAGGGACTGGGTTTTCGGTATAAGGTAATGTTTGCTTTCAATTCAACCCCTCAAATCTAAAAAAAAAAAAGGATCCTGGTACAGTATCAAAGCTCTTCAGGCACAGCTCAGCATTGCAAACCTTTAAAGGCCTGTGACTTGTTGGCATGGCAACGCTGTCACGGCAAGAAGATGCTGGTCCATCATGTAGGCATTGCATCTTAATAAATTGAGGTTTACATCACCACCGTAAACTTACTGATAGGGGGGAGGGGGAGTGATGGACCAATCATAAACACAATGGATCCTCCTTGCAGTGGGGGGGGGTGGGTTTCTGGGGGGGGGGGTGTTTTGTACAAGATTATATTGTGAAAAATAGCCAAATAATTTTTGTATTGTAAAAGTAAAATCTATATAAAAAAAATTATATTCTTAAACCATACTAGCAATGTACAATCTGAATATTAATGAGGTGTTTCGGGGATCGGCTTTCTGAAAAGTTGGCATTTCTGTTCCTGCCATAATTACTCCCTGCAGTAAACTGCCAGCGGGTGCGTGCCTTTACCCCAGCCTCTGCTTGCACATTGACATTAGTTTTAATACTTTTAAGGCCACATCTGTGATGTCTCTGGCCCTTAAAGGGCTCATAGTTTTGCATTGGTGTTTTTTTTGTTTTTGTTTTGTTAACTGTATAGATCTGTACTGTGTAAATATGAGTTCCGCTCTCCCATTTAAAATCCTAATATTGCAAGATTTCTCAATAGTCTAAAACGATGTTTTGTAACAGGTTTGGTGTTTACTCTTCCTCTTCGTGATCTTTTTAAGTTTCGATTTAGCCATGTAACTTGCTGATGATCTCTCTGGGAGACGGGGGTGGAAATAAAAAAAATAATTTTTATATGACCATGTAATAAACTTCATATCCCTGAAAGAAAAGGCAGTGGTTTTATTGTATCGGACATCTAATTTCTATTTCAAACTTTATTTGCATCTGGAGAACACTTTGGCGTCCTCAAACGTCTAAGGCTAGGGTCAGACGAACGCATTTTCACGTTGTCTGTGAAAAAGTGCGTTCGAACGAATGGACGCATTTTTTCACGGAGTACGCGATAGCAGTCATACGATGCGCATTTGCATCCGTGATTTTGTACGGATCATCAATAAAACACTTTGCATCTGGACGTTATGTTGGCCGGACATTAGCAGCGTCTGACATCTCCAAATCACGCACACACGCGCTAGCGGACACAGCGCACTCTGTACAACCGTACTAGAGGTTTTACGTTCTCGACAAAATGCGTTCGTTTGCCACTTGCGTTGCGCAGCCGGACTTTTGTGCGACCGTACTTAGTATATTGGCCGTCATTGCCTGGCACTTGCTGCTAGTGCGGCCGTGATTTAAGTGCGGCTGCACGCGCGTTCGCACTGCCTCAGTCTGACCCTAGCCTTAGCTTTCGCCTCGTTAATTTGCTGTTCAACGATAAGAAAACACAAAACCTGCTTTGGGTGATATTTTTAATAAATGTATTTTAATACCTTCCCCTCTTTTTATTTCGCCCAAAATGTATAAAAATCTACACCCTCAAAGACTTTTTTTTTTTTTTAGTAAATGCGTACAAAGAAATAATCTATAATATTGAAGCGTGTGTCTAATAGATGTCATTTTTTAACAATATTTTGTTACGCTGTGCTTCTAAGTTTTCGATGATGGCGGAGGAACCTTCCTGGGGTCCCTTGTTGTCCTCCATGCTGTAGGCTGGGGGTCGTCAACCTTGGCCCTCCAGATGTTTTGGAACTACATCTCCCACAAGCCTCTGCCAACTTGGTAGCCAAGCATCATGGCTGAGGTAGTCCAAAACATCTGCAGTGCAAGGTTGCTAACCCCTGCTGTCGGCAGACACACCTGGTGGTAAATCGAGCCTTTGATTTTCAATGTGACGCTGCCCCACACACATACGATTATTATCAACATGGTTCCTTCTGTAGACAGGTTATTAGTATTGATTTGTAAGGTTAAATTCTAAAATGTAATTGGACCCATTGTACAGCAAATAGATCATTTAAGCTCCTCAGACTCAAAATTGTATTCTACAATGTACACAATTGTTTTGTGTTTTTTGTCGTCTTTGTAAGCCTTTCCATACTAGTGGAGATGGCCGTTTGCTACTCGTGGGTCACTTTGTAAAGCATGTGTTTCAGAGAGGTGTTTGCCAACATTCTATGTGTTTTGGAGAGCCGGGCTACACGGGGTTCTAGTGCTGCGTGACTATAGACCTGCTGGCAGAGATGCTAATTCCAACTTTGCATTCTGGGATTGGGTTCATCAGAACAATGTCTGTAAACCTAGCAGAGCTCTTCAGGTATGATGTTAGGGTCTCCTTAAACCAAATTCAATTCTTCCATTTTTAAGAAGGCAGTTTTATTATTTTTACACACCAGTGCGTTTGCATGCTCACGAAGTCGGATTTGTTGCTGGAACGAAGGCTCGGGTCAGACGAGCGCAGTGTTCACGTCCGTGTTGCCGCACATTTTAACGTCCGTGGTAGCATACAATTCTGATCAATAGAGACCCACACACGAAGTACATCCGCACAGCAGTGCGGACGCACAATGGACGCGGCAAACGGATGCAAGTTAGGCAAGAACGTAAAACCGCTACAACGGACGTGCGGAGTGCACAACATCCGCATAGCTTTGTGTGTGAGTGATGGAACGAAGTCAGACGGACTGCTTTTTTGACATCCAGCATTTTTGACGGACAAAATGTTTTTCATATCATGTATCATTTTTTTTCATTTTACATATTCATTTTATTCCATCTACATCAGTCAAAAAAAACAAACATCCGTCACAAAAACTGACAGTGTGGCCACTACCTTATCAGTCAGAAAGTACGTCCGTTGTGCATGGACGCACAGAATGCATTTGTCTGACCCTAGCCTAACGTGAGCGATACCATGGGAACACCTTCCATTTCCTCTTCATACAAGCCCTGGTTTTGTCCATCAGGTGTCCTGCGGGATGTAAAGCCTGTTGGATACATGTGTAGAGTCTGAGCCAGGGATCCCAAGCTCTGGCCCCACTAGATGTTGATGGCCTACAATTCCCAGAATTCTTTGAATGCAATGAATTTCCAGAGAATCATGGGAGATGTAATTCAGAAACTTATAGGGGTGCCAGAGTTTGAGATCCGTGGTCTGAGCCACTGCATTTGCAGTTACCACGTCTTGGCTTTTCCGGCAGATGTCTTTTATACACAATGGATTATTGGTGCGAGTGCACACAATTGCTAAAATAACCACTCCTTTGCCACAAATAGAACTTGGAAGGATTTAAACCTGTGTTCTGAAGGTGTAATGCCATCTTCAATTGGTTTACAGGTGTTTCCTCGCACACAGAGTAAATAATGTCCACCTGTTAGCAGAGCTTCGAATGAACCAAACGTAGACCTCTTTGGAAAGGAATAAAAGCTACAAATGTAGATCCGCTGGCTCTTGCCAACAACAAACTAGGCTCTTAAACCTCACTTTAACCATTTCTTAATGACACTAAAAATGTTGCTGCATGTTGACGGTCTTTACTGTCCTCATTTAGGCCCCGTTCACACTGTGCGATTTTTCTGCCCGATTTTCATATTCGCGATGTCGTGGTTTTGCGCGATTTTGCAAAGCACCACCAATGCAAATTTGAAAAAAAAGGGTCATGTACCAGCAACATGCTACCGCGACATGGCGCAGCAAGATGTGAACAGCTTCATTGAAATGCATTGGAGAAGCTACATAGCGCTACGTCGCATGGATTTTGCTGCAACGTCGCGGCAAAGACTGCGCGATAAAGTCACACAGTGTGAACGGGGTCTTAATGGTAACCGTGGTCGTCTTGCCCCCTGTATCACTTCCGGTTTATTCACTCCATTCGTCACACTCCAAATCTTGTTCGAAATCGCTTGACGAACCCTTCCAGTGAGTGCAATTCTAGAGCCAACTTGTAAATAGGCATCGACAGATACACTCCATGGCTGAGAATTGTGCCATCTGACAGACATTCGCTACCCGGGGAAATCTTCTACATTTTGGTTATGTTTTTTTATTATTTTTATTTTAAATCTGTGGTAAAGGAGAGCTAATCCAGCTTTGACATTTTTGTTTCTGTATTCTTTGTATTGTATTTCCCCCCCCCCTTGTGTTTTTTGTTTTGGGGGTGTTTTCTTGCTATTGCTCAAATTAACAAATAAAAGTGCCTAAACGGTTATATTCATTATTTACATGTATACTAAAAGTGTTGTAGTAATTTTTTATAAGCCTTTTTACCTGTGTAAAAAAATAAATACAAAAAACATAAACTATACATACAAGTGTAATGCTGTACATTTTAGTTAACTTTTTTTATTGTTTCTAATATGTATGATCAACGTAGTTACTGCTTTAAATTTCGTACCATGTAAATATAAACACGTAATATGAAAAATGTTCGTCTTAAGCTACTTATTGACAAATCTCAATGGTTGGTGACTCTTAGATCTACAGTATGTAAAAATGTAAAGTACTTTAGGTGCCTCTCCTATTGGCAACATGTACCGAAGTTGCAATAAAGTGTAAGCACTCATGGGACTCTATTAAATTTTTTGTTTTTAGTTATTCCGTACATACACTTGTAAATTTACTGTGCGCATTTAATGTTGCGGTTAAAGGGAAACTTGTCTATTCTGTTTTTATAATCCTATTTAACCTTAAATAAAGTTCCCCATATCATGGTATTTTTCGAATTTTTTTTTATTTATTGCACCCACTCACACAATATTCCTATGGTACCTGTCTTAATTTTTTTTGAGTATTTTACCAGGAAGGATACATTGAGATTTCTCTCGTTTTCAAGTATGTCCTGGGTGTCGTATATACCGTTAGGTGTCTTGCCCAAGGACACTTACTGGAGAGGTGCTCATGCTGGGATTTATTACATGTAATGCTTTACAAAACCTTATAATCGTAAAATTATTCTACTTTTTTCCCCTTTTAAAAGCTTGATTTTATGGAATAGAAAATTTAAAGGGACGCTCTACACATCCCATCCTCCCTGCTATGCCAGGAAACACTCCGTGAAGTGGAGGAGCTTCCTCTGGGCACACGTGTGTCACCAGCAGCTAGGATTTTTAATTTCTGTAAGCAAATTGTGTTTTTAAGTTCCCATCTGGTATCTCGCAGAGATGAGCAATGTGGGAGAGAAAATGTTTAGAGCAAAACCAGCAAAAAAAAAACACCCCCTGGACTCGAAAAGGCTTGTAATAGTATTTATTTATTTATTGGGGGGGGGGGGGCTTATTTATTAATTATAAATGTATTCCATATTTTATTTATGGCTGACGTTTCATGGCAACAAAACACCGCAATGTCTTAAAGCAGGGCTTGCTGACCTCGTCGGACCAAGAGTTGTGCCCAGCAGGCTGGGTATTCAAATCCCATCTGACTGTGTGGGTGAAGGAAACTCCTTCTTCACACAAGAATATCAGGCAAACGGGCCTACAGGGAGAGGGGTGGGACTCCGCACAGCCGGACGGCATTAAAAAGGTAAAGTGGCCAGCGTGTGTAGAGTGTCCCTTTTAAAAGTTATGGCACAGTTAACGTGCGGGTTGTTTTTTTGTACTTTAGAAATCTGTGAATCAAATAGTGAGTTGCTCCTGCACCTCGTTCTTCTGCCAAACCTATCTGTGCAGTGGATTCGCTGAATTAACAGGCCTTCTCATAAAGAATGACTGTGTTCCTGACTGTGTTCCTGACTCTCCTACAGAATCTGGAGATGGTTGGCTTGATCATGTAAACAGAACGCAGTAACAGTGTAGCAGATAATCCATTTGCCGAGTGTTGATCTGACACCAAAATCCCACTAACAGATTCCTTCTATTAAGGCTAGGGTCAGATGAACGCATTTTTCACGTTGTCCGTGAAAATGTGCGTTCGAACGAATGGACGTATTTTTCCACTGAATACGCGATAGCGGTCATACGATGCTCATTTTCGTCCGTGATTTTGTACGGATCATCAATAAAACCCTTTTTGTGTCTGGACGTTATGTTGGCCGGACATTAGCAGCGTCTGACGTCTCCCAATCACGCACACACGCCGCTAGCGGACGCAGCGCACTCTGTACGTCAGTAGTAGCGGTTTGACGTTCTCGAAAAAATGCGTTCGTTTGCCACTTGCGTTGCGCGGCCGCACTTTTGTGCGGCCGTTCTTCATATGCAGCCCAGCATTGGACATCATTTGCTGCTAGCACGGCCGTGATTTAGTGCGGTTAAACGCACGTTAAAACTGCTTTCGTCTGACCTTAGCCTTAAAGGGGATCGTATCAAACCTATTGCTAACTTGGCGTAAACAACCCTGAGAGAATCATCTTCTGCAGACAACGGCTCTCATTGTGCCCAATAATCCAAGAGGTTGCCTTTTCAGCTTTCCTCACAAACTATGTTTTAATAATCTGGAGGTTCAAGGGGTGCTGTCCGCTACTATTGCTGTCAATTGTGAAGTTTGCAGCTCTTTCTCAAATGAAACAAATGTTTTCTGCAAACACATTGATTGCCCATAATGAATTGTACATACAACTCTTGTTGTGTTAACTCCTATGTTTAAAGGGCCGCTACCACCCAAAAATGTCCTTATTGTGTTCATGTTGCTGATCTTACATGTGCTTTTTCACTTGTACAAGTATTTTATAAAATACTTTACTCTGTCACTGGGTGCATCCATTGTGTGATCTTGTGTTGTAAACGGTTTCCCCCGTATCTTTTAGATCACTTGCTCCTCGCTGCGTGGCTTTGGCCATGAAAGGGAGTAAATGGGTCCATCACCAACTCGCATCATTGTATTGTGTGGGATGTATTCAAAAGACCTCACCAGCAGGTAGATTTACAGGGTTATTCAAAGAGATCCGAATTGGGGCCGAAAGGTAACCGAACAGCGAAATTCAGCGTACGGTTACCTTTCCTGGCCATTCGGCTATTCAGAGAGCAGGCAGTTCGTCAAATGTTGGTGATTTGCCTGCACATACGGTGCCTGTTCGGTGCCTGTTCGAGGGCAGTGAAATCCCCATAGAGAAGCAATGCTTCGTCTATTCAGAGAACACAAAACCGCAGTGAAAAGTTGCCGCGTTGCCCTGCTGTTCGGTGGTTTCATTTATCAGGTTTATTCAGGAGAATCCCATAGGCTTCAATGTTAAAAATATTCCCGTTTTAATACAATATCTAATAAACCGTTCATTATAATCTGAAGTAAAAAGTCTATAGATTTTTTTTAGGATCTTTTATTCATTTTTCGGGATTTGTTTGCAAATTTTTTTTAATCGTTTTTTCTTTTTTCTGTAACTGCCCATGTAAATTCCAGACATTTTCGTTCTGTAGTTTCTTTGCAAACAGCGTTTCAATTTTCAAACATTCAAGCGTACTGTTTTGTTTTTCACTTCATTCGTCTGTGGTGTCGGGTTTTTCCGGCGGCTGCTCTGCGCTGTGATCGGTGGCTGCTCGGGTTTCTCTGGCGGGGTTAATCCAGATGTTTTTGCGGGTTTCGGTGTGCGTTCGCCGGGTTTTGCTGTGAGTTTGCGGCGGCTTTTCCCTGCACTACGATGGCCCTGTGGTGCTTGCTGAATACACCACAGGATCGCCGAATTGAAGAGAACAAAAAGTCACCGCACGTTCGGTTTCGATTTCTCTTTGAATAACCCTGTAAGTCTTTTAAGCTCCTTGTCACATCTCAGTCAGCTGCCAGCCTGGAGAACAATAGCCTCCTGCCACCTTAACTGTTAACAAAACCTGCGCAAAAGATTTACTTTGTGGATTTTTCCCATGATGCAACACAATCTGGTAACAGGAGATCACCTAATTTTATTTTTCCTTGCTACATGCAATTACTTTATAAAAACACATGCTATTTGTTTAAAGTGTTTTTATTTGTAATGTCTTTTTTTTTTTTTTTTAATGTTTGTTTTAATTCCACCTACTGATGGTTTTATATAAAGGAGAAAAGAGCGGTAGTACCTGCTCTCAGAACTGCTCCACTGTTGCCTTCCTGCAGTCGTATGCTCTAAAGTGTTTGTGATGTCCCACGGACACAGGCCGGACATTTCCTGCACGGAGCTGTTTGGGGAAATAAAAACAATTCCGGTCATTTAATGAAATTCTTGTTTTGACTTCTTGCCTGTAATGCACATTGTTTTGCTCCTCGTCTACAAGATGAGGGCTCTTTTGAATTGCTTGCAAAGAATAACAATTTTTGCAGTGATATACTCGTCCAAGTAAGCTTCTCTTCTACTGAAACAAGATTCCTTTCCAAAAGTGGGATTGTTAGAGAGAAAAGCGTTATGTTGCATTCGCGCTTTGTCTATGGGGGAAAAAATATTGATTTGAAATGTTTATAGCACATAAATGTAAGATGAAATAGTTTGGCGAATAGATACTTTTTTTCTTTGCGTTACCTTTTAAAAGAATAAGGAACGGTAACATAAACTTGTGCTTGTTTTTTGGTTTTTCCCCTTTTTCATTTGCTCATTGGTGTTTTACAGACCTATTGTTGGAATGAAAAGTTCTAGTCTGCAGATAGTGTCCCTCAATTTCAAACTGGAGCATATATAATTACTGGCATACTAGGGGCCTGTAAATCAGGGATCTCAAACTCTAGCCGCCCCAGATGTTGATCACCAAAAAAAAAAACAGAATTCTTTGAAATAGGTGGGCAGAGCATTGTGGGAGTTGCAGTTCAGGAACTTCTAGAGGGTCATTGTTTGAGATCCCTGCTGTAAATGATAAAGATAATGGTCAGATCTCCTGTTTATGGGGATTTGTAATGATCCCAATAAGATTAGCGAAGCGGCTTCCAAAAAATACCAATAGAATATGAAAAATATCTGTGGCATAATGCCGGTATATGGAAATTACAGTAACGCCTTGTATCTGTACTGTACAGGGATTTTCACGCTTTGTAAACCCCTGAATCCTATCCCTGTACAGCACTGAGTGACCCCAGAGCTCTCCCTGTATTCTGCCCTCTCCCTGTATTCTGCCCTCTCCCTGCCTGCAGTAATGCACCCGTAAAGGTATTTGTAGGACTTTCTTTTTGCCTGTTCTGTAAGGGTGGGTCTCCTTATTCCAGACCATTTGCAGTTATACAGGGTCAACGCAGAAGTGAGGTTTTGATGAGTTTAATTTACCTAGTGAAACACTTTTTTAAATTTGCTCAAATCTGCACTAGACATTTAATCCGATTTCATTTTGTTGATGTTTTTCAAAAAAAATTATTATTCAGGAGTTCCATTGTTTTTGTAGTGGAGGGGTCTGTCGTTTGCTTTCTGAAGAGCCCCACAAAAAACCCAAAGCGAATTGTAACAAAAGCGTGCATCTGGTAGGAATATAATTTTCACCATCGTGTCCTATCCAACGTTTCACAGTGGTTTAAATTAAATTGGGGAAAAATAAAATTTCCAAAATGGTGAGCAGTATATTCGGAAGACGAGAACAAGAGTGGCACATAGCCATTGTGTGATAAATACATGATGGATTCTTAGATAATCCATTATGGAGGATCCTGGACAAGGTCTACTTGTAACTTTCAGTGGCCAGGCTGTCATTTAAGAGGGCAGCAAAACCCCAGGTACTAATAGCTGTGACTCGAAAGAATATATTGACTAGAAATGGGCTCAATACCACTTCTTGATGGTTCTTCATGACCAGCTGTGCTATGGAGGAGAAATGTTCCCCACCTAGTGGGTTGTCTTCTTCCTTGGGACACCACAAAAACTATGTACTGTCCTAGAGCTTGACAGTATCATGGGCTGGCTGGAGAACACTTTGATGTGCCTGATGCACTCAGACATGTACTATGATGTGGGGAAGATCTTATTTTTGATGTCTTGTCAAATATTTGAGCTTTTGGTGGTTTAAACTGGTTAGGAATCTCACACTAGGTGGGCTAAGTGGTTCTTTGCGGTCTTCCATCTGATGATTCACTGGATGGGATGACGAAAGTAATTGGCATTAGTTACACTAGAGACCTAATTCAAGCCAACCGGTCTATTTATGGAGCGTTTGGTGTATGTCTTTCAGCCACAATTATAGGGAGAATATAACCACTACACTTAAAGTAATCTATTTACACCACAGTAAACATGTTATTCCTGTTGATGTCTCTTGTCCTAATTGCATATTTCTACCTACAACTATGGTTCGGATCCAAACTTGACTGGCAGTGTCCCAGCGTGACTGCCGACAGAATTAGAATTGTCTATTTCTTTTTCCGGTGGTCAAGTGAGCACCATCTGTTCAAGCCATCTTATCTTGGCCATTTATAGATTAGACAGTTTTTAGACTTCAGAATACACATGATTGTAATATTTATATGCGCATCCTTTTTTATTTTTTAAATCCCCGTCAAAAATAGATTTTCTAAATCTATTCTGATGGACAAACCAAGAATACTTTGCTTTGTTTTTGATCTCGTTGGAAAGTCATTCGTACAAGAGTCCCAGGCTGGAGGCTTACAGGAAGGCTCCTAAAAACATAACATATATATGTTATTTAAAACGCAAAGAATCAGTATTGGATGTAGTATACATGTAGTAAACTGTGAGAGCTAAAAATACACGGAAATCACACGGAGGTGGGGATTTTGGCCAAATGTTCGATTAAAGTGTAGCAGTTTTGCCACGCGTGGTACTTTTTAAGGCGTGTTACTCCAGCCCAGGCACCTTGATGTACATTGCAGACTCAGAGAAAAGTAATCGGGAGTGTTGTGAAGCCGCAATAGTATACAATGTGGATAAATATAACATTTAATAAAGATCGTAAACAGAAATATTCATAAGAGGATGTACTTTTAAACTTTTGGTGAAAGTCCTACAAGTCACTGATTATTTGCTGCTGTCAGCTGAAAGATCATGTTTCTGCCTCAACAATCAGACTTTGTCATAGCTATTCAAACAACTTGCCAGGGGTTGCATCCAGTGTTGAGGTACCCCCTCTTAAAATATTGATTAAATTCATACTATTTAAGAAATGTACACGTTGCCCCTTCTTCCTGTTTACCTTTCTTGCAGCGAGGGGTCTAAATCCCTGGTGGTGCAGGAGGAGAGCCGCTCTGGACCCACATCTATGAACCGTGGTAGCCGATACGGATCAATAGTGGTCTTGTGGTGGAGCAATGTGGTCTGCAACTAGGCTGGGAGCAGACCACACAATGTTAGCTTTCTCTAGCTGGGACGTCGCTTGTATATCATCTGCGAGTGTTGCATGCTCTTTTGACTCCAATTGGGCGCCAGAGGGTGTTACATGATCTGCCCCTGACAGAAGTGCAGACTGCACCAGGACTGCCAAAGCACCCTGGAGCCACTGGGTCAATGAAATCAGGGCCACTTTTGAGTACCCATTTGTTTCAGGCCCTCTGATTACCCCTGGGCAGACTGATCAGGACTGGATTTATAATTGAGCAGAGTTGGCATGTGCCTACAGGCGCTTTGCTCTCAAAAAAATATATAATCTTTTACTAAAGTATTTAGACCATTGTGTCGCTGGAGCCCTACATACTAGGACATATGAAGTATCATTGGAAAGGCCAGAGTATGACCTTTCTAATTAATTTTTTCTTCTAATGCAGCACTTTTGTTCACTTTACCAACGCACCTCCTTTCCCACACTGCTAGCAAGTGTGGAGGTGATGGCACAATGCATTGTTTCATCAACAACCTGAACCTTCGCACTGCAGTGAGGAGAGGCCGGGGCTTTCGAACCCTGCATCTGATTTTTTTTTTTTTTTTTTACACTGCACAAGTTCAAGGGATGTATCTATTGGAAAGGTCAGAGTCTGGTCTTTCCAACAATAACAAACCTGACCATGCATGTAATGTGTAAAAATAAAACAAAGTGGAAAAACCATAACTTAAGTGCCTTTACATATAAAGCAAATAATGCCACTGCACTAACTCGCCTCCTTTCCCACGCTGGGACCAATGATTACGGCATGCGTTTATTATGCATTGGTTCATCTGAAAACACAAGCTCTCAGGTGAGTGGGGGTCCTTTTTATTTACACTTCACAAGTTCAATCGATTTGTCATTGGACCAGTCCGAGTTTGGCCATTCTATTCTAATGATACCAAACATGACCACGGAATTGTAAAAAGAAAAGCAACCTGTTTTTGTTGGGAATTTCCATATTTCACATATAAAATCATCAAAAAATGTATTGGTAATAAAAGGCACATCTTGAAAAAGGCCCTCTGCCGCTCCCATAATTTGATGCCCAGAAGTCTGGTTGCCCCGGTCTAAATGGAGCATAATTTTTCATACCTATGGTTAATTTTAAGGCAACAGATTCCGCCCCTTCATTTGGTACAAATGCAACGAGAAACAGTTTTTTTCTTTTTTAAAAATGCTATTTACTTTAATTTGCTGGGAAATGAAAAATATCCTTTGGTACTTATTTTTTATTAATTTTTTTGGGGGGGGGGCGGGCTCCAGATTTTGTGCCTACAGGCTCCTGATATGTAAATCCCTGTAACTGACAGGTTGACCAGTGAGGCTGTGCCCCGTCTACCTCCTATGACCGCATTTCCATGGTCAGTCAATTTCAGTATTTATATAGCGCCAACAAATTCTGCAGCCCTCTACAATGGGGGAGCAGAAACAGGAGACATAATAAATAAATAAATAAATAAGGAACAGACAACCCTGCCCGAAGGATAATTGTCCTAGTCAGGGCTTTTTTTTCAGGGGGTACTCGGCACCTCACCACCAGCCAGAACTAACAGGAGAGCGCATGATGCTCCTCCCTCCTCCTGGAGTAGCAGGCAGAGAATCGGAAGCGCTCGGCAGCTCCTATTGCTTCTGAAAGCTTCCGATTGTCAGGAGTGTACGTAGGGACTGATGACCCCCCTCTTCTCCCAGTAAGTGACAAGGGAGAGCTAGTTAAAATCTCCCCTCTGTTTCTTCAGTGCCCCAGCTCTGGCAGATGTGTGTAAACATGCTGCACCCCCCCCCCTCTCTGCAGCTGCTGAAAGTTTTAACAACATGGGGAGGGGGGATGCAGCATATTTACATGCATCTGCCAGAGCTGCAGATTGTCAGGCAAGCGGTGTGATCAGAGGAGCTGGCACTGTAAGGTGGTAGAGCGTTTTATTGCCGTGGAGCTCATACACACTGCGCATTACTGTGGGTTTCATTGCTGTGGAGCTCATACACACTGCGCATTACTGTGGGTTTCATTGCTGTGGAGCTCATACACACTGCGCATTACTGTGGGTTTCATTGCTGTGGAGCTCATACACACTGCGCATTACTGTGGGTTTCATTGCTGTGGAGCTCATACACACTGCGCATTACTGTGGGTTTTATTGCTGTGGAGTTCATACATACTCAACAAAACTGAGTTTCATTGCTGTGGTGCTCACAAATGCTAGGGGATTATCCACTCAGTGCCATCGTTGCAAAAAAAAACCCAGCTAACTGCACTACAATACAGATTTTTCTTGCAAAAGAGGCACTTAGTGGATAATCCCCATACGGTTACCACAATAGTCGTAGTTCATTTAAAGGAACACAGTTAAAAAATATGGTTCCCTTTTTATAGTGTCTTCCTTTAAGTGAACTACAACTATTGTTTATTATGACTAATTTTCATGTCCTCATAATCAGTTTTTCCCCGGGCAGGAGAGTACCCCCACCTATTTTTCCAGAAAAAAAGCACTGGTCCTAGTAATACAGCACTTTACTTGCAGATCACTTGTATAATCTCGCGTGTTCACAAAAAGTGGGGGGGTCAAGGCAGCACACAGAGTGTGAGGTTGTACCATAGGTCACAGGATCAATAGAGGTGTTAAGCTTTTTGAATTTTTGAGATGGAATAATATATATATAATTCCATTTTCCATCAATGTTGGGTTATACCCAACTCCATGTATATGCAGGACAGTTACCAACATTCATATTTCTAATATTACTAACCCTTTTACTAACAATTACATTTTGTTGAGAAAAACTGTTAACAAAAATAGGGGAAAATAGAAATAATTGTTCTGAGAGCAAGTTAAAATAAAATAATGCAGATTTGCTCTTTTTTTTTAAAAAATTTCATGTATTCATTTTATCCCATACAGAGATATCCCTAGAATAAAAGGTTTTAAACTCCAGATTGTGACCCTTATCAGCATACAGGCAGAAATGGCCTTTGTGTCAAATACAGTATATGTGATAAAGATAGTTAATAATAATGGTCAGATCTCCTCCTTATGGAGATTTGTAGTGATGTATAATGAGATTATTAGCAATACAGCTTCCAAAAATACCCATTGAATATAAAAATGTGTGTGTCTGGCATAATGCCTGTGTATGAAAATTACAGTAACTGCTTGTATCTGTACTGTACAGGGATTTTCAGCAACTATAACCCTCCACATCTTATCCCTGTACAGCAGTGCGTGACCCTGTATTCTGCCTGGCTGTTGTAATGCAGAAGTAAAGTTTTTGTTACAGTGAGGTTTGGGCTACTTTTTTTTTTTTTTTTTTTTTTGGAAGGTATTTTACAGGGAAGGATACATTGAGATTTCTCTCGTTTTCAAGTATGTCCTGGGTGGCAAGTTTGTACCGTTAGGTGTCTTGCCCAAGGACACTTACTGGAGAGGTGCTCTGGCCGGGATCGAACCTGTGTTTCCACAGTCTCTCTCCATGCAGAGAAGTGATGTTACCTCTGCTCCACCCAGCCGATACTATTTGCAGATTGTTTGCAGTAATACAGGGTGACAGGAAGGAGATGAGGGATGGCGAAAGTTTTGATTCACATTTTTACATGGTGTCTTTTTATTATTATTCTGTAAACTTTATTTCTTATAGGACCTTTTTTTTTATTATTTCCGTGCATTTTATTGTCATAATGCAATGAGTCACAACTCGACCCGCAGAAAAAGCCATGCAAGGCTAGTATAGTAGAGACATCACATAAAAACAGGAAGGGGGGGGGGTTACCCAACGCGATGGATGGGGAGGGCGAGGAACAGGACCGTAGGTACAATGACAGTAGGTGCGGGTGGATCCAGGGGTAAGGAAAAAAAAAGGGGGGGAAGAGGGCAATGGCCATCACCGTGACGCTCCTGGCGCGCTCCCTTAGGAGGCCATGGATGTATAATGTCACGAGGCCTAGACGGTCCGGGGGCCAGGCATGGAAAAACATGATGGCGCACCCGAAACCGCCCAGAAAATGCCCAAAAAAAAAAAAGGGGGAGGGGCCCACAAAACTGTAGACGCTAGATGGGTGAGATGCAATAGTCTCAAGTCTCGCCAGTAGACAAAAAGGGGGTATAAACTGGGGGGGGGGAGAGTCTCAGCATGGGGTCACATCTAAGTTTGACAGAACAGGGAACAGTCAGCTAAACAACAGCATATACAAATAAAAACAGAAGACAACGTAGTACGGCAAAAAGTCAGCGTCGGTAAACAGAGAACTCCACTGTTGAAAAATAAGTCATCAGGGGTCCCCCATGCCTGCAAAAAGTGTCTCTGTCCCCAGCCGGGGTAGATTAACAGAGTGGGGGAAATGGAAGGGAGAGATTAAAGTAAAAGGCTAATGATAGTCCTCAGAGCAAACCAAAGTCCGCAGAGGGTGTCTCAGCGACTGGGGGACATATTTTTCTCAACTGTCCTCAGTAAGCGTCAGAGGTGTCCCAGCGCAAGGGGGGGGGAAATCTTAAATACGCCTCAGTAAAAGAGTAAAAATAAAGACGAAAGAAAAAGAAAAATTCTCAAAAGCCAGATCTCAGCAGTAAATTAAAACAAGGCTGCAAAAACGTATTGGGCGCTCTCATCCAGTGTCTCTAAACAACGGCCGACGTGGGACAGGCATGGCGACGCAGGAGAGGCCAGGCCAGGAAGCGTATCGAAGCCCGATGTCTGGAAACAGAGCCTGCAGGACAGACCAGACCCCCTCCGAGCTGCGAGTCCCCGGAGCTCGGAGCAGCGCCAGCCGCAGTACCGAGGGATGCAGCCGCGCCATCCCGGGAGGAGAGGGAGGGTATTCCACCACCACCATAGGCCCCGACAGGGAACCGCCGTCTGCGTCCCAGCAGGGTCTGCCACCTCTTGGATTCCTCGAGTCACCGGCTCTTCACAGTAACAGAGCGCCCGGGTCGCCCTCAGTGACTGAAACTGTGGTTCCAGCTCCCCAGGTCGCCAACGCAGCCGTAAAAGACGAGCAGGCCGGAGTACCACCTGATTTCGAGGCGACCTCCAGCTTCTCCGCCTCTGGGACCACCATCTCTCTGTTACCTCGCAGTACTGCCAGCATCCGGCGCCAGACCCCCCTGTTAAGCGGGGCATCAGCATCCTCTCCGTCCAACATTTCCAGGTAGGCGTCCAGGCTATAGGCCAAACCACCCTCACCTCCGAAGGGAGGGGGGATCCAGCTCTCCGCCTGTCCGAGCTCCCCATCCACCGAACAGTCATCTGGGGTGGCCATGAGATGTGGGCCCTCCATCCCCTCAGCCCTCTGCACAATCTTAGTCCGGGGTGGGCCACTACGGCCAGCAAGGCCGGAAGACATCTGGAACCAGGTTGTAGGCCGCAAGATGGCCGCCATCACTACGAGGCAGCAGCCTTCAATAAAGTCTCTGGTCCTGAGGGGGGAACCAAGCGGCCTCCGGCCTGCACTACACTGATGGCCAGCCACTCAGGGATCTCTCAGGAGTTATTCACCTTGGGAACAGTCAGCCATGTGTCCCTTTTCAGAGAGGAGAGGACATGTGGAGCTCCATAAAAACACGTCCTCTCCTGTGAGCAGCCGGCCATGCCCCCCATTTCCGTGCATTTTAATGTCTTTTGTTTTTGTTTTAGGCTGGGGTCAGACGAGCGTAGTGTTCACGTCCGTGATTGCGCCTAAAAGTACATCCGTGATAGCATGACAGCCCATCGGAGCCCGTTACACGAAGTACGTCCGCACTGAACTGCGGACGCACAACGGCCGCGGCCTACGGACGCAAGGCAGGCAAGAACGTACAACTCCTAGAACGGCCGCACAAAGTGCGCTGCGTCCGCAACGTCCGCATAGCTTTGTGTGTGAGTGATGGAACGTGGTCATACGGACTGCATTTATACGTCCAGCATTTTTCACGGACAAAATGGTTTTGCTTTTTATTTTATTTTCTCTCCTACATCCGTCAAAATATAGGTCGGTGATAAACGGACTGTCTGGCCACTACTGCGTCTTCCGTACTGACGTACATCCGTGTACACGGACGTACAGTCCGTAGAAATCCCGCTCGTCTGACCCTAGCCTTAGACGCCTTTTAAAAAATTGGCTTTTTTTTTTTTCTTTACCCCAGTCTGGCTTTTTTTGGTGGCATTTGGCGGCTGATCATTGACGTTCATCGACTGCGCTCGGCGTTCTGTTCAGCGGACCTTCGGCACTGCAGGGTCGGCAAATTGAACGCGCCGAACGAGTGAGCAGAGGAATTCCGGTGCTCTCTTGATAACCCCTTAAATTCTGGACTTATGTATGCAGGGTGAGGTTGCCAGATCAGCCATATCGTTCAGAGGGAGAGTGTCTGGAAACGTGCTGCCCTGCAACATGTATAATTCATATATTGCAGGTAGGACATCAAAGCAAATCACCTGGGATTTCTTTTTGATTTTTTACGTTCAGCGTATGGATTATACATGCTGCAGGGTGGCATTTTTCATGCACTGCCCATCAACATGAATAAAGTATATCAGGGTTATTCAAAGAGAATCGAAAAGTCACCGCACGTTCGGTGACTGACATTTTGTTCTCTTCAATTCGGTGCGATTTGGAGATCCCATTTCGACGGCCCTTCGGTGTATTCAGCAAGCACCACAGGGCCGAGCAACCGCCGATCACAGCGCAGAGCAGCCGCCGGAAAAAACAGACACCGCAGACGAATGGAGTGGGCCAAAAAATGTACACTTGAATGTTTTGAAAAGTGAAACGCTGTTTCCAAAGAAACTACAGAATGAAAATGTCTGAAATTTACATATAAGATCCAATGAATGATAATAAAAAGGGCTGTTACAGAAAAAAGAAAAAACGATTTGTCACCAGCCACCAGCCCCATGTACCCCATCTTCTTCACGTACAGTTGTGTTCAAAATTATTCAACCCCCACTGAAATTGAGTGTTTTGGCCAGTTTGACATTGATTTTGATCATTCAGTCATCTTGCTTACAATTAAATCAAAGAGGCACGTGTAGGTCAGACAAATATAACATAACATTTATAATGAAATAACCACAAATGTCTTTTCTGGGCTCACATCATTATCAGTTTTATTCAACCCCCAAGTGACATTCAATCTTAGTACTTAGTACAACATCCTTTTACAGTTATAACAGCTTTTAAACGTGAAGCATAGCTTGACACAAGTGTCTTGCAGCGATCTACGGGTATCTTCGCCCATTCGTCATGGGCAAAAGCCTCCAGTTCAGTCACATTCTTAGGCTTGCGCACTGCAACTGCTTCTTTAAGTCCCACCAGAGGTTCTCAATCGGATTTAAGTCAGGGGACTGCGATGGCCACTCCAAAATGTTCCAGCCTTTAATCTGCAACCATGCTCTAGTGGACTTGGAGGTATGCTTGGGATCATTGTCCTGTTGAAAGGTCCAACGTCTCCCAAGCCTCAGGTTTGTGACGTACTGCATCACATTGTCATCCAATATCTCCTGGTACTGAAGAGAATTCATGGTACCTTGCACACGCTGAAGCTTCCCTGTACCTGCAGAAGCAAAACTGCCCCAAAGCATGATTGACACCCCCCCCCCCCCCGCCATGCTTCACAGTAGGCAAGGTGTTCTTTTCTTCATAGGCCTTGATCTTCCTCCTCCAAACATAGCGTTGATCCATGGACCCAAACAGTTCTAATTTTGTTTCATCAGTCCACAGAACACTATCTCAAAACTTCTGTGGTTTGTCCACATGACTTTTGGCATACTGCAGTCGACTCTTCTTATTCTTTGGAGACAGCAAGGGGATGCGCCTGGGAGTTCTGGCATGGAGGCCTTCATTACGCAGTGTGCGCCGTATTGTCTGAGCTGAAACTTCAGTACCCACATCTGACAAATCTTTTCTCCGTTCCTCAGCAGTCACACGGGGACTTTTCTCCACTCTACGCTTCAGGTAGCGCACAGCAGTCGAAGTCAGCATCTTCTTTCTGCCACGACCAGGTAGCGTTTCAACAGTGCCCTTTGCCTTGAATTTGCGAATGATGCTTCCTATGGTCTCTCTTGGTATGTTTAACATCTTTGCAATCTTCTTATAGCCATTGCCCTTCCTGTGAAGAGTAATCACCTCTTCTCTTGTCTTCCTGGACCATTCTCTTGACTTCACCATGTTTGTAACCACACCAGTAAATGTCTAGAAGGAGCTGAGTATCACAGTCATTTTAAAGCTGCCTAATTGGTGCTTATTAGGGATGCACCGATACCACTTTTTTAAGACCGAGTACGAGTACCGATACTTTTTAAAAGTACTCACCGATACCGAGTACCGATACTTTTATTTAATATCATGTGACGCTTTCCAATAGGAACAGACCTCATATAAAAATTTATATGAGATTGACCGCAGCTCACATGGATTTGCCCCAGGTCTCATGGATTTGCCCCCAGGTCTCATGGGTTTGCCCCCAGGTCACATGGTTTGCCCCCAGGTCACATGGGTTTGCCCCCAGCTCACATGGGTTTGCCCCCAGCTCACATGGATGTCCCCCAGGTCTCATGGGTTTGCCCCCAGGTCTCATGGATTTGCCCCAGGTCTCATGGATTGGCCCCCAGGTCTCATGGATTTGGCCCCCAGGTCTCATGGATTTGCCCCCAGGTCTCATGGATTTGCCCCAGGTCTCATGGATTTGGCCCCCAGGTCTCATGGATTTGGCCCCCAGGTCTCATGGATTTGGCCCCCAGGTCTCATGGATTTGGCCCCCAGGTCTCATGGATTTGCCCCATGTCTCATGGATTGGCCCCCAGGTCTCATGGATTTGCCCCAGGTCTCATGGATTTGGCCCCCAGGTCTCATGGATTGGCCCGCAGCTCTCATCGATTGGCCCGCAGCTCTCATCGATTTACCCCCCGCTCGAACGCTGGGGAAGCTGGCCGCGTGCATGTAAAGCACGCGGCCAGCGTTCCCCTCCGGCGCGCCAAATACTCACCCTTCCTGAAGTTCCGGTCTCTGGGCAGTGATGCGGTCACGTGGCCGCCGGGCGCATCTGTGACGCTGCCTCCAGCCGAGAGGCCGCGTCAGAGGAGCGCCCGGCGGCCACGTGACCGCATCACTGCCCAGAGACCGGAACTTCAGGAAGGGTGAGTATTTGGCGCGCCGGAGGGGAACGCTGGCCGCGTGCTTTTCATGCACGCGGCCAGCTTCCCCAGCCCCGCGGATACCGGCAAGCCGGCCCAGCGCCGGCTTCCGGTATCGGCGGGATGTATCGGGCCGTTTGCACGAGTATCGGCCCCGATACCGATACTAGTATCGGTATCGGTGCATCCCTAGTGCTTATTATGCTTTATTGCTGCTCCGTGACATCCACAGGTGTTTTCAAGTGTTTTCAGAGTGGTAGTCTTTAAGGGGTTGAATAATTGTGTCAATGAAGAATTCACAAAAGAAACATTTACTACTGTATTACAAAACCAATTGATGTCATTTTAGTTGCATATGGTTCTTTAAAAAGTCCTTGTAGGATTTCAATCTGAATACAATTACATATGTACACTAAATTCCCTAAAACCCTTTACAGCATTGGGGGTTGAATAATTTTGAACACAACTGTAAGTCCCCCCCCCCTTCTCCTGGAAGCACAGTGGGCCTTACCCAAACATTGAGAGGATAAAATGACACCTGCTCCAAATTAATAGAGGTAAGGCCCACTGTGCTTCCAGGAAAAGGGGGGGGACTTACGTGAAGAAGATGGGGTACATGGGGCTGGTGGCACTGGCCTGACAGGCTCTGACGACGGGGTGAAAATACCCCCTGTGCAGGATAGCGTCAGCCTGCATCTTCTCAGCGCTACGGGAAAAGGGAGATGCGTGCAGCGGGGGAGACGCGTGGGCAGCGAGGGGAGACACACGGGCAGCAGTAGATCCAGATCACCGAGGACCACTCATGCTCCCCTCAATTCTACAAAGGTCTTCGGACGAAGCTGATACATGTTGCAGGCGGGCGGGCTGCGCGGCGGCGGGGAGGAGTGTGCAGCGGCAGCACGCAGGGAGGACACTGACCGAGCTGCCCCGGGAGTGAGGAGGGGATGGCAGCGGCGATTTCATGCGCGCACAGCCAGTAGTACGCTGGTTGTGCGCGCATTCGACACTCCGCGGAGAGCGCGGAGCAGAGGGGAGCGGGGCGGAGAGCGGGGAGCGGAGAGCAGAGCAGGGCGGAGAGCGGGGAGGGGAGCAGAGCGGGGAGGGGAGCAGAGCGGGGAGGAGAGGGGAGCGAGGCGGAGAGCGGGGAGGGGAACGGGGAGGAGCGGGGAGGGCAGCGGAGTGGAGCGGGGAGCGGAGTGGAGCAGCACAAGAGTAGAGCACACTTATCAATAGACTGCCCTCTGGGCAGGCTTTCCACCTAGTCTATAAATAAAGAGACTTTTTACTGCAGAATATTATCGTTTTTTTAGATATTGAATTACAGCAGGAGTATTTTTAACATTGAAGCCTATGGAATTCGCTTGAATAAATCTGCCGAATGAAACCACCGAACAGCAGGGCAATTCGGCAACTTTTCTCTGCTGTTTTGTGTTCTCTGAATAGACGAAGCATTGCTTCTCTATGGGGATTTCACTGCCCTCGAACAGGCAACGAACAGGCATCGTATGTGCAGGCAATTCGCCAACATTTGGCGAACTGCCTGCTCTCTGAATAGCCGAATGGCCAGGAAAGGTAACCGTACGCTGAATTTCACTGTTCGGTTACCTTCCGGCCACAATTCGGGTCTCTTTGAATAACCCTGCAGTTGTGTCCTTGAAAACATGGCCGACCTGGCACCTCTAATGCAGGGGAACATGAAATAAAGCTTTTTTTGCTGCACTATCCAGCTCCTGGTGGGATTAATTCAGTAGATAGAGGTTTATAACTTCATATCACAGGCGTAATGAAACCTCTCAAAGAAGAAACACAATTTTGTGACATCCACAGTAACAAAGTGAAGTTTAGCTATTGCTTCCTCTCACGTCTGTTCTTTGTTCCCTTCCTGCCATAGGGTCTTCTCCGCTTCCTTCCTGCTTCAGTCGTACACATCCTTACACCTGTCACGCATCATGTCCCCAGGACCGGCTGCAGTCATTCTTGGACATTACTATGTTAATAATTTATTTTTTTTGGTTCTATTTTTTTTTTCCCCCCTCAACCTATTCAATGGTTTTTTTTAAAAAACAATTTATTTCTCTGATTGGACCATATGCTCCTGCAGCTCACTCTTGCATGCTTTTATCTCACAAAAAGGACCTAGCAGCTGTCTCTCGTAGGTGTACTTGGCTGCAATTACTTCTGTCTGTAGGATCTCTGTGGGCTGACTTCATTTCATGCGAACATGTTTCCATGAGATGCAGAGGTGGTGTGTCATATGCTTTAAATTGATGTCTTTAACTCCTTCTAATCCTGGTCGTGCTGCACACAGCTTCATCAATAAAGGCCAAAATGTCAACCCAAAAGAGGAAATTATGTTCAAAATAACACGCCATGGGATACGCACCATGAGATGTGCAACAGTTTATATAATTTCATCTGAAATTATATATTTTATATTATTATCGTTGTATTTTAATTAAACAGACCCAAATTTGAGTATTTAAGATTGTAGCTATACTGGGGGGGGTGTTAAAGGTGCTGCTTGTTTTACTCACTTCCCTGCAACGCTTTTACTTCTCTTTTTCCACGACACATGGAAGTTGTGGTAAGGTCAGTGATGCTGGTCAGGACATAGTCGTACGTCATGATTCAGAAATACTGTATATTCACAGTATTGCAAGGTTGAGTTCCAAAGGTATTTACACCAAATCCTTTTTTGGTTTTTTTCTTTAAGAAAATTAACCATACAGAGTAGTGAGCAATAAACACAGGGAACAATCTCTCAGGGGTCAACACGGACTGAGGGGGGGGTAGCTTCAAAATAAGAAGTGGTGCTCAGCAGCTCACCTCCAAACCACCACGGGGGAACAGAGGGCAACAGAGTGGACCACAAGGCAAGGGCCAACTCAGGACCAAAGGAATGGAGAGAGCCTAGGTGCCCATCCCATGGCACACCCAAGGTGCGACCCTATGTCCACACCCAAGTACCCCAACCGAAAAATAGAATCTGCAAAAAACACAGAGAGAAGCAGGCCCTGTCCAGGCTAAACCGTTCAGTCCGGGTCCCGAGGTCTCTGGATCAGTGGCAAGGGTGACCCATCGCCAACAGCTTCCATCGAATCTGGCAGCAGACCCAGAGTGAGACCCAGAGTGAGAACAGGCGGCTTCCAACGTGTAGGCTGCAAGAACCTTCACTCCATCCTGAATCAGCAAGGACGTTCAGCACCAGCGAGAGACACACTGACCCTGCTCTTCATGTCCCTCACTGGCGCAGTGCAGTGTGTCCCAATATGGTTGGTACTGATCATCGTGTCCCTCCTGTATCTGGCTGTAATGTAAAAACTGAAAGAATCCGAAATCCCGGATGGGGGATGCTTAGCCTCCTTGCTGGGTTTTCAAAAAAACCCTTCACCTTCACCCACTCAAAAATGATTTAGTTACTGAATTTTGAACTTATCAGAGGCACTAAACACCGTATTTGTGTTTGTCGCTGTGCTGTCCAGCAAAATACATGTGTATTGTCAATGTCAGATTGGTCAGTTTAGGCTGGGGTCAGACGAGCGCACTTTTTGCGTCCGGCTGACCGCACTGTTTGCTGTCCGTCGTAGCTTATCAAAAGGAGTCAATAGAGAACAACACATGAAGCACGTGCACACTTTTTCATGCGCGCGCAACGCAAGTTGCAACGGACGCCAAAACGGCATTGACGTGAAAAAGTTACATAGATGTAGAGAAATCCCTGCATACAGCTTTTTTTTTTCTTTTTCTCAACAACAGTCAAAACTAACAGGGTTATCCAAAGAGATTCGAAAAGTCACCGCACGTTCGGTGACTTTTCGTTCTCTTCAATTCGGTTCCTTTTGCCGATTGCATTTCGGTGACCCTGCGGTGTATTCAGCAAACACCACAGGGTCCCCGAATTGCAGGGAAAAGCTGCCGTAAACCCACCGAAAACTAACCGAATGCACGCTGAAAACAAGCAAAAACATCTGGATTAACCTTTGAAAAAGACGAACAGGAGCCGAACAGGAGCCGAATTGAAGCAGCTGTGACGTAGAGGAGGCAGTGAATAAATTAGAAAAACCATTTGTATGAATCTGGGAAAAAGAAACGCTGTTTGCAAAGAAACTACTGAGCGAAAATGTCTGAAATTTTCACAGGAGGTCCAGGGAATGATAATAAAGAGGGCTGTTACAAAAAAAATAAGTAAACTGAAAAAAAAAAAAAAAATCGGACTTTTAATAAAAAAAAATAAAAATCAGAAAAATGCTTAAAGTATCCTAAAAAATCTATAAATAAAGAGACTTTTTGCTGCAGATTTTATACTGAACGGTTTATTAGATATTGAATTAAAACGGGAATATTTTTAACATTGAAGCCTATGGGATTCTCCTAAATAAATTTGCCGAATTAAACCACCGAATGGCAGGGCATTAGGGGAACCTTTCACTGCTGGTTTTTGTTCTCTGAATAGCCGAAGCAGTGCTTCTCTATGGGGATTTCACTGCCCTCGAACAGGGACCGAACAGGCACCGTATGTGCAGGCAATTCGCCAGTATTTGGCGAATTGCCTGCTCTCTGGATAGCTGAATGGCCAGGAAAGGTAACCGAACGCTGATTTTCAGCGTTCGGTTACCTTTCTCAAGCAATTCGGATCTCTTTGGATAACCCTGTAAGTTATACAATGTAACCACAATCTCATCCGTTACTGTGCGCAATCAGTGTGCTTGTCTGACCCCAGCCTTAAAGTCCGCTTGTCATACTTACCTGCTGGTCGATGCCATTGTTTGCCTCTTGATAGACCAGCTCCTTTGATCGGCAGCTCTGAGAGGGTCTCAGATTTTTGTGCCACAAAAAAGTATCACCATTGCTAGTTACAAACATACATTTGATCCAGTCACGATTTGAAATTAAGATGTGCACATATAATGGTTATTAGACCAGGCATCTCAAAGTCCTATGGTTCTCTGGCCATCTTTTCCATTCAAGGAATTCTGGGAATTGTAGGCAATCTACATCTGAGTGGCTGGAGTTTGAGATCCCTGGCTTAGACCATCAGTATTCGTCTATAATAATTGGTGGGATAACAAAACTTCCAGACCTTTGTAAAAGCAGATGACAAACAACCAGCAGTGACCAGAGTCGCCATAAATTCAGAATTTTCTTGCCTATCTTCCATATGTCTCTTCCATTACATCGTAATCAGAGAGAAATTATTTGTCCACCAGCCATGTTATATTTTCTTGTACGCTAACGCTACAAATCTCAATAAGATTCAGTTAACACATTCAGAGGTTAAAATCTTACCGAATCACCCCTGTTGAGCCCCCCAACATGGGATTTTTGCCCCCGGTGTAAAAATTTGGCCTCTGTCCTGTCACATGGTCTCTTTGTGACTCTTCCAGGGCCTGGCCATTTATCTACATCAGTGCTTCCCAACCCTGGTCCTCAGATCCAACTAACAGGTCAGGTTTTCCAGATATCTGAAGCACAGCACAGGTGATCTGATTTGCTGCTCAGTGATTGCAGGATTCAGTCTGCTTTTCCCCAAGGGAATCCTTAAAACCTGACCGGTTTAGTGTTTCTCACCCCTGGTCCTCAAGTATCTCTAATAGAAACATAGAAACATAGAAAAATGTCGGCAGATAAGAACCTTTCGGCCCATCTAGTCTGCCCAATTACATGGATACTTTACCTGGATTTATCTTTTGTTTAGGATAGCCTTATGCCTATCCCATGCTTGCTTAAATTCAATTACTGTTTTGGCCTCTACCACTTCTACTGGAAGACTGTTCCATGTATCCACCACCACTCAGTAAAATAATGCTTCCTGATGTTACTTTTAAACCTTTGCCCCTCTAATCTAAGACTATGTCCTCTTGTTTTGCTACTTTGTTTCCTTTTAAATATACTCCCTTCCTCTACCTTGTGGATTCCCTTTACGTATTTAAATGTTTCTATCATATCTCCTCTGTCTCGTCTTTTTTCCAAGCTGTACATGTTAAGATCATTAAGCCTTTCCTAATCTACAGGAAGCCGCTAAACTATGGGTCCACAGTGGTCGGAACGCCTGCACTTGACACACAGCCAATCAGCTGAAACTCATTGCAGCAGCTTTGATAGTCATTACAAGCTGGGTGATTGGACGCTCATTCCTCCTGTCGTCTCCTTAAACTATGTCAACTTGGATCCGTAAGAACCAAACCCTAGGAAGAATGTCCATGGGGCACTGTCTGTCGTCACCTGCTGCTTTCCAATGCTCCCTGTGTGTCCAAGGACAGCTAAAAGACAGGAGAAATGGGGCATGGTCCAGCCACCATGTCTACTTAAATGACAATCCGGGTTATTCAGAGAGTGGTGAAACCAGGAGAATGACTAGAGAAGGGAAAATTCTAGGTCAAAATAGCCAAACCAGAAAAATTCTCCCATTTATCTCACTTTCCAAATTGGCTATTTTGACCTAGAATTTTCACTTCTCCAGTCATTCTCCTGGTTTTCATCGCTCTCTGAATAACCCTGCATGTGTCTACAATGTCCTTTTATATATAAAATCTTGAGTTGTACCTAAAGTGACTATCAACCCATCACTAAAATATCCAAATGTAATGCTGACCAATGAGGCTAAAGGATTTCCAGCTCTCAAAGACAACTACCTTGTTTCTGCAGGAAAGAATAGCACCCAGATCTAATGTGCGTTGTATCCAGTTCTTAAAACGTAAGGAGAAAAATTCCTCTGAAAATGGGTTCTGTCAATGGTCCACAAAAACCATCCTTTAATATTGGAGTGAGAAACAAGGGGGGTGTTTGTGAGGGTCCTGAGAACGAGCAACAGCACAAATGGCCTGCTCTACGGTGGGTGCCCGCTCAGGTCTCACAAACAAGGTTTTAGCTTGATTGTGCCATTACAGGGATGAATTTTCCATATGCAAATCAGCCTGCTCTCACCCAAAAAGGGTGGCCAGTGCTGATTGCCAAGGACGTCATCCCTGCATGAGAGGTGCAGCAACCCCCGACGATCGTTTCGGCCTTATTGGGCCTCGTCAGGAGGGTATAGCTGACACCCCTCTAGGCACATCAAGCAAGGGGTCCACGTCTGGATGACCCTTTACAATTGCAGTGAGAAACAAGGGGGGTGTTTGTGAGGGTCCTGAGAATGAGCAACAGCACAAATGGCCTGCTCTACGGTGGGTGCCCGCTCAGGTCTCACAAACAAATTTAATATTGGAACCTACCTGGACTGCACCCTATAGTATGTCTCTAGTCCATGAAACAAATTGGCTTATTTCTTGTTGATTGCATCACCGTGCCCACTCCTCTGCTGACACAAAAGGCCTCGAATCTTCCACCTGTGCACAACGAACATTCTGAAAACCTTATCCATCCCATACCTGGAAATACTGTTGTGGATTTTCTACTTGAAAGCTTTTCGGCTTCCTACTTGATAGTCAGTGAACACAAACATGTTTATGAAAGCACTCAGAATGGGCAAGAACCCTAATGGCCTGCCCTATGGTTTGTTTCTGCTCAGGAGCCATAAGGTTCTAAGCCGTATTGAAATCAGACTGTTTCCACCAGAAAACAAAAACATGTGTGACGCTGAGAACAGGAAAATGCACTATAGTGGCCTCCCCTTCAGTGTCCATCCTCTCAGGTCTCATAAAGCTTTAGGTTGATGGCGCCATTACAGAGAATGACTATACCACGTGCAATCAAGTTGTTTCAGCTATTCTCTGCTGTTGATGTCAAAGAAGACCAAAATCAAGTTCGGAGGTTGCTCCATCTTTCATGAAGTGGAGTCTTCCTTGGTTCAGTACTTCCTTCAATTCTGGCTGCCTTTCCAGGTGGAAGCAGATTGTCTGCTTCTGGTGTTGTCCTGAGAACCATCAATCTAAAACCTTAGATACCTGAGCAGGTACACACCTAAGGGCGGCCACTAGTGCTTTCACTTGTTACTTACATTTTTTTCCCCTATCTATTTATTCATGGATGGACCCTCTGTTCTCTCGCTGATCACAACTTGCTGCAATATGTGCCTTACTGACGTGTGACCACACATTGTAAATATGTCCTCAGGGGTCAAGTCCAGGGGGAACACGTAGGAATGCAGTTCCTGCACTGTTATTACAGAGGGATTTCCGTTCCCATTGGTCCTATACACTATAAATCTTGAATTCGGGGGTGTCCATCATATCGTTCCCTTTTAAGTCACAACAAACATTGGATTTAATATATAATTTTGCTAAAATCCACATATACATGTATCAGATTTAAGTGTGTGTTAAGCGCGAGATAATAATTGCTAATTTAGAGAGGGAAATCTTGGTAAGTTCCCAAACGTCTGTTTTTAGGACTTGACCCCTGTGTGTCATGTTTTGCCATTGATTCATTCCTTTGAAAATAATTAAAAATAGTTTAAAAGAAGAAAAAAAAGAGGTTCTGCCAGGACTGCATGTTGTTACAGCCAGAGGAGGTTTCCTTTTTCCTTTAGATGTTCCTGCAACACGGAACCAGAGCATCCTGACGCCTTCCGACTTTAATGCAAATGTGCTTCCGATTTTACCGACCAAGAATTAGCGTGTGCAGAATATAGTTATCTGTATATTCAATGTTTTCTTCTTTTATTGATGTTCAATAATAAGCAGCAACAATAAAGCAGGAGAGTATTGAGAACTGAAGATATAATGGTCGGAGCTGTGGCAATTGAGTTTTAATGTGGATAAGTGCAAGATAATGCACCTGGGACGTAAAAACCCAAGGGCTGAATATAGAATATTTGATACAGTCCTAACCTCAACATCTGAGGAAAGGGATTTAGGGGTCATTATTTCAGAGGATCTAAAGGTAAGTAGTCAATGTAATAGAGCAGCAGGAAATGCTGGCAGAATGCTTGGTTGTGTAGGGAGAGGTATTAGCAGTAGGAAAAGGGAAGTGCTCATGCCACTGTACAGAGCACTGGTGAGACCTCACTTGGAGTACTGTGTGCAGTACTGGAGACCGTATCTCCAGAAGGATATAGACATCTTAGAGTTCAGAGAAGGGCTACTAAAATGGTGTACGGCTTGAAGGAGGAAAGGCTTAATGATCTTAACATGTATAGCTTGGAAAAAAGACGAGACAGAGGAGATATGATAGAAACATTTAAATACGTAAAGGGAATCCACAAGGTAGAGGAAGGGAGTATATTTAAAAGGAAACAAAGTAGCAAAACAAGAGGACATAGTCTTCGATTAGAGGGGCAAAGGTTTAAAAGTAACATCAGAAAGTATTATTTTACTGAGAGGGTGGTGGATACATGGAACAGTCTTCCAGTAGAAGTGGTAGAGGCCAAAACAGTAATTGAATTTAAGCAAGCATGGGATAGGCATAAGGCTATCCTAAACAAAAGATAAATCCAGGTAAAGTATCCATGTAATTGGGCAGACTAGACTTATCTGCCAACATTTTTCTATGTTTCTATAAGTACATGCTGTATGTGTTTTATTCTTGGTTGATGCTGGTTATAACAGTGTGAACACATCAGATTACCATTGTGTCACATCATGTATTTTTAACACAGTTGATGTATTCTGTGCACCGGTGATTTCGTCGACTGAAATATGACTAAAACTAAATGGCATTTTAGTCAAAGGACTATGACTAAAACTAAATTATAATTAGTCCCTCCCTAACAGTTTTCTCTGGTGTTTATTAGTTGACGAAAATATCAATAGATTTTCATCATAGTTTTAATCAAAAAAACTTCATTATTGTCTAGTCTTTGCCACTGAATAATATAAGGCCCTATTCCAAGGTCAGTGCTAACTTAACAGAGCTGCTGTAAACTTTCCAGAGCGATTATAGTTACAGTTACAAGTATTTATAAAGCGCCAACACGTTCCATAGCGCTGTACAATGGGGGAGACAGAATAACAGATATACATACACTTTGCATATACAGAACAGTAGGAGAGAGAGGATGCTGTTCGAGAGCTGACAATCTAAGAGGAGATTGGTGACACACTTGGTAAGGGTAAATAGAGAACATGAAGTAGCGGGGTGGTGCATGTGGGCTGAATGGGATGAGGAGCAGGAATGTACAGTGGGGGATCATGGAGTGAACCGACAGACTTCTCTAAAGTAATGAGTTTTCAGAGACTTCTTGAAAGACTGGGGAGATGGGGAGAGTCTAATGTTGCGGGGGAGGGAGTTCCATAGAAAAGGGACAGTATTCTGTGCCTGGCGCTAAAATGGGGACGTTAGCAGGGAAAACCTGCGTCCCCGTTTTAGCACCGTATTCCAGGGCAGGGGCTAATTCAGCAGTGCTACCCTACATGATACTCGCTGTATCGCTGTATCTTTACGGTTACCTTTCCTGGCCATTCGGCTATTCAGAGAGCAGGCTGTTTGCAAAATGTTGGCAAATTGCCTGCACATACGGTGCCTGTTCGTTGCCTGTTCGAGGGCAGTGAAATCCCCCATAGAGAAGCAATGCTTCGTCTATTCAGAGAACAAAAACCAGCAGTGAAAAGTTGCTGAATTACCCTGCTGTTCGGGGGTTTCATTCGACAGGTTTATTCAGGCGAATCCCATAGGTTTCAATGTTAAAAATATTCCTGTTTTAATCCAATATCTAATAAACCGTTTATTACTATATTCTGCAGTAAAAAGTCTCTTAATTTATAGATTTTTTTAGGATCTTTTCGACATTTTTGGGGGGGTTTTGTCAACATTTTTTTTTCCTTTTTTTTTTTAAATCATTTTTTCTTTTTTCTGCAATGGCCCTTTTTATTATCATTCATTGGATTTTATATGTAAATTTAAGACATTTTCGTTCAGTAGTTTTTTTGCAAACAGCGTTTCAAATTTCAAACTTTCAAGCGTACCGTTCTTTTCTTTTTTCACCTCGTTCGTCTGCGTGTCGAGTTTTTACGGTGGCTGCTTTGCGCTGTGATTGGCGGCTGCTCGGGTTTCTCCGGCGTGTTTGGCGGGGTTAATCCAGCTGTTTTCTGCGGGTTTCGGTGAGTGTTCAGCGAGTTTTGCAGTGAGTGTTCGTTGGGTTTGCAGCGGGTTTTTCCCTGCAGTACGACGGCCCTGTGGTGGTCGCTGAATACACCGCAGGGTCGGCGAACTAGGATCGCCGAATCGCGCTGAATTGCAGGGAACGAAAAGTCACTGGTCAAAAGTGACAAAGTGCGGTGACTTTTCGATTCTCTTTGAATAACCCTGACTGTATCCTTCCTGGTAAAATACTTTATAAAAAGATAAAAAAAGAACTATCGGAAAATTCATAGAGGAATTAATTACAAATAAGCTTTAGAACCCTTGATATTGTGATACATTTTCAGCCCCTTTTTGCCTCTAGGATGCAGACATGCTAAGGTTTATAATAGAAATGTCTAGCAGTCCAGTTCTTGACACGTTTTATTTTTAACGCCGGACGGTCCAAATAGAAGGGAATAAATGCGGCAGATCAGGCCCCGGGAATCGCTGGACATCCAAAACGTTGCAGTCATGAAACTGATACTCAGCAGCTGCAGCTCACTTAATACGCAGTTAATGTAGCTAGCAGAAATCGAGGATTTTTCCCAGATCTGCTAAACAATGAATAGCACTGTTGTTTGAGATTTGCTATTACTGCTCACATCTCTGAGAGCCTGGAAGCTTGGAAGGGAGGAAGCTTTTATCTGTCCCTCCCCAGCCCTACTCTATGATTTGTGGCCAGTCTGTCGTACAGACCCCCAGCCCTCCAGGGAGCAGAGGGGACTGCGTTCGGCGGGAGGAAGGAAGGAAGGAAATACTTTGAGAAGGATAAACAGAGCCTCAGGAAAGCGCTGCAGATGGGCAAGGATTGGTAAAATACGTACTCATGGGACTTTAGTTTCCACTGAAAATACCTATTAATAGGACTTTTTTGCTAATTGTGGAGCCATTTGCCACTCGATTTAATCCGGACTGACGCTCATTCCGCCATTTATTGTAAACAAAGTTATAATTAACTGAAAAACAAAAATTGCACTGCTACGCATTTAGGACACATCGTCATAGAGCAACGCAGACAGATGATCGTTGATTGTTTCATACATACACAATATTGAAAAAACGGATCTGAGCAACAAGAAAGATTTCAGGCCTTTGTTTGCTGCATTCAAAATGTAGCCTCGTTTTCTGTTTGTATTGGGGTCTGGAATTCTTATTATAGAGACACTGTGAGCATTTCATTGAAATAATCACGATGAGCTGAGTGTCCCGTCTCACGCATTCTTGATTTTGGGTGTCACTACGGGCGGTGACAGCTTTCCGAGTAGGAGAGTTTCCCTCATCCTGCAATGCTGTCAATCAGCTTCCTCTGGACGGCCTTCCAGGGTTTAGAGCACCAATGTACACCGCTGTGCAACAATGTGTCCAGTAAGTGTTCTGTTACTGACAGTGCTGTATCAAGAAAGAAGTAAGTTGTCAAAGCGTAAGGGCTCAAAATTTCCACTCGCATACTCGCATTTGAAGGATGGCGAGTGGAAATGTACACGATGGCAGCACAATAAATTATTTTGTGCTGCAGATTTTGGCAGTGCCACAGTGCAGCCCCCCTTCCCCAGGTTGCACAGTGACAGGGATCAGCTGCCTAACCTGACCCAGCTCGTCTCTGTCACTGGCAGGGGGGGGAGAGGAGCTTCCCTGCCTCCTCGCTCTGCTCACACTGGGGTCTGATGCCTGGGTATACATGTATCTGGGGGTCTGATGACTGGGTATACATGTATCTGGGGTATGATGTCTGGGTATTAATGTTATTTTTGTAACTTTATTCTAAATAAAACCTTTAACAGTGTAATTTCATAAGATAATTTAAGGGGTGTGTGTTTATGGGCAGAGTTAAAGGCTGGGTAGGGGTTAGGTGGAGCAACTGGTGGCGAGTAACTCTTATGGCCTGGTTAGTAGCTTGGGACTTGAAATTTTAAGCCCTGGCATAAGGTACAAATGGAGAGGGGCATGGAGGTCAGGGAGCGTATTAACCCTTCAGTCCACCCAGTTTTACATTAGAATATTCCTTTACGCAGACCAATGGCCAGTGTTTGACCTCTGCCTGTTGATACATTTACTGGGTGAGATTTATTAAAGCAACAATAAGAGAAAAATAACACAAGGTTGTAGAAGTGGAGCAGTCATTGCGAATGCTCTTGTTGTTTCTTTCGGTTTAATTGACAGTTACTCATATCAAGTACAGCTTTGTACATTCACATTTAGGCTGGGGTCAGACCAGCGCACTTTTAACGTGCGTTCTGGCGCACATAATTACGGCCGCACTAGCAGCAGATGACGGCCAATATACGATGTACGGCCGCACAAAAGTCCGGCCGTGCAACGCAAGTGGAATTTGAACGCATTTTTCTGAGAACGCAGAACCGCTAGTACTGACGTACTGAGTGCGCAGCTGCGGCATAGCGGCGTGTTTGCGTGATTAGGAGATGTCAGACGCTGCTAATGTCCAGCCTACATAACGTCCAGACGAAAAAAGAGTTTTATTGACGATCCGTACAAAATCACATCCGAAAATGCGAGTCGTCTGACCGTTTTTGCGCATTCCGTGAAAAAATACGTCAATGCGTTCAGACGCACTTTTTCACGTTCGCGGGGAAAAATGCTTTCGTCTGACCCTAGCCTTAATGTATAAATATCAGACCTGCCTGTGCTAGGCACCACCGATTGTTTCATTTAACTGGAACGAGTGCAAGGGTCCAAATAGAAAAGAGCATCCTGCGATGACAAATCTGCCGAACACATTAGACAATTTTTATGGTGTTACGTACTGTCACTTTGTTAATTTTATTTCCTTTTTTAAATTTTCTTTATTAAAAACTATCGCTAGATAAAAGACAAGAAAATCAATTATCACAATCAATAAATGAATATTCATAGTGAGGCTCATTCATTTTTCTATAGGTTCGAGGGCTGCTCAGCCGCTGCAATTTGCATCTGGCTGACTGTTATATCTTTTACCTGGCCAACCAGTGTACTAGGAGGACAGATGTATGGATGGTATGTTGGGGATCTAGACAGCGAGTCGATTAGGAATACAGATGACCAGTATAATGGGGAGTTGGTCAGCTGTTGCACTGGTTAGATCAGGGATCTCAAACTCTGGCCCCGCAACATGTTGGTGGCCTACAATTCCCAGATTTCCTTGAATGCAAAAGATGGCCACAGAATAATGGCATTTGTAGTTAAGAAACACCTTGGGTGGGGGGCACAGTTTGAGATCCCTGGTTTAGATGGTCTTCTGGCCAATTTGGGCAGCCTGGCGTTCTTCTTGTGAAAATAGACAGTATAGGTAAAGAGGTTGACTGGTTCTGGTGTCAATGGCAGCTGCCCACAAGATCTCATGGCAACCTCATGTCTGATCGGTACTAATATATGAACTGCATATTTACTATTCACAAATGAGTCAAATGCAAAACAATCATATATCGCTTGTGATGAATGCCTGGTTTGGACGAGTGTAATTTGAAACCAATAGTATATAATCCACACAAAATAGAAAAAGGTACAAACAATGAACATCACCATAAATAATTGATGTTCCACTAAGAATAGTTAAAGAGATACTCAAGTGTTAAAGCAGGAGGTGGGGAAATTGAGTGGTTATAACAGGGCTGTCAAACTCCGGCCCCCAGATGTTTCTGAACTACAACTCCCAAGATTCCCTGGTCATCTACTGCATTGAAAGAATTATGGGAATTGTAGGCATCAACATCTGGGGCGCCCTTGACAGCCCTGGGTTATACATGTATCCCTCCTGACTCCCCTCTGCACCCCAATCCCATTTTAGACCTTTAATAACATTTTAAACTTACCTCCTTGTCCACCACTGGGCAACCTCTGCCCAGAAATGACTTCCTGCCACTTCCTGCTAGCTGCAGCTATCAAGCGGCCACAGGAAGGCAGCCAATCCTATGGCTCCTTCTGAGTGCATTGGGAGCCACTGGACAGAGGTGGTTTTCAAAGGTCCCGAAACCCCAGAAGCTGACAGCGGTCTCTACCCTGTGTGGAACTAAGCCGCTGCACTCAGAGGGCTGAATCAGCCCCCAATAGAAAGAGGTGCGGGTACACAGGGCACTTTGGTTTCCCAGATTACATTGAGAGGTTACACTTTAAGCATACTTGATTGACATTTCCTTTAGTAATTAAATGGACATCAAATTATTCTGGCCTCTTGCACCTTTGCAGAGTTCCGTGTTCACGGCTCAGTATTACGCCTTTTGCATACACTTTGCTTTTCATGGATTATAGGCATACATTCATATGCATAATATAATTGATATATTCCATTATTTGGTTAGCTCGGATATAAAACGTTAATGCAGCGCACCTCTACAGGTTTTAATTATCTACAAGAATGTCGTTTCTATTCAGCAGTTCAGTTTCAGACGTGAAGAGCTGATGTTGTGGTTCAGATGAACATTTGGCTGGCCTACAGGAATATATTTGGCTTATGATCAGCTATTTCTCCATAAAATGCCAGCACGACCAAATGTAAAATGGATTTTGCTAAAGATTCTAGTCTCGCTACCAGCTCAGAGGACACAACAAAGATCTTAGAAAAACCACAGTCTGTTAATACGGCACGAGCCGCAGAGTCTTCTGGGTATTCAATGAGCAGCGGTTTAAATTAGCACCTAATTCAAGTTTTTAACACATCTTTAACATGGACAAAAGACTGGATAGACCTTCTGAAGACACCACAGAGCCCTGAAACGGTAACATTTTAACAGGAATTTGAAGCTTAGGTACGTAGAGTTTGGTAATGATCCTCCTAAGGCTGGAGCCATGCAAGCATAGAAAGTACTTCTGGTGTAGTGCATGTACTTTTGCAACAACGTAATTGTGGTCAACGCACAATGTGCATCAATTTTAAAGTTTGACATCCATAGGTCAACATCCATAACTCCAAGCGAGCGGCACAAAACAACAAGGGATTAGGTCCAACTATACACGTGGTGGATGTCAACTGATCTGGTTGGTGTCCCGTACTCCCATCTAAAGAAAGTGTCACATCCTTAGACGTGTCTTGATGTGCCTCAACATGCGCGCCAGCATTTTTGCGTTTACCAAAAATCAACTGTTGTAACGAGTGTGAACACGTGTGCTCGTTCTTCATGTGTTGTTCTTTATGTGATCCTTCATAATACTATGACGCAGGTCACAAGGCGCATTACAATAGACATGTTTAGTGTTCTCGTGCGTCCCCAACCTAATGGTTGACCAAGGAATGCCTCTAGCCAGAAGCACCATTGACTTTAATATCATATATGTCATGATCTGTACTTAAAAATAAGAAAAAAAAAGTGTGGAAAATCCCATCTTGTCCATTTTTTTTTTAGAAAGTCTTTTTACCAGGAAGGATACATTGAGATTTCTCTTGTTTTCAAGTATGTCCTGGGTGGGGAGTATGTACCGTTAGGTGTCTTGCCCAAGGACACTTACTGGAGAGGTGCTCTTGCCGGGATTCAAACCTGTGTCTCCACGGTTATAGAGCAGTGATGTTACCTCTACTCCAACCAGCTGGTTTATAGACATTTGTCCATAAACATGCAGCAATATGCTGCTAAGTAAAAGCCAGCTCAACTGTCAAGCGTCCAAGTACATCTCATCAAAAAAGGAGCAGAATCTGTTGCTTAAAAGATAAATGGACATGACAGAATTGTAGTGACGATTGTGTAACAAATGGAGCAGAATCTATAGGAAGGGATAGGGCTAGCAATAACTATAACCCTAAACCAAACAGAAATAATAACCCTATAACTTACACTTGCGTTACTTTTGCGCCTTGGTTGCAAAAGACAAATGATGCGCAGGATGGTGTGAACTTGCATAGAGAAATTGTGCTGTATATCAGTGGAAAGACAACGTTTCCTTTTTTTTCTTTTTACCACTGACGAATTTCCTCTACATTTTTAAATCCGTAACTTTTTTACCTCTGCATTTTTATAGGCTGCCACAAGGTGGAGACCTGACGATGGGATACTTTCAAGAAGTATCTTAGTTGCAGACATGGGAAAAATAGTAAATCGGGGACATTGTGATGAAGTGGAAAGGTTTCATCATGGTGTCAGCGAAAAACTGATGTAACCACTGAAGGACGATACTGGAGCCATGGTTTAGGATAGAACTGAGGAGAAACTAATGGATTTTTGCTGTTCTAATGGATTTTTCTACAGACACCTGGTATACAACATTTCCCATGGTGCTTTGCCACCCTTCCTTTTCTAGCTGCACTGACACTGCTCACCACCCTTCCTTGTTTTGTCACGGTTTATGTTTTTTGCGTTAGCTGTATAATTAACCTCTACCTCCATGTGACACGGGGGGGGGGGTTGTGATGGGTTAAGGTTATAAGAAGATGTTTTAGTTATTTTAGGGTCCAGGCTGCAGTTTCACAAGGGATTAGGATATATTTATACTAAAGCTAGGAACATGGATGATGCTTCAGGTTTATATATAGCTCTGCTCGGTATTTTGCTACGTTAATTATACGGTTTTATTGAAAGTAAACTGAGAGTACACTGACACACCTTGCCCAAATATGTTGTTGTGGTTTTATTAATTGCTGTGTGTGAGAGTAACCTGTAGTACACGCATGGCCCTGGGGGAGATGTTTTGTGGAATAAAGTAGCTTGCACCTTCAGGTAAGATATCTCTTTGCAAATGAGTTTAACAGGGACATTAAAGGAGAATTTAGGGTGTGGGACGTAGGGATCTCAATGGAAAAACAGCATGGTAATTAAAGGAATTTCTGGGGGAGCCTGACTTTAGACCCGCCGCACATTAAGGCATCTCGGTTGCATTTAGATACAGAATAGTATTCCAGTTTATACTGAAACAAATTACCCCATTGTAACTATCTATTGCATGAGATGATAGATCTAACGAACTAATCAAGATAATTAAAAATTAACACTATCAGGGTTATTCAAAGAGATCCGAATTGCTGGCGAAAAGTAACCGAACAGTGAAATTCAGCGTACGCTTACCTTTCCTGGCCATTCGGCAGAGAGCAGGCAATTCGCCAAATGTTGGCGAATTGCCTGCACAAACGGTGCCCGTTCGGTGCCTGTTCGAGGACAGTGAAATCCCCATAGAGAAGCAATGCTTCGGCTATTCAGAGAACACAAAACCAGCAGTGAAAAGTTGCCGAATTGCCCTGCTGTTCGGTGGTTTCATTCGACAGGTTTATTCAGGTGAATCCCATAGGCTTCAATGTTAAAAATATTCCCGTTTTAATCCAATATCTAATAAACCGTCAATTATAATATTCTGCAATAAAAAGTCTCTTTATTTATAGATTTTTTAGGATCCTTTAGGCATTTTTCGGGGTTTTTTTGCGGAAAAAAGTTTTCCTTTTTTTTTTAAATCGTTTTCTTTTTTCTGTAACAGCCCTTTTTATTATCATTCATTGGATTTTATATGTAAATTTCAGACTTTTTTGTTCTGTAGTTTCTTTGCAAACAGCGTTTCACTTTTCAAACATTCAAGCGAACAGTTTTTTTTTTTACTCCATTCGTCTGCGGTGTCGGGTTTTTCCGGCGGCTGCTCTGCACTGTGATCGGCGGCTGCTCCGGTTTCTCCGTCGTGTTCGGCAGGGTTAATCCAGATGTTTTTGCGGGTTTCGGTGTGTGTTCGCCGGGTTTTTCGGTGAGTGTTCGTCGGGTTCGCGGCTGGTTTTCCATGCACTTCGACTATTGAAAAAATGCATTTGTTTGCCGCTTGCGTTGCCCGGCTGAACTTTCGTGCGGCCATACTTTGTATGTTGGCCGTCATTGGACGTCATTTGCTGCTACCACGGCCATAATAAAGTGCGGCTAACCGCACGTTCGCACTGCGTTCGTCTGACCGCAGCCAAAAAGGGCCAATTTCAGTGCCACCAAATTGCACCATATATTGCCGTCAATTCACCCTCTAGTTTGCGTTCGTGTAATTTGGGCCAATTCGGAGGTTAGTGAATGACTCCTTATGTGTCAGTCTCTGCGCTTTCCCTTCATTCTCTCTTTCTGTCTCCTTTCTTATTTCTCCTCTCAAAATGTACACTCAGTTCCTCTTTTGCCTTTCTCAGCTGTGATTCTCCCCTCTCAGTTCACCCCTCCCCCTTTCTTATCCCCTGGATTTATCTATTGCTTTGTTGCTATTAATAAACATCCACCGTACACCTTTTCCTCTTAATTACAAAAATAAATGTATAATACATTGAAGTTTGATCCATAATGTTTAAATAATATTTGCAACTGCTACAAATGTGCTCTGTCCAAACCGGGAAGCAGAACAGCCAATCACAGACATTGTTGCAGGGAATCTGCCCGGTCCATACTGAAAGTTTAGTGGAGAAATAAGGGCAGTTTTTGCAGCACAACCTGTTAGTAACACGAGTTGCTGTGAAGCTTTGAGTGTCCCTTTATAAATAATAAATAAATAAATAAAGTATTTTACCAGGAAGGATTTTATTTATTTAATTTATAAAGGATTTTACCAGGAAGGATACTTTGAGATTTCTCTTGTTTTCAAGTATTTCCTGGGTTCAAGAACATTAAAGTGTTACAGTGTTACAGAAATACAAAGTAATAAAATGCAAAATATTAAAAATAGCACAAATATACAGAGTAACAGAAAATAAATATAGTCACTATGTTACATGTTTACAGGTGCATTCTGTATTGAGGTATGTTAGTATGGAGCTCTTAAGTGACTTAATACGGGGGAAGATTTGATGGCGTCTGGGAGGTTATTCCATAACTGCGGTGCTCTGTAGGAAAATGAGGATCGAGCCACTGTCTTTTTGTATTTTGGTATTGCAAGTAAGGTGCAGGTCCTGGATCGGAGGTTATAGGATGAGGGAACTGCTGAGGAAGCAGCCTATTCAGGTAGGGTGGCAGCTTCCCTTTAACATTCATATTGTTTTCGTTAGTAGATGGTTCGATGGCAATAAATCTCTCTAAGAATCCGCTTGCACTGAGTCATGTCTCAATTCTAAACCAATATTTTTTTTTCCATTTTGCATTTCTTGTTACACTGCAGAACTTTGGTGTATTCCGCAGATGTTCCATGTACACTTCACACCCACCACTTTTTTTTGAGTGGATGAAGGTGACAGTTTTTTCCAGCCACATATGGAAGCAGATGCCTGGCCTAATCAGGTAATTTGTGGGGTGATTTTCTGCTCCATAAACAGCTTTAGTATGTTCATTCTTGGGAAGGGGAACAATCCACCAACATTCTCAAATTTAAGTTGTTTCATGTATCAGAATAGGGGAAACCAAAGAGACAGCGAGTAGAAGTTATGCATGGGGGGCTCTTCTAGAAGTTTTATCACAGGTTCGATGAGCGGGATATCTTAATTATGAATCATTAGTTCGCCGGGGGAGCAGGATTCTCCAATCCTACTTTATCATCTCTTGTCAAGTCACGTGTCAAAATAAATAAAAGTGTGTCCAAATATATCCTTTGTCTGGAAAGCCCTGTGGAATCTGGAGCTCTAGAAATAAAATATAATAAGGATATTAATAATAAAAAATCTATGAAAATTCCTATTGTAAAAAAAACCCAGGATCAAGCTAATTATTGTCTGATTTTACATTTTTCAGCATCGTTTCTGGTTGGGGAATTGCTAAAACAAAACAGGCAGTAAAACATCTTTTTCCCATCTTATTATTATTATTCTTTATTTGTTGTTTAATCTGTACAGATTGTGTATAGATCAGTCAGGAAGGAATGCTGGGTATTGATTACTGTTTAGATTTAACCCCCTAATGCGAAAATATACTCAATTTACATCCAATTTATATCATGTGTGTATCTATCTGTACAGTTATATTTATTATAATATAAATATGGAGCACTTTAATGGAGGGGTTTTCATTCGATGGATCCTAAATGATAACATAAAAAAGATCACAGAGCGTTACATAAGACTTTTCACTGAGATCTGAATGCTGGTCAGCATTTTTCAATACAAGGTTCCATGTGTGTTTTATTATTATTATTTTTTTTTGAACTGCTACTTTTAAAGTATATCTGCAAATCTTGAAGATAATTCAAAACGTGGATTTTTTTAACAGCGACACCATGTGGTGAAATTAAGATCTGAACATGAACTTTGCTAGTTGCAGCTTCAAGAATTATTATTTTTTTTTTAAATGTGATACACCTTCTTTTTAGTATTCTAGAACATTACCAATTTACTATTTACTAACTAATCCATTTCCTATTTGTAATCACCTTTGAACAGCCATGGTGTTAATTTGGTTTGCCAAATCCATGTTCTTGCCGCAGTCTGCCATTTTAAAATAATGGAGACACTCCGGGCCCTATTACATTCTTCGCGCGCAATTGTGCGCGCGCGCAAAAACGCATTAACGCGAGGGGCAAAACCCTTTGCGCTGAACGTCGTATTACAATGTTCGCGCACAAAATGCGCGTTAGCGTCTTGCCCTAGAATTTTCACTTCTCCCATCATTCTCCTGGTTTTCACCACTCTCTGAATAACCCTGACAACGATCTTCCACACTTTAATTCCAGAATGATAGTCACGGGGGGGGGGGGGGGTTGGAGTGTAGGTATTAAATCATTTCATGTGATTGAGAGGTAAATTTATCAACCAAGATGTCACCTGAAAAAAGAAACAGGTCTCCTGATTTAGACACTGCAGAATAGTGGGAGACCAGGCATTGTGCATATTTTGCCTGTGTAGCGGCTCGTGCCTCTATTCTAGATGTAAGATATACTTTGTAAAGTTCTTAATTTGCAGCTTGATGGAGAAGAAGGAGCTATTCCAATCTTGCTCGTTCATCTTGGCTCGAGACAGTAAACCACAAAGAACACTGGCTCAAAGTTTCTGGTGTTAAGTGATTCTACAAATTCAAGTTCACTTAACACTTTAGAATAATAGATGAAAAAATAGCATACTTCCCCCTGACCCCTCTGCGCAGATGACGGTGCAATTCGCCGCCTCCTGTCACGGCACTCAATGGAACAATGGGAACAAATAGTTTCCAGTGTCCTCTTAAGCTCCTGTGTGACCCCACTCAGTGGAACAATGGGAACAAATAGTTTCCAGTGTCCTCCTAAGTTACCGCAGGGTCACGCTCTGCTCCATGGCCGGTATCGAATAGTGATTATTATTATTATTATTCTTTATTTATAAAGCGCCAGCATATTCCGCAGCGCTGTACAATAAGCACAGTATAGACAGGGTTACAATACATTGAACAACATTTGACAAACAGTACAGGAGGTTATGAGGGCCCTATTCCCGTAGGAACTCACAATCTAGGAGGGTTGGGGTTGGAAACAGGAGGAGAGGACTGTAAGGTGAGAGTGATTGATGGTTGCGTCAGTGAGTTGGGTGGTAGGCTTCCCTAAATAGGAACGTTTTAAGGGAGCGTTTGAAGGAAGAGAAGTTAGGGGAAAGTCTGACAGTACGAGGGAGAGCGTTCCAGAGAGTGGGGGCTGCGCGTGAGAAATCCTGCAGTCTATCATAGGAAGAGGTGATGCGGGGAGAAGCTAGGCGCAGGTCACTGTTTGACCTTAGGGAGCGGGCTGGGGTGTATTTTGTGATTAGTGAGGACAGGTAGTGGGGCGCTGAGTTAGTGAGGGTTTTGTAGGTAAGGATAAGGATTTTGAACTTAATAAGTGATTCAAATATTTCAGCTCAAGCCGCTCATACGGATGGATACTGGCTCGAGCGTGAGTCATGCGTTTGTGAGCTGCTATTTCAGCTCGGATAAAGTCGTGCCGGCTACCAGAGCTGAAGCCCCATTTCACAAAACTAAACTGTATGGAAAACTGGGACCGCAGGGGCAGAGTCATTGCACTATATCCATTTGAACAAGCCGAAGTTGTTTTGTTATGGAGCAAAAGGGGAAAAAAGGAAGATAGAAAGTGAGGTTGGAGCCATGGGTTTAATGAGACACGCAGCACACACCAATCAACCGGATTGTGATTGCATATTGCTAACCAGTTTAACAATGTCTTTCCATCTTGGCTATTTTGGTCCAAATCGTGTGTTTCAGTTTCTTCTCTCTCTGGTTTAGTTAATAAGCCTCCCCGTGTCAGCTCTGTAAGGAATAGAGCGCTAGATAGCAGATTGCTTTTCCAGTGTGAGTCAGAAGATATCGCGGTGAGTCACTAAGGAAACAGGGATGAAAATCTGGGATATCTTCAACTCGGCAACAACAATACCCAACCTTGTGCTCGGCGAGGATGGCAGATGTCACTGTGGGTGAAAAAAAACAACCTGATTCATTTTAACCACAATCCAGAACCCACTGGATGTCTCATGAGAAACCTCTCCATTCCAACGCTCCTGCAGTGCGAAGGGTTAAAGAATGCGGTGTCCGGCTTACCTTTCATTATGTACACCATAGATAATAAACATCCATGTAGAAAATAGACACCAGCGATTCTCTCCTACCTGTAGGAGGTCTCCTAATAGGCCAACTAGGCCTGAGCCTGGGGTGATAGATTGGAGGAGTGCAGAACTTATTTAAATGATATATATCAGGGAGGCATCCACAAAAACCACAGTGCCTCACAGTCACTCACATCCCCCGTTTCATAACACAAAGCCCCTTCATTGCAAACATCCCTGTTCAACCCCATTACACCTGCAGCCTGCCCACAACTCCTATCAATCACACACAGCTCAATAACACACCTCCAATGTTTTGTGGAGACACAGTCTCCATTTCCCCCCAATGTTGTTATTTTTGAAGACCATTATGTTCATGGTGTGCAGATGTGTGAATGTATAACAGAGCTGCAAAGCAATACATTTATTCACTAACTCAGCTCCCCACTACCTGTCCTCACTAATCACCAAATACACCCCAGCCCGCTCCCTAAGGTCAAACAGTGACCTGCGCCTAGCTTCTCCCCGCATCACCTCTTCCCATGATAGACTGCAGGATTTCTCACGCGCAGCCCTCATCTTCTGGAACGCTCTCCCTCATACGATCAGACTTTCCCCTAGTTTCCCTTCCTTCAAACGCTCTTAATACATTCCTATTAAGGCCCGTGTCAGAGGAACGCAGTGATCACGTCCGTGTTGCTGCACATTTAGGCTAGGGTCAGACGAGCGCGTTTTCTACGGACTGTGCGCCCGTGCAGTACGGACGCACTTTTTGACGGAAGACACACAAGTGGCCACACAGTTCGTTTTTGTGACTGACATTATTTTTGACGGATGTAGGAGGGAAAATAAATTAAAATAAAAAAACATTTTGTCCGTCAAAAATGCTGGACGTATAAATGCAGTCCGTCTGACCACGTTCCATCACTCACACACAAAGCTATGTGGACGTTGCGGACGTGGCGCACTCTGCACGTCCGTTATAGCAATATTTAGTTCTTGCCTAACTTGTGTCCGTTTGCCGCGTCTGTCATGCGTCCGCACTTCTGTGCGGATGTACTTCGTGTGTTACTTCCATTTATCACAATTGTATGCTATCACTTATTTGCGGCAACACGGGCGCGAACACTGCGCTTGTCCGACACGAGCCTTAAGGCTGGGGTCAGACGAACGCAGTGTTAACGTCCGTGTAGCCACACTTTAGTACGTCCGTGGTAGCAGATAATCAAGACCAATGAAGGCCCACACACGAAGTACGTCCACACGGAAGTGCGGGCGCACTACAGGCGCGGCAAACAGACGCAGGTTAGGCTGGGGTCAGACGAGCGCAGTTATCACTCCGTGTTGCCGCACATTTGTACGTCCGTGGCAGCATAGCATTCTGACCAATGGAGCCCCACACACGAAGTACGTCCGCACAGAAGTGCAGATGCATGGCGGACGCTGCAAACGGACACAGGTTAGGCAAGAACGTAATACTGCTAGAACGGACGTGCTGAGTGCGCCACGTCTGCAACGTCCGTGTAGCTTTGTATGTGAGTGATGAAACGAGGTCAGATGGACTGCATTTATACGTCCAGCATTTTTGACGGACAGAATGTTTTTTCATTGCAATTTATTTTCCCTGCTACATCAGTCAAAAAATACGTCAGTGAAAAAAACGGACTGTGTGGCCACCACCTTGTTGTCAGTCAGTAAGTACGTCCGTACTGCACGGAAGCACAGTCCGTACAAAATGCGCTCGTCTGACCCTAGCCTTAGCAAGAACGTTGAACCGCTAGGACGGAAGTGCGGAGTGCGCCACGTCCGCAACGTCCACATAGCTTTGTGTGTGAGTGATGGAACGTGGTCAGACGGACTGCATTTATACGTCCAGCATTTTTGATGGACAAAATGTTTTTTAATTTTCATTTATTTTCCCTCCTACATGCGTCAAAAATAACGTCAGTCACAAAAACGAACTGTGTGGCCACTACTGCGTCTTCGATCAAAAAGTGCCTCGATACTGCACGGGCGCACAGTCCGTAGAAAACGCACTCATCTGACCCTAGCCTTAATGTCCGTCGTAGCATAAAATTTTGATCAATAGAGACCCACACACAAAGTACGTCCGCACAGAAGCACGTGGCACTGGATGCAATTTAGGCAAGAACGTCAAACCGCTAGGACGGATGGACAGAGTGCGCAACATCCGCGTAGCTTTGTGTGTGAGTGATGGAACGTAGTCAGACGGACTGCATTTTTGACATCCAGCATTTTTGACGGACAAAATGTTTTTCATGTCATGTATCAATTTTTTTCATTTTACATATTAATTTTATTTCCCATCTACATCAGTCAAAAAAACGGACCGTGTGGTGTGTACAGTATCAGTGAGAAAGTACGTAAGTTGTGCACGGACGCACAGTGTGCTCAGAATGACTTTGTCTGACATTAGCCTTAGAGAAGTCTACTACCTGACTCACTGACACAACACGGCCATCACTCCCACCTTGCAGTCCATCACTCCCACCTTGCAGTCCATCACTCTCACCTTGCAGTCCTCTCCTCCTGTTTCCACCCCAACCCTTCTAGATTGTGAGTTTCCACAGGAATAGGGACTTCGTTTCCTCTTGTACTGGTTTGGCAAAATGTTGTTCATTGTATTGTAACCCTGTCTACATTGTGCCCATTGTACAGCGCTGCGGAATATGCTGGCGCTATATAAATAAAGAATAATAATTCATACAGAGATTGAACAGGGCACCAGAATTTGAAGTGCCTGGAGCAGCAGGTCTGTATGCACACCTGTCCTCATGGCAATAAGTAGGACAGCAAATTATCACAGTTAAGCCATTTTATTTTCAGTAAACCACAACAAATACATTTCACGTTACAATAGATTCATGAGGTTTGGTGTGGATTAACTAGATTTTCAGTAAACTATATTACACTATCAGTGTTATTCAAAGAGAATCGAAAAGACACCGCACGTTCGGTGACTTTTCGTTCTCCTCAATTCGGTGCAATTTGGCGATCCCATTTCTGCGACCCTGCTGTGTATTCAGCAAGCACCACAGGGCCGCCGTAGTGCAGGGAAAAGCCGCCGCAAACCCGACGAACCCTGACAGCAAAACCTGGTGAACACACACCGAAGCCCGCATAAACATCTGGATTAACCCCACCGAACACGCCGGAGAAACCCGAGCAGCCGCTGATCACAGCGCAGAGCAGCCGCCGAAAAAAACCGACACCGCAGACGAATGGAGTGAAAAAAAAAACAGTACGTTTGAATGTTTGAAAAGTGAAACGCTGTATGCAAAGAAACTACAGAATGAAAATGTCTGAAATTTACATATAAGGTCCAATGAATGATAATAAAAAGGGCTGTTACAGAAAAAACGATTTAAAAATAATAAAAAAAGAAAAGATTTCGCAAAAAAATCCTGAAAAATGCTTAAAATATCCTAAAAAAATCTATAAATAAAGAGCCTTTTTACTGCAGAATATTATAATCAACGGTTTATTAGATATTGGATTAAAACGGGAATATTTTTATCATTGAAGCCTATGGGATTCGCCTGAATAAACCTGCCGCATGAAACCACCGAACGGCAGGGAAATTTGTCAACTTTTCACTGCTGTTTTTTGTTCTGTGAATAGACAAAGCATTGTTTCTCTATGGGGGCACAGTTTTTCCTCCCTAGTGCCTGTGTTTTAGCGCTAGGAATGTAATTTAGCCCTAAATAGGGCATACTAAATGAAATGGGGGAATATATTAAATAGGGGCATACTAAATGAAATGGGGGAATATATTAAATAGGGGCATACTAAATGAAATGGAATACATTAAATAGGGGCATACTCGGTACTGGATTGTGATGTAATACTTTAATTAACACCGGAAGCTGTGATTTTTTTTTTTTACATTGTTACAGATTGTACATGATATGAAAAGGAAAAAAAAAAAAAAACTGTTACCCCTTTTTCTGTAAATTCATCTTGATCTGAGACGAATAAAAATATGTTTAAATAGGGGCATACTAAATGAAATGGGGAATACATTAAATAGGGGCATACTAAATGAAATGGGGGAATATATTAAATAGGGGCATACTAAATGAAATGGGGGAATATATTAAATAGGGGCATACTAAATGAAATGGGGGAATACATTAAATAGGGGCATACTAAATGAAATGGGGGAATATATTAAATAGGGGCATACTAAATGAAATGGGGGAATACATTAAATAGGGGCATACTAAATGAAATGGGGGAATATATTAAATAGGGGCATACTAAATGAAATGGGGGAATACATTAAATAGGGGCATACTAAATGAAATGGGGGAATATATTAAATAGGGGCATACTAAATGAAATGGGGGAATACATTAAATAGGGGCATACTTAATGAAATGGGGGAATACATTAAATAGGGGCATACTAAATGAAATGGTGGGGGCATATTTGTCTTAAAATAGGGCCGGAAAAATCTTCATCTCCAAGCCCATAAAACGTTTAATCCAGTCTACCACCAAAATCAATCATTCCATGGCTGGGACCAGGAGTTTGCACCCCACTTATCCTCACAAAAGAGTAAATGATGTATGCAGAAAACTATGTGGGATAATGTAAAACTATATATTTGCGATCTTCGATCACTGGCAACTTGGTCAAATAGCAAAACATGTCATATCTGGGGGCTTCTCGTCTACCACTTACAGATATTCTTTAAGGGTTATTAATAACTAAGCCCTGAACTGCACCGAACGGTGAATTAGAATTTCGTGGCAGTTCACCTATTCACTAAACTGTCAATTTGCCAAATACTGGCGGATTGGCAGCGAAATATGGTGCAGTTTGCCTCAAATTGCAGCAATTAGGCGATCCTTCGGTGGCAGCAAAATTGTCCCATAGAGAAGTAATGGTTAATCTATTCAGAGAACGCCGAACTCTGCAAGGAGATCCCTTTCACAGCTCAGGCCAGAGGACAGAATGCCTTATACGTTTATAAAGGGATAGAAGCTTATGGCCAATTGCCACGTTAGCAGTGAAGGCTGGCTGGGCATCATGAGTGAGGTGGTATTCGCAAACGTTCAAAGAGCCATCAGTGAGGTGAACTCTAGACAAGGTCACTCACGCAGGCTCTATTAGATTTCATGGTGCCATTTCTTTTCATTCGGAGTATTTATTTGTATAGGCCGTCCTTCCCAGATCACAATCGCATTTAGCTGCGTTTGTTAATGAGCAATTCAGGAAGTGGCCATGAGTACAATGAGCAATTCAGGAAATTGCTGGAAGAAAACCAACAGCATATCTTTCAGAGTGCAGCGAGGACTGGATCCAAAACTTTTTTTTCAGCTGTTATAGAAAGGAGTCAAGGTTAATCAGATGTACCAAAATGTCTGCTTTAAAACCATGTATAAAGATATAGAGGTGAATCGCCCGCGAGAAAAGTATACTGTCTCCAATCGCTCACCACTTCAGATGGTGGTTTCTCTATAATAACATATACAGAAATAAAGCATGGATTATAAAGTGTAGAGGCAATTGGTTAAAATAAAGCAAGGGGTCCATATACAACGCACATCATATTTCGTGTTTTATTTATTTTTGTACAACAGACAATATTTCGTAGAGTCAAGGATGGTCAATCAAATGTCTAAACCCTTCTTTTGGAGAGTGCGTTGATCAACTGAAAAAGACTAAAAGGAGACTATTGCTCAGTATGTCTGCTCCAGGGACGTGCAGTCAGGGGTGGCAGGGAAGGCAGGGCCTCCCCTGCCATTCCAGTAAATGAATGTGCTCATTGTGCTGTAATGACATGTATGTAAATTTAATCTGTAAATAAAATGTTATTCATTGAAAAAAGTTCTCATACTCATCTCTTCACGCTCCCTCCCTGTGCTTCTCTGTCCTCCGCTTTTTTTCCCCCCGTACTTTCAGTTTGCTGGCTGCTGTATGTGTGTGTGTTTGTGATTCACTACACAGACAGCAGGGGCAGCACTGAGCCAGCATAGCCTACGCAATTTGCGCAGCTGAACGCTACGTTAATTGCGTAGCTCAAGCGGACTTCCTGGTTCTATGCTCTTCAGTGCCTCCAGAGGCACTGAGAGCAATTGAATACTTGAGCAAATGGGAAAGCTCCATTGGCCTCAAGCAATTATTTAGAAAAAGAAAAAAAAATGCCCCCCATGGGAGGCAGAGCTCCCCATGGATTGATTGATGCAGGACAGTCATGTGACTGTACTCGTCATTCGTGGGGGGGGGGCTTTTAGGCAGAGCTCAGCAGTCAGCATGTGTTTAATAGCGCTCTCTATTAGTCAGTAGTAAATTGTGACTGCGTAACCCTGTGTATATGTGGCTCTGATACTAGCCAGTGCCTCACCAGCCACTGACCTTACCGCGTCACTGGTCTGCTCCGTATATTTATGGTCATTAACCAGAAAGAATAGAACTCAAACTTTTTTGAGCCCACACCCAGCTCTAGGATGTATCACCTTATGGGTCTTATGTTCACTTTTTCACAGGCGCCATTCACCTTAGATTCCAATCACAAGTTGGTTCTTGATGATCTTGAAACAGATAGGAAACACCAGGGAATCCCCCTAGCATAAATCTGTGTTACCAAATGTATACCACAAATTTTTGTCAAGTACCAGCTTACACAGATCTGAGCCTCATCAGACTCTCTTTTATGCGCCCATAGGTTTGATCAGGAAACCCATTCAACCTTTCTCCCACCAGAGCAACAGCAACAGCAGCCAGAGCCGTAGCTAGCTCCTTTTGCACCCGAGGCAAAAACAGAAAAATGTGCCCCCCCTCACACATAATTTTAAAAATCAGAGTCCCCGACCAGTGGCGCAGTGCTAAGCTCCTGGATGCTCCCCGCGACCAGAAGCAGTGGATCGGACCACCCTTTGCGCTGTGGGATGAGAGGCAAGTATGTGATTTTTGGGGGAGGGTTCCAGCTGGTGCTGACTGATTCTGCAGAAGCGGCATCACTTAGCGCCAGCATCTAGCTGTGGGTAACTTTTGTAGCTATGGCGGGATGGTAATTAGCGTTAGGATTTTGTAATCCTAACGCTATTTACTCTTTGCACTCCCCATGTTAAGTATAGGGAGCGCAAAGTACAGTAACCTCGCGCTGAAAAGCACAATCTCCTGGATTTTTTAACCTGTTACCTTTGGGATTGTAATATGAGGGTCCTGTGCTAGGATGTGATATGGGCAGCATGCAGTAACCTCATTTAACCTAGCACCAACGCTCACATGTGTGACTGCTAGCGTTAAGGAGGTGATGGGGCCCTACATAATAGTCTGGGGGCTCACAGCGCTGAGCCCCCAGACTATTTTCCCCAGTTCAAAAGGATATTATTGACCCCAGCTCATATGGGTATATATTGCCCCAGTTCATGTGGATATGGCCCAGCTCATGGATATGCCCCCCAGCTCTCATAGATATTGCCCCAGCTCTCATGGATATTGCCCCAGGTCTCATGGATAATGCCCCAGGTCTCAAGGATAATGCCCCCCCAGGTCTCATGGATAATGCCCCAGCTCTCATAGATATGCCCCCCCAGGTCTCATGGATAATGCCCCCCGGTCTCATGGATTATGCCCCAGCTCTCATGGATATGCCCCAGGTCTCAAGGATAATGCCCCAGGTCTCGTGGATATTGCCCCCAGGTCTCATGGATATTGCCCCAGGTCTCATGGATAATGCCCCAGGTCTCATGGATATGCCCCAGGTCTCATGGATAATGCCCCCCAGGTCTCATGGATAATGCCCCCCAGGTCTCATGGATAATGCCCCAGCTCTCATGGATATGCCCCCTCTCATGGATAATGCCCCCCAGGTCTCATGGATAATGCCCCCCAGGTCTCATGGATATGCCCCAGGTCTCATGGATAATGCCCCAGGTCTCATGGATATTGCCCCCAGGTCTCATGGATATTGCCCCCAGGTCTCATGGATATTGCCCCCAGCTCTCATGGATAATGCCCCCAGCTCTCATGGATATTGCCCCCAGGTCTCATGGATAGTGCTCCCAGGTCTCATGGCTAGTGCCCCCAGGTCTCATGGATAGTGCCCGCAGGTCTCATGGATAGTGCCCCCCAGGTCTCATGGATAGTGCCCCCCAGGTCTCATGGATAGTGCCCCCAGGTCTCATGGATATTGCCCCCAGGTCTCATGGATAAAGCCCCCAGGTCTCCTGGATATTGCCCCCAGGTCTCATGGATAGTGTGGATGAATAGTGAAGAACAAAAAGACAGCATTCAATAATTATAAAACAACTCAGAGTGAAGAAGATAGGCAAACCTATAAGATTAGGCAGAAAGAGGCAAAGCAATTTATAAGGGCTTCCAAAGCACACACAGAAGAGAAAATAGCTCAGTCAGTAAAAAAGGGGGACAAAACATTTTTTAGATACATTAACGAGAAAAGAAAAGTAAAACAAGGATTAGTTAGATTAAAAACAAAGGAAGGAAGGTATGTAGAAGAGGATAAAAGTCTCGCTGACTGCCTCAATGAATATTTTTGTTCAGTCTTTGCAGAAGAAAAGGAAGGAAAGGGACCTCAGTTAGGAGGAAACACTAACGAGACAATTACATATCAGTTTACAGAGGAGGAGGTTCTACAGCAGCTGTCTAAAGTAAAGACAAATAAGTCAATGGGGCCTGATGGGATCCACCCTAAATTATTAAAAGAGCTCAGTGATGTAATAGCAAAACCGTTAACAGATTTATTTAACCAATCCTTGCTAACGGGATCGTCCCAGAAGACTGGAAATTAGCAAATGTTGTGCCCATTCACAAGAAGGGTAGTAGGGAGGAATCTGGGAACTATAGGCCAGTTAGTCTTACGTCAGTAGTGGGGAAATTAATGGAAACCATGTTAAAGGAAAGGATTGTTGAACATCTAAAAACACATAGATTACAGGATCAGAAACAACATGGGTTTACCTCAGGGAGATCATGCCAAACTAATCTTATTGATGTTTTTGATTGGGTAACAAAAATAATAGACACAGGTGGTGCAGTAGACATTGCTTATTTAGATTTCAGTAAGGCTTTTGATACTGTTCCGCATAGAAGGCTTATCAATAAATTGCAATCTTTGAGCTTGGATTCCAATATTGTTGAATGGAGTGACAGGCAACAGAGGGTTGTGGTAAATGGAGTTTATTCGGCGCAAGGTCTTGTTACCAGTGGGGTACCTCAGGGGTCAGTACTTGGACCCATTCTAGTTAATATTTTTATTAGTGATATTGCAGAAGGTATTAATGGAAAAGTATGTCTTTTTGATGATGACACAAAGATTTGCAACAGGGTTGACGTTCCTGGAGGGATCAGCCAAATGACAAATGATTTAGGTAAACTAAAAAAATGGTCGGAGCTGTGGCAATTGAGTTTTAATGTGGATAAGTGCAAGATAATGCACTTGGACGTAAAAACCCAAGGGCTGAATATAGAATATTTGATACAGTCCTAACCTCAAAATCTGAGGAAAGGGATTTAGGGGTTATTATTTCAGAGGATCTAAGGGTAAGTAGTCAATGTAATAGAGCAGCAGGAAATGCTAGCAGAATGCTTGGTTGTGTAGGGAGAGGTATTAGCAGTAGGAAAAGGGAAGTGCTCATGCCACTGTACAGAGCACTGGTGAGACCTCACTTGGAGTACTGTGTGCAGTACTGGAGACCGTATCTCCAGAAGGATATAGACATCTTAGAGAGAGTTCAGAGAAGGGCTACTAAAATGGTGTACGGCTTGAAGGAGAAAAGTTACCAGGAAAGGCTTAATGATCTTAACATGTACAGCTTGGAAAAAAGACGAGACAGAGGAGATATGATAGAAACATTTAAATACGTAAAGGGAATCCACAAGGTAGAGGAAGGGAGTATATTTAAAAGGAGACAAAGTAGCAAAACAAGAGGACATAGTCTTAGATTAGAGGGGCAAAGGTTTAAAAGTAACATCAGAAAGCATTATTTTACTGAGAGGGTGGTGGATACATGGAACAGTCTTCCAGTTGAAGTGGTAGCGGCCAAAACAGTAATTGAATTTAAGCAGGCATGGGATAGGCATAAGGCTATCCTAAACAAAAGATAAATCCAGGTAAAGTATCCATGTAATTGGGCAGACTAGATGGGCCGAAAGGTTCTTATCTGCCGACATTTTTATATGTTTCTATGTTTCTATATTGCCCCCAGGTCTCATGGATATTGCCCCCAGGTCTCATGGATTGTGCCCCCAGGTCTCATGGATTGTGCCCCCAGGTCTCATGGATTGTGCCCCCAGGTCACCTCTCATTGCCGGTGGCCGCGTGCTTCCTGCTTGAACGGCCGCTGACAGGAAGTGCAGCCTCTCGCCTGGGATCGATGAAACAGCCTGCCGCGATCTCGCGAGATCGCGGCTGGCTTTTAGATTCCAGCCGGAAGCAGGAAGCAAGCGGCCGCTCGCAATCGTTTCGGGCTGGGCGCTTCACAGCTGTGAAGGGGCGCAGCCATGGCTTGAGTCCCGCAACCTGCGTTCCCGCAGCATTCCCGCAGGACTCGAGCCATGGCTGCGCCCTTCACAGCTGTGCCCGAGGCACGTGCCTCACTCGCCTCGCCCTTCCTACCGCCCTGACAGCAGCAAGTGAATTAAAAAAGCGCTTTATTAGATAAAAACAATAGTAAGATAAAAGATACAACAACCAGAACCGGGTTTGCTTCTGTGGCTTCATCAGCTGGTATCAATCATTTCCCGGTGGGTGAATCTACCTTCGGGACTTGCCATGTCACTGGATGTGGGTGCCATATCCTCTGCATCTGCTTCTGCAGTCTGTCTCTCGTTGATCAACACAGTATGGTAAGATTAGGATGTCTGACAGGGTGATCCGTCATTTTTATAGCCATTCCCTCAATTATTCATGCCCTGCCTAACCAAAACCTAGAGAACCAAATACCAATTACTCAAATACATGTCACCAGGACTTTAGACGATTGGTTCATGAGCACGCATTGACCCCCATCCTGTGGAACACTCTCCCTCGTACGGTCAGACTTTCCCCTAGTTCCCCTTCCTTCAAACGCTCCCTTACGACATTCCTATTCAGGCAAGCCTACCACCAGACTCACTCATACACCTCACTGCCCCAACCAGTCCATCACCCTCACCTTGCAGTCCATCACTCTCACCTTGCAGTCCATCACTCTCACCTTGCAGTCCATCACTCTCACCTTGCAGTCCTCTCCTCCTGTTTCCACCCCCAACCCATCTAGATTGTAAATTGACACAGGAATAGGGCCATCGTTTCCTCCTGTACTGGTTTGTCAAAATTTTGTTCGGTCTCAATGCATGTAACACTGTCTATATTGTGCCCATTGTTCAGCGCTGCGGAATATGTTTGCGCTATATAAAAAATAATAATTTACAAATAGGGCAAAGGACAAAAGCATTTAGTTTGTAGCAATAATGCTGCAAAGTAACTTTTCTCCAAAGACGTGTGTGATATTCTTGAAAAAAAATCCCACAAAATTCGAATATATAAATTATGCGGGGCAGGAGAACAGGAAAGGAATAGATAGATCAGGGCAGTCTGATAAATCATTTGATGCTGTAGCCAGGAATGCAAAATATCTGGCTTGTCTGGTACAGTAAATTTAAGAAGACGGGTGCAAAGAGCCACCTGCCTTTTACACAATGCAATTACAACTGAATGTTTCAGGATATTTTCTTAGAATGGAGCCCTCAGTAACATGCACATTGTCTCACGATATAAACGCCAGATCAGCAGCTACAAGGCTGATAGTGGCTGCTGTGATAAGAAATTAATTGATAAAATACTTTGGAGAAATGTATTATTTTTTTTCATTAGGGCTGAGAATGTATATCAAGCAGTTTAACTATTTCTTTGGAAATCAAAGTGATGGGAGTCAGTTCTCTGGTCATTAATATTAAATATTAGTTTTTGTTAAATCAGGACACGATGTAATATGAAGAAAAAGGTTTGTGAGGACCAGCAGCTGCACTAGTGGCCTGCTCTACCGTGGGGCCCGCTCAGATCTCAAAGGGTCACTAGTGCTGTTGCTCGTTCTCAGGACCCTCACAAACCTCCCTTTTCCTCACTATAAGTTTACAGGGTCATCCAGACTTGCTTGATGTGCCTAGAGGGGTGTCAGCTATACCCTCCTGACGAGGCCTAAAAAGGGCAAAATGATCGTCGGGGGTTGCTGCATCTCTCGTGCAGGGATGACGTCCTTGGCAATCAGTACTGGCCGTCCCGTCTGGGTGAGAGCAGACTGATTTGCATATGGAGCATTCATCCCTGTAATGGCACAATCGAGCTAAAACCTTGTGTAGCGCTCACTCCCGGAGGAGCCGCTGAAAATGAACCACGGGTCAGTCTCCCCGCACTAGGGAATAAATATACTCCAGCACTGTTGTGGATTTTATAAATTATATAGTTTACTAAAGTAAAAGGCATATAATGAGACACGGTGTTCGTAGATATATTTACAGTATTTCGTATCGCAGTAAACGCGCAGCGGAAAAAGAAATACGAGGCTTTGTATTTCGGGAAAATGCGCAGCCGAACAGAAAAATACAATGCTTCGTAATTTCGAGAAACGCGTAGCGGAAAGAGAATACAATATTTCGTAATTCGAGAAACGCGCAGCGGAAAACAAAATAATATGCAAATCTTTACCCCTTTTTGGGATGTTAGGGAGTGAGTCCTGCACAGGTTAAGTCCCGGACTGTGAGTGTATGTGTGTGTTATGGTACCCGGGTACTATTCAACTGGCCAGTGAATCTCTTAAACGATGTCTTCGACTAGTCAAGTTGGGGCCCTGTGGGTTTTAGAAACAAACAGCAGTGTGCTTTCTTGCTTTATAAACTGGCCTTGGAGGCCTCTCACCCATCCGCTCGAAGACCAAGGCTCCGCTGACCCAGGACGTCTCTCCGCTCGATGCCGCGCTGGGATACTGGCTACTGGATCCGTTGTCTGGCTCTCTCTGCTCCGACCGTGACTTGTCCAGTTACCGCCTGCTCTCCCATCCGATGGACCTGCGGTACTCCTCACTCGGGGGTCCTCTGACTTCCTTGATAGCAGCTTGGGTGATGTCTGTAGATCACTGGGTCTCCTTCTTGCAAGGCTGGATAACCCCACTTGGAATCCTGATAGGCCGCACCTGCGCTCCGGCCTAGTCACTGTTCCGCTCTGCAGCACTGTGTCCTGTCTCTCTCACTCCCTGGCGCGCTCTGCCAGCTATCTCCACGAGGCTCAGGATGTACAGCGCCTGTGTCCCACCCACTTCCTGTGTCTGTTCGCAAAGCATGCCGGGAAATGTAGTCCCAATGTTCAGTGTCTCTTATCGCGCTTGTCTCCCTCCGGTGGCCAAAAATAGGTACTGCCACAGTAAGGATTTAAACACAGCGCTACACTCTAACCCTCCTAGAACTCTTGGGTCTCTCCAAGGAGGTACAACAGTTACATTTACATTTCAACACATTTTAGATAACATATACAGGTTCGGCAGCAAACATACAGTGGGTTAGATACACTTCTTCAAGTTGACTAATGTTTTGTGCTACCTCAGCTAACATAGCAGACACTTCGGGCAACCTTTGCACTGTGGTGATGTCTTCTTCAGTGCTATGTCCCGGTGAGTCGTAAGTGAGTCGCTGGGGCGGTCGAACAGAGCGTTTTGGTTCTGGCTCAATCAGTTCCTCTTCAGGTGGAAGTACTATTGGTTCTGGCTCAATCAGTTCCTCTTCAGGTGGAAGTACTATAGGTGCTGGCTCAGTCCTTCTTTCTGCCACTGCATCAGACATCTCTTCAGAGTATGATCCCTCCAGTGAAGGCATAGAACTGTAGTCATAAGATTCAGCTTCAGGAGCTACAGGGACTCCAACAGTATCAGGAACTTCTAACTGAACTTCAAGAGCTTCAGGGATTTCCATAGTCTCAGGGACTTCTAACTGAAATTCAGGAGCTTCAGGTGAGCGCATCCAGTCCAGACAAAAACTCTCTTCTTCACTGTCCCTTTCGCTCTCTTCGAGAACCCGGGTCTGCTGAGACCGAGTAACAGGAGGCAAACATGGAGCAGGCGGATTTGGCAGAGAAAGTTCGTCCCCAACTGGTATCCTCACAGCCTCTCTCAAAGGTAACAAATGATTCCGGTGCCAGTTCTTAAGAGGCCCAGCCTTTCCATCCGGCCGGATTTGATACACCGGCAGACCCGGCAGTTGCTTACAGACAATGTAGACTTGAGAACTCCATCTATCCGCCAACTTGTGCCTCGCAGCAGCACCCAAGTTCTTCAACAAAACCCTATCACCGGGTTGTAGATCTTGTATCCGAACTTTCAAGTCATAATTCTTTTTGTTCCTTTGCTCCCTGTTTCCTGAGGTCAAACGGGCCTGTTCAAACGCAGAAGCCAGGTTCTTCCGAAGTCTGTCCACGTAGTTTCTATGGGAAGCTACCGACGTCTGGTCTAGAGATAACCCAAACGCCAAATCAACCGGCAGTCGGGCTTCTCTTCCGAACATAAGACGGTACGGTGAGTATCCAGTCGCATCACTCTCCGTACTGTTATATGCATGCACCAGAGTAGCTATGTGACGACTCCAACTCTGCTTCTCTATGTTTGACAAAGTCCCCAGCATATTCAGCAGCGTGCAATTAAATCTTTCAGGCTGAGCATCACCTTGAGGGTGATATGGTGTAGTTCGGGTCTTTTGGATGCCCAACAGTTCCAACAATTGCCCAACAAGTCGGCTTTCAAAGTCTCTACCCTGATCAGAGTGTATTCTCCTTGGCAGGCCGTAAAGAACAAAGAACTTTTCCATCAGAACCTTGGCTACTGTCGGAGCGCGTTGATCTTTCGTAGAAAAAGCTTGGGCGTAACGAGTGAAATGATCAGTCACTATTAGAATATTCCCTTGCCCACTAGCATCCGGCTCTAAGCACAGGAAGTCAATGCACACCAAATCCATGGGTCCCTGACTCTGCAGATGGCTCATTGGAGCGGTTCGGGTCGGTAGAGTCTTCCTCTGAATACACCTCAGACAGGAATGGCAGTAACTTTCCACTTCAGCTCTCATGCAAGGCCAATAGAATCTGTCTCGCACCAGCTTAAAAGTTCTTTCAGCACCCAAATGTCCATGCTCATCATGTAGTGATCGCAGCACACTCTCTCTATGCTTAGTGGGAAGGAATAACTGTTGAGTCTCTTCAGCATTGGTTGAGGGGCCCCTTCGGTAGACCACCCCATCCAACATCTTCAACCGTTCCCACTCTTTGTAGACCAATCTGGCTCCATCCGGGGAATTGGTCAGCAGAATTTCCGCTGGTTCGCAGTTAGGGCCTTTATGGTCAATGCAATTAAAGGGTCTCTGGCCTGATCCGCTTTCAGGTCCTGTTTTGAAAAGGTAGGTAGACTTTCATCCCTCAATTGTGTAGGTTGCAGTAGAACTCAGGAACAGCCGCAGCCATGACTCCTATGGCCTCCGCTTCAATCCCTCCCTTGACCCGGTGCTCTGCTCCTTGACACAAAGCTTGCACCCTGTCTGGAGTTAACTGAGTCCATTCTGCAGTGTAGGGTCTTCTCGATAAAGCATCAGCATCTCGATTATTCACCCCAGGGCGATACTTCAGGCTGAACCGAAACCCTGACAGAGCGGCCAACCACCGATGTCCCGTTGCGTCCAGTTTCGCAGTAGTAAGGACGTAGGTAAGAGGATTGTTATCCGTCTTTATCACAAACTCGGCTCCATACAGATAGTCCTTTAACTTGTCCACCACTGCCCATTTTAAGGCTAGGAACTCCAACTTGTGGGTAGGATAGTTCTTCTCTGAAGGCGTAAGGCTCCGGCTCACGTACGCTACAGGCCTCAGCAATCCACCATACTCCTGATACAGGACTCCTCCTAGACCTTCTCTGCTGGCATCCACATGTAACTCATACGGCTTGTGAGGGTCCGCGTAGGCCAAGACAGGAGCTCGAGTGAGACTCTCTTTCAGCTTCAAGAAAGCACCTTCACATTGACTAGTCCATTCGCCCTGTATGGACTCTCGAGCTTTCCTTGGTCCTGGAGCTGACGGGTTTCGGTCAGAGGCCTTGCAACCTTCTTTGGTGTTTTCCTTCTGTAGGAGTTTGTTCAGTGGTTGAGCTATTTTTGCGAATCCTCCTACAAATCTTCGATAATATGAACAGAACCCCAAGAAAGATCTAAGTTCAGTGACGTTTCGGGGTCTAGGCCAAGAAGCTACGGCCTCCAACTTCCGAGGATCTGTCGAAACACCTTCTGCTGAGACCACATGTCCCAGATACGTAACAGACGGTAGACAGAATTGGCATTTCTCCAGAGACAGTTTCAATCCCTCTTCATGGAGCCTCTTCAAGACCTTCTCCAAACGTTGCTCATGTTCTTCCAGAGTCTTCCCAAACACAATTATGTCATCCAGGTACACTAATACTTCGATCAGATTCATGTCCCCGACTGTCTTCTCTTAACCGTTGGAACGTGGCTGGAGCCCTCGTAAGGCCTTGAGGCATTCGGTTGAATTCAAAGAACCCATGGACAGATGAACGCAGTTTTCTCTTTGTCTTCGGGATGCATTGGTATCTGGTGATACCCGCTTCGCAGGTCTAGTACACTAAACCATTTTGCTCCAGACAAACACTGTAAGGATCTTCTATCCGAGGAGTAGCATATTGGTCTGGGATGGTTCTCCGGTTCAACGTGCGCAGTCTATGCATAGGCGGACAGAACCATTCTTCTTCCGGACCATCACTATTGGAGATGCGTATGGACTCCTGGACTCTTGAATCACCTTGGTTCTTTGCAATTCATTCTGCTGTTCTCGCAGATCATCCAAGTCTCCCAGCGGAACTCGCCTTGACCTTTCACGAAACGGCTTGTCTTCTTGTAATCGAATGCGGTGCTCAGTACTTTTAGCTAGGCCTACGTCAAACTCATCTTTCGAGAACAATTCTCTCCACTTTAGAACTTGAGACTGAAGACGTTTCTTCCACTCGGATGAGATGGGAGCGTCCTTGGGGTAGAATCTTTCATCTGGAATCTCTTTATTGACTCCCCCTCCTAAATCGGTGGAGAGGGGCGTAGCGGACTCTACTTGCCCGATAGGCATTCGTGCTTTAAGGACTACTGGAGAATCAGACACATTGCACACGCTGACTGAGACTCTTCCTCGTGTTCTTTTCAGAGCTTTAGTGGAGATTATTTCAGGGATTACTTCGACTCCGGCTTCACTCCCATGATTAAAATCGGTTTCCAGCACCACATAGGGACCTGGTTGCGACCGTTCAACTTGACTGAAGCCCGGAAACTCGCTACTTCTCCTGCTTGCAGAACCTTCTCTGTTCCTTCTAATCTCCATAGGCGCCCCACTTCGGCAGGTGCCTTCTGTTCTTCGACCATCCTCTGATAGACTGGACGTAACATTGGGTGTACTCCTTGAGTAGAACCTTCTTCCAATACGATAGGTGTCAGGAGACGCCGCACCAAATCAGTATTCGTCCCCACTATCATGGAACTTCTGTTTGCACCTGAGGGTCGAGGACACACAATGGCCAATGCATCACAACCTCCGGACTGTCCGATGACTTCCGATCCGATCTCCAACTTCACCTGTAGATACCCGTCATAAGGGAGTTTCTCAGTTCCGATACCCCAGATTTCCAGATCCTTCAATTTCTGTAGAGGAATGTGCTTCAAGTGTTTCTCGTAGAAGTCTCGGTAGATCAATGTCACTTGAGCCCCTGAATCCAACAGGGCTTTAGTGTAGACTCCCTCCACTTGGATTGGCACAATAGGGGAAGGACCTATCAGTTGGTCAGGAAACTTGGTGGCGGTATCCGGACATTTAGACCCAGTTTGCTGTACCCTGGCCTTTTTCTTGGCCCGTGTAGGTTTTGGGTGTGCATTGCTTCCCCATGACGTAGGTCCGGATGCTAAGGGAGTGACTCTTTCAGTCCTGGCAGGCTCAGCAGTTGGCCCGACTTTGGGCCCTCTCGCCCTCTTAGTCCTGGCTTGATTTTTGGAGCGGGGTTCAACCTTCGGGCACCTAGGTTGCTCCTCCACTGGTGCCCTCTGGCGTTTCCCGCCGGTGAGGTAGATAACAGTCCTTCTAAGGCTTTTAACAACTCATCAACTCTATTCCTCTCAGGCTTTCGGTCTTTGCATTGTGCGCGGAAGTGGCCCATTTCTCCACAACCGAAACATCTCTTCTTAGAAAGTGGAGACGCAGTCGCCTGTTGTGATTCAGTTAAAGGACCTTGGCTAGACGCCACAGCAACTCCGGTTGTCTGCATGCCTGTAAGGAACTTCTGCATCTCTGCTTGCATCTCTGTCACCTTCATCAATACTCGGCACAGTTCCGCGTGCGCCTGTTGCAATTCAGCTTGAGCTTCCTGTACTTTCTTAAGTTTTGTACAACTCACCACGTTCAGAGAGGTGTAATTCTTTGGCAGCCCTCTCTGTGGATTTAAAAGCGATCAGGTGCTCTTGCTCGTCCACGTCGGATCAGTAAGTATCCAGCGAGTCGCTTTCAGGCTGCAGACTGTCGTTATGCCTCACAGGTTGTGCGTAAGCTCTTTCCCCTCGCCTGAAGGATTTTTCCTCCAGCAAAGCCTCCTCCTCTCTGACAGCTCGGATCAGTTCCAGGTACTTCAGTTCTTGATTACCTGCTCTGCTTCTCAGCTGCAGCATCACTGGATCTAGAGGTTGAGAGCCCCTCAGGATCTGTTTTATTCTGATCTTATCCACTTCGGCCGGCTCGGCCCCTTTCTTGAGGAGTCTGGTGCAGAATCTTATCTAGGCGCCTCATGTATTCGGTCATTCTCTCACCTTTCTGCTGGTAGGTGTGTTCATACTGATATACAAGCTCTGCGCCTTTTCTGTTCACCCAAAAACTTCCTCCAAAACGTTTAAATAATTTAAAGCAGTACAGTCTTTTCTATCAGTTTTAGGTTTCTTACCGCTTCTGACGCAGGTCCCTTTAAACTCTCGGTGATCCTTTGCTTTTTCTGAGCTTCAGGGACGTCCCACTCATCCAGAGCCTGCATCGCCTGTTCCACCCATTCTTCAAAGGTTTTCTTCTCCCGCCGGAGTTGGTACGTTTCCTGTAAAATTTCTCAACCGTCGATAACCGAAGTTAGTGTGCGGAGGGCTTGTTCTCTGACACTTAGCCAGCAAATCTCCAATAGCCACTATGAATTCAGGCCCGATCATGGCCAACGGACTGGGCGCGGGAACACTTGCGGATTCGCCACGTGGCGCACTTGGCTGAATCAGTTGGACTTCCACCTCATCGGTCAGCTTCATGCTCGCGCCCTGAAAACACACTGGAACACCCTTTCTCCATTCAAAAAGAACATACGTGTGAGAGGTATCTGTGTTCTTTTTAATGTCCAAGATTAACCCCCGATGATCTGGTGTCAGCGCGGCCACGGCCTGGCGAATCTGATCTTCGGCCCAAGTGTCTGTGGGAATATCCATGACTATACAACATTCTAACTGACTACTGTGCTCCTCACACCATTCGGCAACAGTGTCTGCATCCATATTTAACCCTTTAGATGCGGTTTTTCCAGAGACTGGATCCCGGAAACGAGCCCCCACGTGTAGCGCTCACTCCCGGAGGAGCCGCTGAAAATGAACCACGGGTCAGTCTCCCCGCACTAGGGAATAAATATACTCCAGCACTGTTGTGGATTTTATAAATTATATAGTTTACTAAAGTAAAAGGCATATAATGAGACACGGTGTTCGTAGATATATTTACAGTATTTCGTATCGCAGTAAACGCGCAGCGGAAAAAGAAATACGAGGCTTCGTATTTCGGGAAAATGCGCAGCCGAACAGAAAAATACAATGCTTCGTAATTTCGAGAAACGCGTAGCGGAAAGAGAATACAATATTTCGTAATTCGAGAAACGCGCAGCGGAAAACAAAATAATATGCAAATCTTTACCCCTTTTTGGGATGTTAGGGAGTGAGTCCCGCACAGGTTAAGTCCCGGACTGTGAGTGTATGTGTGTGTTATGGTACCCGGGTACTATTCAACTGGCCAGTGAATCTCTTAAACGATGTCTTCGACTAGTCAAGTTGGGGCCCTGTGGGTTTTAGAAACAAACAGCAGCGTGCTTTCTTGCTTTTAAAACTGGCCTTGGAGGCCTCTCACCCATCCGCTCGAAGACCAAGGCTCCGCTGACCCAGGACGTCTCTCCGCTCGATGCCGCGCTGGATACTGGCTACTGGATCCGTTGTCTGGCTCTCTCTGCTCCGACCGTGACTTGTCCAGTTACCGCCTGCTCTCCCATCCGATGGACCTGCGGTACTCCTCACTCGGGGGTCCTCTGACTTCCTTGATAGCAGCTTGGGTGATGTCTGTAGATCACTGGGTCTCCTTCTTGCAAGGCTGGATAACCCCACTTGGAATCCTGATAGGCTGCACCTGCGCTCCGGCCTAGTCACTGTTCCGCTCTGCAGCACTGTGTCCTGTCTCTCTCACTCCCTGGCGCGCTCTGCCAGCTATCTCCACGAGGCTCAGGATGTACAGCGTCTGTGTCCCACCCACTTCCTGTGTCTGTTCGCAAAGCATGCCGGGAAACGTAGTCCCAATGTTCAGTGTCTCTTATCGCGCTTGTCTCCCTCCGGTGGCCAAAAATAGGTACTGCCACAGTAAGGATTTAAACACCGCGCTACACTTGTAAGACCTGAGCGGGCCCCACCATAGAGCAGGTCACCAGTGCTGTTGCTCGTCCTCAGGACCCTCACAAACCTCCCTTTCCTCACGATGTAGTATGTCACGTGTCGCTGTTCATCTGAGGTTGTGGTTATCTAATGTTAAGACTAAAGGATCAGATATTTTATATTATGTCCCAAAACGTAAAACTATAGAATTCAAAGGGTGTGTACCCCCCCACCACGATTGTATGTTTTGTAGAACCCACACAGTTATAAGAATTGTAATTTTTCTACACCTGAAGAACCATAGCAAGTGGAGAACACAAGAGAGGATCTTTAGGTTTTAACAGGACAGGACAGTCATCACGGGGTGACAGCCCATGAATGCTCTAGAGACAGTTGATCCGGGGGGCCTTTGCCAGACCCTTTGTGCACCTGTAAGTGCCAAATAGGTAAGGGCCCCCTCCATGTCGCCCAGCACTGGTCAGCCAAGATACCAGCAATTATCCCAGTGGGCCGCGGCATCTAGGGGCCGGTCAGAGCACTATGGCTCATAATGGATGGATCGATTAGTATGGTCTGCACTGGGGGAACACTTTTTATCCCCTTGCTGAATCACCAGGGATTTAACTCATTCCCAGTAAGATAAGGTTTGCAGAAAGAGGCAAAATTTTATATTTTTCATTTGCTTATTGAAATGGGCAGCTGACAGAAGGGGGCCCTGACCGGCGGTTTAGTAAGGGGCCCCATGATTTCTGTTGGCAGCCCTGCCTGCATGTGTAACCTGCGATGCCCGATAAATGTATGCAAGACCAGGTAGTCACCCCGCATATAAATTAAACTTGTATGTTCTAACCTCTGCTGCTCAGGAAGCAGCTATTGCCCGAATAGACTGTGACATCAGGGAAAGCAAAGGAGAGAGACCTGAATCTGGATTAAGCCAAGAAAATAACTTGGGTGACACATCTTTCAAGTAGGTTTGGAAGCTTTAAAGCAGGGCTGTCAAACTCTCTGCCACCCCACCTGACGTTTCTGAACTACACCTCCCATGATTCTCTGGCCATTTATTCCATTCAAAGAATTCTGGCAATTGTAGGCAATAAACATCTGAGGAGTGGAGTTTGAGATCCCTGTTTTAAAGTGTTTAGAGCAGCGATGTCGAAATCTGCCCTCCAGATGCCCCTGACCTACAACTCCCATGATTCTTTGGCCACCTATTGCATTCAGAATGTTCTGGAAATTGTAGGCCATTAGCATGGGGAGGGGGGGAGGGTAAGATCCCTGGTTTAAAGGGTCCTTGAAACAAGTACAACTGGGTGATTTCTGCCATGAAGAGGTGCATTGTAGGTTGACAAGGTTCTCTTGACATCCAGACAATAGAATTGTTGTTCTTGGGTATTGGCACCGGAGAATAGTAGAACAGTTTCCTGCTGTGAAGTGGATGAGAGGCACCTTTAGGTCAGAAATGAGGTGGTAAACTCAGAACAACCTTGCCTTATTTGATTTTCCACCAAGATATCAGAAGCTCGAGTTCAGATAACCTATCAGTGAACGTTATGACCATCAAGACTATTTCGCCAACAAAAAAAACGGTATGTTCATAAGGTGAAACAATTCCTCCAAAACAAACAAACACATCCCAAAGAGGAAATAGATTCCACATCATCGGTCACAGGAGAGTGGGGGCTCTGCAAATAAAATCTCATTAGGGAAGGAGAGGCGAATGAATTAAGAGTCAATTGCAGATATTTAAAACTTCAAACTATATGGGCTCAACGTCGTGTTTCCCCAACCCAATCCTCAGGACTAAGAGGCCAGAGTTTACAGATGACTTTAGACTGGGTTCACACCTCAGCGTTTTTAAACGTGCGCAATACATGCGTTTTTTTATGCGCGTATCGCGCATACCAAAAAAACACACGAACGCGCATTGCAGCGCGTTCGCGGCTATGTCTATTGCCGCGAACGCGCTGCTATACGCCCAAAGAAGCTCCCGTACTTCTTTGGGCGTCAGACGTTTTACAGCGCATTCCTGCGCTGTAAAACGTCCAGGAGTGAACCAGCCCCATAGGAAATCATGGGATTTCCGGGGATGAGCATTTTACAGCGCACAGGAAAGCACTGTAAAACGCTGAGGTGTGAACAGGACCTAAGGGAAATGCAGACGAAATTGGGCGATCACTGAGCAGCAGATGCTATCACTTATCTTGCAAACCTGGCCTGTCAGAGGGTCCTGAGGACAGTTTTGAGGAATACTGGCTTCAACCACCTTAAAAACTCCAGGATCAACCACACTAATGCAGATTTAGGGTCAAAGGAGTATTAGACAACAACATGAAAATTTTAAACCAGATTCTAAAATTCTGTAAGTAGAATGACATGTGGTATGGATACACACAGACTACAGAGGTTATTCACTAACCTCCGAATTGCACCAGATGGTGAATTTCAAGCAAATTCTATTCACTAAGCTGTCAATTTGCCAAATACTGGTGAATTGACAGCAAACGAAGGGCAATTTGCCAGCACCAAAATTACCCCGTAGAAGAATATCGTGTCTTCTATTCACAGAACCAAACTGCGCCGAAATTCCAGCAAAATGCTGATTTTCGGTATTTCAGTTCGACAAGTTTAAACAGGCGAATCCCATAGGTTTCAATTTAAAAACATAATAGGGGGGGCGTGGCTGGCTCTGCATGGGAGAAGACGTGCTTTTGTGGAGCTCTGCATGATTCTCCTGATAAAAAGGGGTTTTTAGCCTGAATTTTTATGTGAATGCCCACCAGTGGAGTCCCTGCACGGCTGGTCATTACGGGGATTGCTCCGGGCCCGTTCTTGTCCCCCCCTCCGGAGCACAGCTGAGTATTTTGATGTAAACCCCAGGCAGACCTGATCGGCCGTCAGCCATTTTGAGGCCTAAGCTTGGACACCTCGCTCATTGTCCCTCCTGCTTCCCCCTGCAGAGAGAGCCCTCACCGGGAGCTTACTATTCGCAGGCTGCGAGGATGGAGGGCCCCCATCCTCCAGCTGCGCTTGATGTCCCTTGGGTGGGTAAAGCGGAGGGTCACTTGGAGCAGCGCGATTTGCAGCACCCCCCCCCCCACCTGCTGGTAGAATGGAGGCTATGTTTGCGGCACTCGAGGCCTGCTTGACACAGCTGCCAGGGGACGAGGAGACGCCACTTACCCGAGGCGCATGGCAGCGGCTTATGGCAGTGATCGGAGTTGGACGGGAGACTGCAGAGGAAGAGGAGGCTTCGACTGGCGACGTTCCTAGGGGAAGACGGCCTGCTGTTGTCCTGCGCAGCTGTGAGGTACCGGTGACCGGAGTTCTGTGGGAAGAGGCTGGTGCACCAGATGGCGAGATGGAGGAGTTTTTCCCGCCGCATGTCTCAGGAGTATCAGAATGCTGGGAATCACCTGTCCGAGTGGAGCTGGTGGATGTCCTGGTGAAACCTCCTGGTGCCGACCAGTGTCTAGTGGCAATGGAGTTCCCCCTTGTCTCCGTGACGACGGTGACTTTGTTTGAGACTCTCCTGCTGTCCCCCGTTGTGGCACCGTCTGCGGCCTTGTCTCAAGTTGCTGGTGGATGGAGTTGCACAGCAGCACGTATCTCTGTACCGGTATGTGGAGTGTCACCGCTGGCTGTTGTTCCTGTGGGGGCTGCATGCCTCGTTCCTTTGCTGGACACTGGCTGACTCTCCATGACTGTGGCTTCTCCACCCTGCCCTTCTAGATGCTGACCCCTGGCTGCACACTGTTCCCCCTCTCCCAACTTTTGATGATATCCCCCAACGTGATGACACCCCCCCCCCCCCCCGCTGTCTGTCTATTACTTGCTGTGGACTTTATTTTTGTGGTTTTTACATCCATGTTTTGGATGACATGCTGAGACGCCTCGTAGCTATTGCTTTTTCTTGTTTTAATTTCTCCTCACAGCTGATATTACTCTTTTGTTGTGTTGCTTCCCCCTTCCCCTCTTTCTGGTTTTTTTTTTTTTTTTTTTTTCGGGATATTTTGGGAGGCACAGACGTGACCTGGTGCCCAAGTGCCATTCTCCCCCTGTGGCCCCCACGCGGTCTTCATGGCCGTATGGGTTTTCGCCAGGGCAGGCACAATTCTGGCCATTGCCATCTTTCCAACCCCCTTCTTTTCCCCCCTTTTTTTTTTTTTTTTTTTTTTTCTTTCTTTCTCCTTTTCCTGCTTCCTTTCTCTCACCCACCTACCTATGCTGGATACCTATAGCTGACTCCCTCTTATGTTGATGTCCTGTTCACATGCAGAGTATATAGCGGTTCGCTCGTTACTTTTGAGACTATATGTCCTACTAATTGTCTTCTTTACGCTCGCTGTCCTATTGCTGTTGTGATCTGATGACATTTTGCTTTTGTTACCTGTTATACGTATGATGTATTGCTGACTATCTCAAAATAAAAAATTTTGAATACAAAAAAAAAAAAAAAAAAAAACATAATAGCTTTAAATAAAAAAAAGGCCTTCATCACTTTCAGCAAAAACCTTTTTATTGTTCAGAACATTTTTTTGTTTTTAGATGGAATTTTTGTTTCTCGATTTTATCAAAAGGCTTTTTTAATTCTGTAAAGAGACCATTGCATTTTTTTTTAACCCCTTCCTGCCGCAGGACATTCCGACCTGGCAGCGGAAAGGGCTTTGAAGACGCAGCGCATACATGTACTCCCCGCTGTCTTCAATGGGGCTGCCATGGCCCCTCTCCGCAGCCTGTGCGTGCCATTGGCCGTCCCCGTGCAGCCAATAACAGGCGCCATGTGTCGACTGCAGGATGGGCTGCAATCAGTATCGCGCGACAGCACCCATCAGTGACGCGTTCCTGTACGACTCACTGGCAAAAACCACCCCTTAAGGGCGCCACCCATGCATCCTTAAGGGGGTTTAGGGACCCTTTTTTATTATTGCGACACATTTTAATTGGTTTAAACATCTGTTAGGAGAAAGGCAGGTCTCCGTTTTTACTTTTCAGGTCAGTCGAATTCGCCAGTTTTCGCTGATGTCCGATAACGGCTTTGGGGACTACAACTTCGGGACAATACAGTGACCATTCGCAGCATAGTGAATTCAGTATCTTCTGCGAAATGGAATGAGAAATGGGCTAAACGCAAAACACCGAAATTGCGTGCAATTCTTCAAATCTCTAAGTATGGAACATTCCCCCTCCATGCCACCTATCTGAAGTGCACAGAAGCTTGCATCAATATTTTGTGTTCCAGAATACTCGAATGGCAGGGAGGATGAAAATAGTCCCCACCACCCATCCATCTCCATGACATCTGAAAGCCAGGTTCTGCCTAGCCAGAAAAGCCCGCCTAGAATTTGCCAGGGCAGATGCTGGAGAAGACTACTGGGACTCTGTAGTGATGAGACAAAGATAAAGGTTTTTGGATCTGATGGCTTCAAAACTCTATGGTGTCGCAAAGGTGAGGAGTACTAGGAAAAACACAAGGTGTCTACAGTGAAACATGGTTGTGACAGCAGTGTCCTTCTGTGGGGGTGCATGACTGCTGCTGGTGACAGGAGCTACATTTCATTGAGGCCATCATGAATTCACAGATGTACTGCTCAATATTTAAAGATGCTTCCATCACTCATTTGTGCCCTTCGTCATTGTGCACGTTTCCAACATGACAATGATCCAAAACACACATGTAAGGCCACTGCTGTGTCCAGACATTGAGAGCGCTCATCCACAAAGGAGTCCAAAGAAGCCGGACTAGAGGAGGGAATCAGCCTTAGTAGAGGCAGCCTTGTAAAGAGAAAAAAAAATAGACTAGATTACTCCATCGAACTCTGTTTCACAGGTGTGACGTCATGGATAATGTGAGGTGTAAGTCTAGAGAAACCTGAGGGACAAGTTGAGCGTCACTCTCCATCCAGCCTCCAGGATGTAAAAGAATGAAGAATGGAAAAAGATGTTGCAATATGTCACCAACTTGTGCATTCCCTGCCTAGAAGAGTTCATGCTGTCCTTACAAATTAAGATGGTCATACAAAATACTACATGTAGTTTTTGTTGTGGGGTGTATTCATTTTATCAGCTAATCAGAGTAAAACTGAAGATTTTGTAATCCAAGTTAGATTACTGTAATGTAATGCGGTAAGCAAATGTTCTGTAAGACTGTTTTGTTATAATTTTGGAAATTGTTCTTGTGCTCTTTGAGATCGATTAAAATCTGACTTTTCAAAAAGGGGTGCGCTCATTTATGCTGCGCAGCGTATATAAATCTATTCTATCCTGCCACTATGTTTGGTAGCACTTTAAACACATGGTAATGTCTCACAGAAATACATTTTAACACCAAAGAGGCTGTCGCAGGTCAGCAAGCCATTCCTTTTTTTTTTTTAACTTTTGCTCTATTTCCTATGTTCAAGACGAGGCTTTAGAAAGGCTAGTTAACCAAGCGGAAACATCACCGGTTTCCTCAACAAAGTGCCTTTTTGCACATCTGAATGCCGGATTCCCCATCGCTCAGTCAGCAGCAACTGGGAAGCAGTCAATTGAGAAGCCCCACAGGACTGCATTGAGGTGCATTAGATTGCCATAGACATGTCATTCTCCATAGGGCCAATGTCTAAGGGTTCTGAAACTATGGCACCCCAGATGTTGATGACCAAAAAATTATGGTAATTCTAGGCAATCTTCTGCATTCCAAGGATCATGGGAGTTGTAGTTCTGGAACATCTAGCGGGCCAGGATTTGTAATCCCTGTAGCTAGATGCCAGCAGTTGGCAGAGCTGTGCGAAGGGGAAAAAGAAAAAGGCATGTTTTTCTAAATAGCTTTATAAAACAAGAACTTGAGGGATTGGATGGAAAATCCCCCTTTTTGTATAGGTGTCCCTTTAATTAAAAGGGATACTCTAGGCAACATGACCACCTAAGCTATTTTAGGTGGTCATGATGCCCGGAGTATGCCGCCCTTTGTCCCCCCTCCCTCCGCTCAGCCGATCTGCAGAAAACAGCTGAGAGAGGCGGAGGACTTTACTCCGCCCTCCCAGCTGTCAGTCAGCAGAGCGGGAATCATATTTCCCGCTTCTGCCGACTTTTGCCGAGTAGGAGACGTCATCGCGCTTTCAGCGCGATGACGTCTCCTACTCCCCGCAGAAGCTGGCGGCTCCCTCTGAGGGTTAGTGTTGCGCGCATCCTCATGCGCGCAACACTAATCCTCAGAGGGAGCCGGGAGGAAGCCTGCCGATTGGCTGGCTTATGTGAGAGGCGCGCATGCGCGCTTCTCACGTAAACCAGAAGCCAAGACGCAGCAAGAAGAAGGACGGGAGCGGAAGAGGAGGGAGGTGAGTATAAAAAAAAAAAAACGCCGCTGGAAACAAGAGGATTTTAAGGTAAGTATTGCAGTTACAAGAAAGAAAGAAAAAAAAGAAAGTTTTATTAAGGGAATAGGGATAGGTTAGGAAAAAAAAACGGGGGGTGATTTTTTTGTTGGAGTGTTCCTTTAAGCAATAACCCTTATAGTTAAATTTCTTCAAACTTTCGGAAACAATACCGTAGTGCAAGGATCTGAAACTAAACCTGCCTCTTCACTCCGTCCCCAGATGGTTATGGCTACAATTGCCAGAATTCTTTGAATGCGATGGATGTTCAGAGGATCACGGGGAATGTAGTTCTGAAATACCCAGAGGGTACAAGCTTGAGATCCTAGCCTAGTCCTGGTGTCTGAACAACAAGCACCGTTTCCATAGGGTATGTCACGTTGGTCCAAGGAAGTGTAAAGTATTGACCGCAAAAGAAATCTTCACATGTTACACATTCTGTGCTGCATGGAGCAAGTCTATTTGGGGGTTGTTTCTTTTCACCTAACCCCTTTCTAAGTAGGTTTGAACACACTCTTCCTTGGGTTAGTCTGGACAAGCAAACATGCAGCGTTATAAAAAGGAGTGTGTTATTTTGTTGCTAGGACATTACTTTTAACGTCACCTCGGTACAGCACCGGTATCATCGCATGCACTTGAAAAATACAGGACACAGCTCAGAGAGAATGACCAATTTATTTCAAATTAGATTAAAAATTACCTGAAAATTTCAAGACAAAGAAATTAAGAAATGGTAAAGAAAAAAAAGAAAACCCACTAACCTAAAGAGCAAACTGTATATTTTATACTTTCATAGTAATTATTATTTTGAGGAAGAAAAAATATCTTCAACATCCACATCTTTCAGGACAATTCAATACCCAAGTGTCACCGTCATCCGTTAAGGTTTGCCCATGTCCACCAATGCATGTCTTTTGGTATTAAACATCAAAATGAAAATAAAGCCGTGTGACTATCGAATGCACGATATGCAATGTTTTGAAAAGGAAAAAAAAAAAAAAGAACCTGTCGTAAATCAGATTGGTTTCCATAAACCCATACTGGCAGCATTTAATAAGGTCAAGGCTCTCTTTTTTAATGCATTCCAATTCATAAAAGAAGTATTTCCTTAGAAGGAAAAACAGACACATTGATGCCATATACAGGTATGTACTGTAACATTTCATTAGCTGACACTGCTCCCTTTTATACAGACACATCACACATTATTTCGCATAGGATGTGTTGCCGTGTTTCCATTCAATAGTGTAGGACAGTGATGGCGAACCTCGTCACCCCAGATGTTTCAGACCTACACATCCCATGATGTTTAGACACACAGCTGTCAGAGCATCATGGGACATGATGTACTTCTGAAACATCTGGTGTGCCAAGTTTCGCCGTCACTGGTCTAGAACAAGTGTGATTTCCTTTATCTAAAGCCCTTTGAGGGCCATGTAGATGCAGGCCGCATTTTTACCTCTGGCTCCTAAAGTTGATTAGCCTACACCAGATGTCAGCAACCTCAGCCGTCCAGATGTTTTGGAACTACATACCTTTGATGCTCAATCTAAATCAGTTGCTGAGCATCATGGGAGTTGTAGTTGCAAAACATCTGGAGGGCAAGGTTGCCGATTCCTGCCCTACCACAGATCAGTGTGACGAAAACTTGTCCTGAGCCGAACATATCTATAGGTGACTCCTAAGCTTTCTCACCAGATCCTACCGAATATAAATTCATCAAAATATAATTTATTTTTGTCAAGTTTGCCCTGTTGATGTCTCTAAGCCAGGGATCTCAAACTCTGCCCACCCCCGATGTGTCGGAGCTACAACTCCAAACACCCTCTGGCCATCGGAGTGCTCATGGGAGTTGTAGGCTATAGAATCTGGAGGAGCAGAGTTTGAGAAACCCGCTGTAAGCAGAGCCCACGATTACAAGACATTACTTATCCAAGTTCTCTTCCAGGTTTGTGAAAGGAGTTTAAACTTTTTTATACTCCAAGTAAAGGCTTAATAGATTTCAGGAATAAAATCTCGATAAACGTAGGACTTGTTTCCATCCACAGAATGCATACGTTTTTCGTAAGAGTGCAAGGAATGGACATGGTTTTCCCTCTGTATTCAATAATCAAAGTGACAGCGCTTGGCACTTACAGAAAAGGAGGATAAGAGAAAAACAAAAAAAAAGCCAAAAGAACAGGTTTAAAAAGAAAAATTAAAACAGTGGGCACTTACAGGAATCCCATTATAAAACATAAATGCAAAAGTAAAAAATGAACACAAAATAAAAACCACTAAACAAAGAGTAATGGATACAGTATATCTTATATTTAGAAATAAATCACATACACGTATGTCACCTTTAACCATTTCGGGAATGAACTATACGGAGCTTGTTCACAGCTGATCTTGACACGTGCACAAGTGCGTTGTTAATAGGACACAGAAGGGGGGGGGGGAAATAAAGCGGCCCAATATATGTTACATTATAATGGAAAATGTACCATACTGTCCCAAGATTAAAAAAAATAAATTGAAAAAATAAAGAACAATAGTAGAAACTCAGAATGTGGGACTTTTTCAGTATTTACTGAAGGGTTTGTTTCAGAATTGAGAAACATATTGGGTCTTTTAAAAAGAAAAAAAAAATGGTATGGAAGATACCTTTCGCCATATATTGTTTGTTTTAAACCTTTCAACGCGCTGAGGGCTGGGAGAGTGATTGTGCAGCGAAGGGAGCAAAGTTAAACATCTCGAGAATGTAATGCGGAAAGCTGCCATTTTTCTTTTTTTTTTTTAACCTTTGTTTTATTTATAATAAAAAGGCAAACCTCCTGGTGAGCGAAGATGAAGCTAGCAGCTTTGAAGCAGAATACTAATGGAGAAGAAAAAAATAATAATAAAGCCTACCGTTTATTAGCCAAATGCCTATTGGGTTTAGCCAATGGTACAGATAGACCCTGTTACTAGAGCTTTGAGTTTGGAGAGAACTGGGCAAACCGAATAATCAAATTCAGCCACAAACATTTAACAAAGCTCACCCCGCCCATAAAACCCCAACAAAACATCTGACCTTGTAGGTCAAAAAAGGGGCACAGAGAGGCCTTTCCAAGTCATGTAGCTGAATGAGTTCAAAGATTGGCAATAAAGGAAATAAGGAAAGCTTTAGAGAAGCAGTGGGCACTGTGGGGGGCCTAGTTTATCGAACTGTCACTCCAAGTTTCTCCAACACGCGTACGCCTTTCTCCTGGTATTCTTGACGGGTCATCCAGAAGTTGTCTTTATCTTTCATGATGTCCGCTAACACTGCACCTCCCAGGAACACCATGTGTTTGCGACGGGGAGGGTCTTCAATGCGGATCTTAAATTTCTGTGATGCAAAGAGGAGAGAACTTTTTACAAATCTCGCAAGTGCATAAAATACAAAAGAAAAATACCAGAGAGAGACAAATCTTACAAAATTATATTAACCTCCCTGGTGGTATTACAGAGTGTGACTCGGGGTTAAATTTCACTACCGCGGACGGTAACCCCGAGCCACACTCGGGCTGGTGCATACTCACCTCCTCCTGGCTGTCCCCCGCAGTGTGATCGCGGCGATTTGCTTCCTGGTAAGGCCTGCGGGTCACACGATGCAGGGAGGCGGAACCAGGCAGCAAACTTAATTTTTTTTTTAATAATACACTGTTTTCCAATGTACAATGTTTATGAACGGCCACTAGGTGGCACTACAGGATAAGAAACCGACCATACATAAATCTCAGCCTTGGTTTTCAGACAGATTTCAGTGTTTTTTGTTGTATTTTATTGAATATCATTTATTTGCATTATTTTGCATAATTATTTTTGGTATAATAAAGTTTGAAACACGACATAATTTATCAGACTCAGTGTATTTACTTTTTATTTTTTTAAAAATGTATTATTTATAAAGGATTTTACCAGTAAGGACTCTTGCTTGCACGGATTTCAGTGCATGATTCCTAATTATTACAGGCTAACTGTGTACAAAAACACGTTTCCTAAAACAAACAAAAAAAAAAAAAAACGCTTTTAGACACAATTTTGAAAAAATTAGACCGCCAGGGAGGTTAAAGTGTACGTAAAAAAAATTTAAACAGACCACAGCGCTTTCTCCTAAATTCAGTTACACTGCAGGTTCAGAAAAATGTAAGGAAAATCCGTTTTTCCCTTTAGGATATAGGTATTTAGAGCCATCGGGTGTTAAGCACTGTGCCTATATATTGCCCCAGTATACCACTGCTCTCCACTGTCATTATGATGATATCAGTGGCCCTTTTTGCATTAGGATTCAAAGCTTGCACTGTACAATGTAGGAATACCTAACAGCGACTGATAGGAATGATTAGCCAGCAGGTGTAAAAGACTTACTGTAATGATCACTATGGGGATTATGCTCTACTATGACTGGAATAAAGGTTTTGGTGCATCTATTAGGGAGGCCCATTATATAAGCACATGTTAGACCTGTAAATCAGTTTGGAAATAGTCTATAGGTTCTAAGAACATGACAGAGTAGCCATCCTGTAATTTGCATAGGTTTGGGAGGACATAGCCAGACGATGGTTATATTAGTCCGGTGGGGTGGGGAGGGAGTAGCTTCCACTGGTTTCAAGAAATCACATTATTCATGGTTTTAGAATTGTTTTTTACTAACCCCCCCCCCCACAAACAATTCAGTTAAGCGTCAGCAACCGTGGCCCTCCAACTACATCACTCATCATGCTCACTGATTAGGTGGAAGGAGCACCATGCGAATTTCTTCAAAGACAAGGTTGCAGATATCTGCGCAAGAGGAGGAGCTTTATTAAATCAGACTTACCGATAGTTTATCAACATCTCCTTTTAGCACCCGTTCTAAGTAAAGCTGCTTCAGTTCTCGTTCCAGGCGGGATGGAAGCCCAGGGTACATGGTGGAACCTCCTGAGAGCACAATGTGCTTGTAAAACTCAGGCCTGCAAACAGAAAAAAAAAAAACCAGCAATTAATAGTTTTTATTCTAAATGGTGTTAGACCTACATAAACATAATTAAAATGTTATTTCTACGATATCACACAAACAGATGTTTCTCCAAGGGTTAACCCCATGTGACCAGCGAGAATTTGTTGATGTAAAACAGGGTAATATTTATAAATGTTAAATGTAAGTTAAAATAGTTATTCTAAGATAGCTAGAAGATTGAAAGAATGTAAATTTGGACTTTATTTTCTCATTTATTAGTTTATCCTTTACAGAAACATTGATGGGATGAAAGATTCTAAACTCAGTAAATAAGCCGTAATGTCAGCTATTGCCGTTCTACTTTCTTTAAGCAACGTAAGAAACCAAATTTGTTTCCAATTCCTCATAGTTATCCTGGTAATGATAGCAAAGAAATTACGCAAATAGCTCACATTATAAACTCTCTAGACTTAACGTGTGTGGCTTCGGTCAGATGAAACGGATGCATTTATAACGGATGAGATTGTGGTTAACATACTATCAGTTACTTATGACGGCCGTTGGGGGAAGAAAAAAAGCTGTATGACGGGGGGAGGGGGGGGGTGTCTGCGTCCATCGTAGCTTTTTCACGTCGATGCCATTTTGGCATCCATTGCACCGTGCGTTAAGAAGCGTGCACGTGCTTCGTGTGTTAATTCCTTTATAAAACTGACAGCTAACCGTGCTGTCAGATGTACGTGCCAAGTCCTGAGAACGAGCAACGGCACTAGTGGCTGCTCTATGGTGTGGCCTGCTCAGGTCACAAGGTTTTAGCTCGATTGTGCCATCACAGGGACAACTGCTCCATATGCAAAAAGACGTGGACCCCTTTGCTTGATGTGCACAGAGTGGTGTCAACTATACCCTCCTGACGAGGCCCAATAAGGCCGAAACAATTGTCGGGGGTTGCTGCATCTCTCGTGCAGGGATGACGTCCTTGGCATTTCAGTACTGGTCGCCCTTTTTGGGTGAGAGCAGACTGATTTGCATATGGAGCATTCATCCCTGTAATGGCACAATCGAGCACCCTGTGAGACCTGAGCGGGCTCCACCGTAGAGCAGGCCACTAGTGCTGTTGCTCGTCCTCAGGATCCTCTCAAACCTCTCTCACTAAAATCCAGATCAATGTCTATACTGTCAATACTCCATCACAATGTCCTGCTTTCTTATCTGCAATCTCTTGCTTCCAGGCATTTCTGACAAACATTTCTATCCAGTTCATACGGTTTGTTTTCTCAGCTGTCAACTATACAGCTTGATTAGCAACTACCCCCTTCTCTTACTCTCCACTCAACGCCATCAACTGCTTCCTCACCTATATTTTCCAATACTGCCCTACATATTTGCAACGATCTTCAAAGCAAACCTTTTTGCGCTCTCCAAACCTATCCTTTATCTGACCTTGCAAACATTTTCTTGGCGCATCTTCATAAAAGCCTCCGTCTTTCCCAAAAATGTTGTCTTACGACATTTTCAATAAAGTCCTGCTTCAGGCCCTACCATTGGATTGTTTACAGAAAGAAATGAAAACAAGTCGTAATCTGAAAAAAGACCAATTGTCTTAAGGTTTAAGGACTTGTGTCTTCACAAACACCAACGTTTTAGATCTTCCTTCTATAAGAAGCTATGACGTTGTTGTATTTAGTATTACATGGCTGCTTTGCCGGGTTGAGCAGTGCATGCTCTGCAAAAGAACAAAGTACAAGTATTCTCACCGCGTATCAATGTCAGCTGCCTGAATGGTGTTGAACAGCAACTCAGCAACGCCAACGCCTTCTACGTTGATAAGATGAGGCTGGAACAGAGCTTCTGGAGCTTCAAAGCGTTCTCCACCTACTTTAATAACCCTGCCATCTGGAAGCTGTGCAATAAAAAGGAGAAAACAGAACATTTACAATGTCACCTTTTATTGCTTAAACCACAGAGCTAATCAAGGCCCAATTATCAGAGAAGGTTTATCGTGCCCTCTGGTGTCAGAGGGACCTGGAACTCGCTTGCCTACATATTTGTTATAGGAGGCCTCCATAGTAGTACAGATTGGTGATTTTGGCATCTGGACTAACATCGCTTATCCAGAGTATAGCAGTATGTAGTGATACTTTTATATTGGACCAACATTACATTTAAGACCATGGTCACAAGGTCTGTGTGACCACCTGCCCCCAGCATCGTCATAGCGTTAGTGTAGCGTGCATAATCGGGTCGCACGTTACAACGTGCATGCTGAAACCCTCCCCGTTGAGACGTTATGACGGACGGGCCTACAAAGCGTGATCCTCCACAGGAGGCTTGCACTTTGTAGGGCTGAACGCACTAATGTGCACTCAGCGAGGTGGTCACACGGGTGTCCGAGCGGAGAGAATGCCCGTTCTCAGATGTTTCCTCCACGCCTGTGTGACCGCAGTCTTAAAGACCAGCTTTCTTCAGGTCTGGAAGCTATACTAAGCAAATATATAGAATTGAACAAAAACGAGCCACGCTGAGGGGGGTGGTATAGGATGGGTGTTTTAAATACTAATAGTGGAATAGTATGGTCAAGAAGGGTAAGCAAACAGGACAGATCATAGGCCCATAAACCAATGATAAACGTCATGTGCAATGCGTATATAAAACGTTGGGAATGAACTGGGAGAAATGGAAGTTGGAAAAGGAGATTCGTGGGGTTGTGGTGGAAGTGTATAGGTGTGACACGGGGAGAGTTTACATTTGTGAGTATATAAATTCAAGCTGAAATGACAGGCAATATATTTAAAGGGCATGAGAATATGCTTTATAAACGAATAGGTGGTGCACAGTTGTTGACATCCCATGGATGGTGCTTTAAATGTTCCTTCTGAATTGCGTTTTATACTTCATAATGCTGTCAAGAGGAGAATGCAATAAAAATGTTGAATAATGAAGAAAACCAAATAGTCAACCAGGTGCAGTGGTGATGCAAGCTTGTATGCGCAGAATGAGAGGATCCCAGATTTTCCCTCTACAATCTTATGAATACATGTGCCAGACTCATACACCTCACCTCTCACACCGCGCCCTTTGTCAATCTCTACACTGGCTTCCTGCTTCCCTTACAATCCATTTCAAAATATTGGTGCTCACATACAAAGCTCTCCATAACCGCGCCCCTGCCTCCATCTCCTTTATTAGCAGGTATATTATCCCACCCCGACCACTTCGCTCGGCCAATGATCTGATGTTATCAGCTCCACGTACCCGCACCACAAACGCTCGCCTTCAGGACTTCTCCCGAGCTGCCCCCTTTCTATGGAACTCCCTCCCCCACATTAGACTCTCCCCGTCTCTCCAAGAAGTCTCTGAAAACTCATTAGAGAAGCCTATTGGCTCACTCCATAATCCCCCACTGTACATTCTTGCATCATCTTCCCACACAGCCCACATGTACTCCGCTACTTCAGGTCCTCTAGTCACCCTCACCTAGTCGGTCACCTCTCTCCTCTTAGATTGTAAACTCTCGATCAGGGAGGGTCCTCTCTCATACCGTTCTGTTTAACATATATGTTATTCTGTCTCTCCCATTGTACAGCGCTACGGAACCTGTTAGTACTTAATAAAAACGTGTAACTGTAACAGATACTAAGCGTTTAAATTTTTGTATGGAGATCTCCCTCTGTATATGTACATCAAGGCTTGACAAATCCAGCAGATATATCGCCAATCTATCAAGAAAGCGCTAAAAACACATTACTTTAGAGAGACCGGTCAGCTCACTCCATAACGTGTGATTAAAGTTGCATTAAAGGGCCACTAGCACCAAAAAAATGAGATGTCCTTATTGTGTTTATTTTATGTTGCTGATATCTTAACTAAATATAAAAGAGAAAAACAAAGCACACATTAAAATATTTTACTGTGTCACTGTGTGCATGCATTGTGTGATGTATTGTGTTGTAAACGTTGGCTGTGTAAGTCGTTTCACCAAATTTTCAGTCTGATTTAGCAGTGGCAACCGGACATGCAGCTAGAGGGGATCTGTATAAAGGTCAGCTACAGCAAGACGCAGGGAGACTGATCTGGAAAGGCAGCTTTTGCCTGGCGTTTTTTGTTCCTCTGTGATATTAGAAGTGTCTGTATGATACTCACCGTGTAAGACTCAACCAGGACTGTTGTCTCCAGAGCTAGTTTCTGCTCTTGTTCAATGTTGTATCCTACATAGCACAGCTTTTCTTTGATCATACGGACAGTCTCAAAATCTGCTGAGTGATTGAAAGCATACCCTCGCAGTAAAAGCAACTGGTGGAGAGAAAAAATGAGTGTAAAGGTTAATTCCCGAAACTTACTGGGACCAGTAATTTCATGATTTCTAGCGAGCTTACTGTGTGAAGGGCTTTAATGCGGATAATGAATTTATACAAGAAAGTAGAAGCTAAAAGAGCAGAATTTAAGTTCAAACGCTGAAAGAACACTAAAAAAAACAAGCTAGAAGAGAAGAAAAAAAAAAAAAAAAAAACACGTCACCCTCTGTTGTTCATTTTTGGTGATTTGAAGTCTCTAGCTATGCCTCCACTGTGCGACCTCAGGATTCAACAAATGAAGGGATCAGAAGTCTACGTCATTTCTCTTGAAGCTGAATTTCCAGCAAACAAGGGACATTATCCTCAACATTCTTCATTCCACTGCAGTTTCAACATTTAAATGCATTTAAGTCCAAATAACACTACTTTTGCACATGCCTGTGATAAAAATGCCCCGCAAACGCACCTTCATAAACTTACTACATTGTAGAACTCATTCTACCGCTTTGGGCTACAATGTAACTACATGACCCACCATTGTGACATGTTAAAAAGAGCTAAACTGACCGTCGCTGGAATCTAGACGCACCCTTCACCTTTCCAACCTGGTGTTTAAGAGCTTTTCTGGGAAGCTACCACCCTACCTGAATAGACTGCTTCCCCAGCAGCTCCCTCATCCTATAACCTCCGATCCAGGACCTGCACCTTACTTGCAATACCGCAATACAAAAAGAAAGTGGCTCGATCCTCATTTTCCTACAGAGCACCACAAATATGGAATAACCTCCCAGACTCCATCAAATCTTTAGTGACCACTCCCAATAATAAAATAATACGTATCTGCTAGCTTCGTACAACAGCACTGTCCCCTCAATGCCAACAGGATGTATAAAGGAAAGAGAATTGTGAAGCATAATCTGCAAGACAAATCAATACACACATAGTGCAGACTGCAGATACAACACTTAATCAATTATGCCCCCGCTGGATTGGCACTCACAAGATAAATAACTTAATCAGGCACATAGCAGGTACTTGGTTACCCTCTCCTGATAGATTGTGTTGCCTCCTGAACTCCGGACCATCAGAATAACGCCAAGGAATTCCTCCAGGCTTGTTTGGTCAGTCAGTGGAACAGGAATCAGGCTCATTGAAAGAAAATCAGACCAGCAGTGGCTCCAATAAAAAACAATTTAATTAAAATAACATGAATAAAAAAGTTGTTATTAAGTTGTTTCGTCTCTGCTACACGCAAGACTTCATCAGGGATATGGTGTTCTTTCAGAATAATGCAGTTTATATAGCTAAACAATCATGAAAAAATGGAGGGGATACAGCTGACACACATAATTGATTAATTGTCCACATAAGTCCCACTTAGTGAATTTCAATGCATCCCACACTGGAGCGCACATCCATATTTGTAGTTTTTTTCCCCATTTGTAGTTCTTTTCCCTCATCCTCTTCCTTTTGTTCCTGAAGCGACTGGAAGTGACCAATCGTGGGAAATTAACCAGCCTCCAGCATCCACCATCTTGTGAAGGTCATCCGCCATCTTAAGGAGGTCAGATATCCTCTCCCCTTTATTTCCGATAGTTGAAAATCTTAGAAATACGTTCTCTAGCATCCGCCATCTTGTGGAGGTCAAATGTACGTCCTCCTGACGCTGCCATCTTAAAAGATCTTAGTAACAGGGAAATTTAATATAATAGACCTCCCAAAAAACTCCTAAAATATCACCATTACAGGAAAAACCACATGACAGAAATACTCATAGCAAAAAGTCACAAACATTGATGTATATCAACATCTACATTGAGCCCTTTTGCATTCCAGGTGCCTACTTTAAATATCCATTCTGTCTCTCTCCTAAGTAGATCCTTACGTGAATCACCCCCTCTCCAATTGGACTTAACTAGATCAATACCCAAACAGACAAACTGCTCAAAATTAAAAACTGGACATGAATTACAATGGACCGGTACACTATGGTTTATGTTCTTTCTCCTAATATTACCCAGGTGCTCCAGAAGGCGTATACGAAGAGATCTCGACGTTTGACCGATATATTGTGCCCCACATGGACATTGGAGCAAATAAATGACCCCCTTGCTTGAACAATGAATGAAATGATTTATTTTAAACATCTTCCCATTATTACTACTCGTGAACTCCGTGGTTTTCTTTTTTTTGATAAGGCCAATATCCCAAAAGGTCAATTTAAACGAATGAGGAGGAATTGTTCAAATTTGAAACTTTTTGAAGAACAAGCATTGGTTATTAAAAATAGGTATGTGGAGAAGGGATACGATGAAGTTAAAGTAATGGTAGATTTAGATGAAGTTAGAAATATGGATAGGGAATCATTACTGGTAAATAAAAACAAAATTGATGAAGGTAATTTCAATATAGCGTTTTGTACTCAATTCAATCCCCAATCGTATCGTATTAAAAATATAATAAAGAAACACTGGCATATACTACAGACCGATGAGGTACTAAAACATCGGATTCCTAAAAAACCTAATGTCATCTTCAGGAGAGCTCAAAATTTGAAGAATACATTGGCCAAGTTTATTACCCACTATAAAAACTAATACCTATGAAGGCTTGTGGCAAAAACCGACAGGCTTCAACAATTGTGGGAGATGCAAGGCTTGTGTTGATCAAAAAAAGAAAACCACGGAGTTCACGAGTAGTAATAATGGGAAGATGTTTAAAATAAATCATTTCATTCATTGTTCAAGCAAGGGGGTAATTTATTTGCTCCAATGTCCATGTGGGGCACAATATATCGGTCCAACGTCGAGATCTTCGTATACGCATTCTAGAGCACCTGGGTAATATTAGGAGAAAGAACATAAACCATAGTGTACCGGTCCATTGTAATTCATGTCCAGTTTTTAATTTTGAGCAGTTTGTCTGTTTGGGTATTGATCTAGTTAAGTCCAATTGGAGAGGGGGTGATTCACATAAGGATCTACTTAGGAGAGAGACAGAATGGATATTTAAAGTAGGCACCTAGAATGCAAAAGGGCTCAATGTAGATCTTGATATACATCAATGTTTGTGACTTTTTGCTATGAGTATTTCTGTCATGTGGTTTTTCCTGTAATGGTGATATTTTAGGAGTTTTTTGGGAGGTCTATTATATTAATTTTCCCTGTTACTAAGATCTTTTAAGATGGCGGCGTCAGGAGGACGTACATTTGACCTCCACAAGATGGCGGATGCTAGAGAACGTATTTCTATGATTTTTAACTATCGGAAATAAAGGGGAGAGGATATCTGACCTCCTTAAGATGGCGGATGACCTTCACAAGATGGTGGCTGCTGGAGGCTGGTTAATTTCCCACGATTCGTCACTTCCAGTCGCATCAGGAACAAAAGGAAGAGGATGAGGGAAAAGAACTACAAATGGGAAAAAAAACTACAAATATGGATGTGCGCTCCAGTGTGGGATGCATTGAAATTCACTAAGTGGGACTTATGTGGACAATTAATCAATTATGTGTGTCAGCTGTATCCCCTCCTTTTTTTCATGATTGTTTGGCTATATAAACTGCATTATTCTGAAAGAACACCATATCCCTGATGAAGTCTTGCGTGTAGCAGAGACGAAACGCGTTGGATGGTGTTCCAACTTTTTTATTCATGTTATTTTAATTAAATTGTTTTTTATTGGAGCCACTGCTGGTCTGATTTTCTTTCAATGAGCCTGATTCCTGTTCCACTGACTGACCAAACAATCCTGGAGGAATTCCTTGGCGTTATTCTGATGGTCCGGAGTTCAGGAGGCAACACAATCTATCAGGAGAGGGTAACCAAGTACCTGCTATGTGCCTGATTAAGTTATTTATCTTGTGAGTGCCAATCCAGCGGGGGCATAATTGATTAAATGTTGTATCTGCAGTCTGCACTATGTGTGTATTGATTTGTCTTGCAGATTATGCTTCACAATTCTCTTTCCTTTATACATCCATCAAATCTTCCCCCAGTCTTAAATCCCTCAAGAGCTCCCTATTAACATACCTCAATACAGAATGTACCCGTAAACATGTAACATAAGGACTTTATTTCCTACATATTTATTTTTGTGATAATCTGTATATTTGTGTTGTTTTTTTTACTATCTTGCATTTTATTACTTTGTATTTCTGTAACAACTGTAAAAATTTCCATGTTCTTGAACCCAGGACATACTTGAAAACGAGAGAAATATCAATGTATCCTTCCTGGCAAAATACTTTGCAAATAAATAAGTAAAATCCAGATCTAAAGGAGACCATCTATAAACTAGTCACCAGGGCCAGTTTATATAAAAAGAAAAATTGTGCCTTGAAATTAAGGGTTACAAGGTCTGATTTACAGTTTCTAATTGTAAATAGCCGGGATATGGTTTTATTTTTTTTTTAAAGGGAATTATAGATGTTGTAGTCTAAAGTCTCTAAACCTTGACCTAAATACACCCCCCCCCCCCGAGAAAAAGGGTGGATCTTATCCTCCCCATAAAATGATTAACGATAATAAATTTTAAACCTCAAACTTTATTTCTAAAAACTATACAAGAAAGACTAAAGTATCAAGTCATTGAAGTTCCTGCACACTGAGAAACGTGACCAACGTTAACTCAAGCAGGGTACTTTTGTATACAATGTATTTCAGATCTCCAATGTGACAAAATAACTTTTAATCTGAATGGAACCAATAGTTAGCAACCATTAATCACTCCTCCAAATAAATGTTGGACACCCCCTCCCCTCCATGCCTCTGGCTTCAACATTTAGGAATTTTTTTTTACATTTCTAGTCTTGCTTCAGACTGAACAGCGGAAATAACAAATGTGACAGGACATGTTGATCCTGTAATGAGAAACTGCAATCCTCTGCAGGTCAAAAGACAGCCACTAGATGGCGCTGAAGAGCTTAAATAGAAATCTATAGGAAGTTAATTATGAAGGTCTATTAAATCCATGTATGTGTTCACCATATATAGTAAATATTACAGTGAGTCAAGAAAAGCTCTGCTTGTTTTTTATGTCTAATGTGTATTATGCTTTATTATGGGATGTTCTATTTTATTGGAGGCGATGTGAACACCCCTAAGCCCTTTAAAGTATATAAAAGGAGACTTGTATAACATGGTACACATGGCAAAAAAAGACAAAAACATGTTTATAGTATATGTGCCATTACATAGTTTTGTCGCTTTTTAAAGAAAAACATTTAAATTCCTCATTTGGGAGGAGTTGTTGGCACACCATACTGATATTTACCTTGATTAGATAACGGGTGATGTCCCTGCCAGCGATATCTAGTCTCCGGGTAAGGTGAGGCAGTGAGAAACCTTCATACACTGGGCAAATATGAGTGACGCCATCTCCAGAGTCTACAACTACCCCAGTGAGTAAACCTAGATGAAACAGACCATTACTAATCTGCAAACATATTTAGAAAGTACATCATGGCGAGCCCTGAAACGGCAGATATGAGGTATTATTGTAACAAAGACTTCAAATGTGCTGAGCAGAATATGAAGAGAGACCGTGCAGTCTATTTACTAGTTATTAGAACAGGATGACTGATACTGTATCAAGAAAACAGGCAATGATAGGTTCTCCTCTTCCATATCTGTGCCTATCCTACATGCTATAACTATATACCCGAGGATCAGTAACCTTGAATGCACTAAACCATGTTTATGTGGAACAAGTCAATACTTCTAGTAAACCAGTGAATCATCTGCCACACTAAAGCCTAATAGGCATCTTCAAGATCAAAAAAGCTAAAAGGCTTGGAACAGGTAGGGAAAGGCTGTCAAACTCTGACCCCCCCCCCCCAGATGTTGCTGAACTACAACTGCCATGATTCCCCAGCAATCTATAAGGGATTTCAATGTTCTTGAACCCAGGACATACTTGGATACATTGAGATTTCTCTTGTTTTCTTCCTGGTAAAATCCTTTATAGATAAAATAAATTTTACCAGGAACGATACATTCCCTGGCGATCTATCGCATTGAAGGAATTCTGAGAAATGTAAACTTCATCTGGGGGGGGGGGGCAGAGTTTGACAGCCCTGATGGGGGCTCATGGGTAACCAGATGTATTATGTGTACATAAAACCCTGGCAAAACCCAGAGTGTTTGAAATGCTGTCATGTAATATCTAGTGTCTCGGCTGCTGACAAATGGCCTGGCGTTTGCTTCCTCGCTTCAAAAGTGTCAAGCAATCAGCCTCATGCTCCTACAATATGCAAACCATTACAAACTACACTTTAAGAAAATTAACACAGTATGATAGAACAAGCGCAGATATAGCTCTACATTTGTCCCAATAATGAAGCAGAAAAACTTCATAATGAGGTTTAAAACAAATAGGCTTTGCCACTTTATAGAGGGTATGGTCGGGTAAAACCAAAAAGACCCGACATGTGCTTAAGCTTGAGGTAACAATAATGAAGTGATGTATTTAGAGCACATGGGTTTCCCTGGGTTCACACACCAGTATTTGGTAACATTCTAGTTGCAGAGTGTAATGTGTCACAGGAACATGTCAGAGATTTCCCCAACTAGTTTGTCACCGCACAGATCCAAGAAGCTGTGGCCCCAAGTTGTACTATCGGCTCTGTCACCATATTTCGAGTGGATATATTCCACAGAGATGCGAGTGGATATATTCCACAGAGATTCGAGTGGATATATTCCACAGAGATTCGAGTGGATATATTCCACAGAGATTCGAGTGGATATATTCCACAGAGATTCGAGTGGATATATCCCACAGAGATGCGAGTGGATATATCCCACAGAGATTCGAGTGGATATATCCACAGAGATTCGAGTGGATATATCCCACAGAGATTCGAGTGGATATATTCCACAGAGATTCGAGTGGATATATCCCACAGAGATTCGAGTGGATATATCCACAGAGATTCGAGTGGATATATCCACAGAGATTCGAGTGGATATATCCACAGAGATTCGAGTGGATATATCCACAGAGATTCGAGTGGATATATCCCACAGAGATTCGAGTGGATATATCCCACAGAGATTCGAGTGGATATATCCCACAGAGATTCGAGTGGATATATCCACAGAGATTCGAGTGGATATATTCCACAGAGATTCGAGTGGATATATTCCACAGAGATTCGAGTGGATATATTCCACAGAGATTCGAGTGGATATATTCCACAGAGATTCGAGTGGATATATCCCACAGAGATTCGAGTGGATATATCCCACAGAGATTCGAGTGGATATATCCCACAGAGATTCGAGTGGATATATCCCAGAGATTCGAGTGGATATATCCCACAGAGATTCGAGTGGATATATCCCACAGAGATTCGAGTGGATATATCCCACAGAGATTCGAGTGGATATATCCCACAGAGATTCGAGTGGATATATCCCACAGAGATTCGAGTGGATATATCCCACAGAGATTCGAGTGGATATATCCCACAGAGATTGACTGGAATGTAAACACCAGAACTCTCACACAAGCGATTTCTATTAGTCTGGGTCCAAAGATCACATGGAGGCGAACGGTGGACACCATAATGTAAGATATTATATCCTCTTTACGAAAATACATGACAACCATGAGCTCATTTATGAATTGAGAGTGACAGATACCAAAGGAATTTAACGCAGCCATTTTAACGTTGTCATTTACCTGGGACGTTATTTACGGTACAGCTTCATTTCTATTCTGATGTTAATGGGAGACACATAACACAACAGCAGATTTCACATTTATTACTGTGAAAAAAAATTTTTTATTGCAAAAAAAATTAACAAAACACATCCTTTTGTTATTTGTATATTGAGTGACCATTTAGGCCAGTGTCAGACGAGCGCACTAGGTGCGACAGTACTGACGTGGCTTACCGGCGCAGAGCTGCGACGTGGCCAGCCAGACGCTGTTGCTAGCGCACGAGTTGCGCGCGCAACAGCAGCCTTACTGCAGGCCTCTCCGTCAAAGCGCTAGCACGCGTGTTGACGGAGCTGCAAAGTGCGTTCCTCCATAGGAAGAGCGAGCCTTACAGCGGTGAGCGCACTAACTGCGCTCAGCGAGGTGGCCAGACGGGCATCGAGTGGAAGGAACATCCACTCTCACGGACGTTCCTTCCGCTCTCCAATGACGCTCGTCTGACCCCAGCCTTAGGTGGCAGCTCTTTGGTATCGCAATATTTTCTATTAATACAATCTACCTGCTCTTTGTGGCACCAGTGTCCCCCCCATTCTGCCTCACTCATGTAACCGACTTTCACAAAAAAGATGGGCCTCAAAGTAACCATAAAAATAAATCTTTATTCACCGCCCAAGGGAGGTTAAAATTGCAACGTTTCGGCTCTAGGTCTAAGGCAAGCATGACTACTACTGGCTCCTTAATCCGTTATGCATATATCTATGCCATGTCAAGAATACCAACCTTGTGCATATAATGTAAGAACAGCCTGAATAGCGACATACACGCCAGAGAACTGGTACGTCTCAAACATCACCTGAAAAACAGAATATGGTTTAATATTTTGCAGCCTGGCCAGTAATTTTCAAGGAAAACACACTTAAAAGCTCAACTACCCGTTCAGACCAGATATGAGAAATATGTCGTCAAACCGATTTCTATAATGAAATCTGCATTGTACAAGACAACTATCCGAAGTAATGACAGTCTGTGGCAACAGTTGTCCAGGATGCAATGCTACATGCTCTAGAGACTTCTGTCAAGAACAAAGTCAATGAGGCATAAGCCCGGAGACCCATTTCAAGATGCTGCAGTTATGGGCAAAACAAGTCCTGCCCACTTGACAGAGCCCCTCTGCTTTTACATAGGTTAGCATCTTCCCAGACCTATAGAATTGAAAAAGGAGATCTTTGCTTTTAAAAGATTCTCAGTCCTACGTATTCCACATGGAGTACCTAAAACACACGCAAGACAAGGAATCTAGCGTTAGATATTTTATGACTGTCTGGCCATGCTATCTGCCCACTCTGGATTCCTCAATGCAATATACAATAAAACCTGCTTTACAATACACGGCCTGGTACCCCCTCAAAATGTTGGCTGGGTGGATGGATATCAGGCGCTCCAACGTTTCACATTCATATATACCCTACCGTTACCTTCGACCCAAACTCTGTTTCCTCCATCCAGCACTTCAGGATTGGAGTTAAAGTGGCGGAATATAAACATTACATATCCAGTACTCTATGATGCATGAAAAAGCTCCATAGACCTTCAAATTACCTCTACGATCTTCTCACGATTTTTCGTCGGGTTCATGGGGGGCTCTGTTAGCAGGATTTTACAGTCTCTGGTGTCTATGTTCAGTTTCTCAGGTCCAAAAGTATAGTCCCAGAGGTGCTTCATATCATCCCAGTTTCGCACTATGCCGTTCTCCATTGGGTAGTTCACTTCAAGCATGGAGCGCAATTCACTGGCTTCATCCCCAACCATAAGGTCCTACAAAATGTATGAAGGAAGCAGATGTCAGATACTCTTCCGGCTAACAGTACAAATGGGTACATAAAAATATTAAAACTTTCTGAAAAAAACTTGCCACACACACATCACAATTCCCAGATAGACTGTAGGTAAAAGCACTTCAGGCACAGCCATAAGATCTGCGTACATTGTACAATAAAAACAAATCTGCAGTATTTGAATGACAAAACCCATGCATGTCAATTTCAGAATCCACTTCTCAAACACATAAATAGACACCATGAAAAATGTTAATAATGAAACCTTAGTTAACGAAAGCAGGCAAAACACTTCATACATGTCAGTTTGATATATTTATCTTCATATACCCCCCCCCCGAGCATAGTATTACTATCCAAATAAAAGGAAGAGTCATCTGATTGATGACTCCAGTGAGATCGGAAGTGTGTTTTGTTTCTTGATGTTAAAACACTCAGGGCATTTGGAGCAAAATGACTAAATTTAGTTTGGCCAGAAAAAAAAAGACACTTTGAAGGTTTAGTCGAACCACCCCCACCATAACCAATAGGAACTACCTGCATTTCCTGAAAACCCCAAAGCTTTCAGGTCTCCTCACATACAGATGCTGGGGGAGTCGAGTATTTCACATGAAAACACGCAGCGCTTTGCTATTTTTTGGGGATAGTAGCTAGTGTCAAAAGGAGAAGCAAAATCTGTTGCCTAAAAATGAAGAATAGAGCAGAATCTGTTAAGCGTTAACCCTAAAAGTAACACTAGTGGTGTCGATCTTTGCACTGTATGTGCATCAGTAAAATGAGAGATGCCAAGCGCTAAAGAAAAAAACACGACGCAAATGCACTGTATTTTCGCATGAAATATAACTTTTGTAATATACTTACCTAGCATCAAGAAACATTTTATATTGGCGACTTATTATTTCTAGCTGAGTCCACAACGTGGCGACTGCATGATAGAAAACTGCAACACTACACTGCTCACCCCATTATAAAAAGGAGATTTACAAATACAGGGCAAATGGCTGCAGCCACCTTCATATGGCTATAAGGGGAGGATGTGTGTCTCAAAGTGCAGGGTGCATATAGGAATCTGTCACAGAGGGTAGGCGTCTAGATGAAGAGTCTTTAGCAAACCCATGCTGTATTGGGTAAAATTCTATGTGTCCATGGCTACCTAAAGACCCCCCCTAAAGACCCAATTGTGTTAGGAGGGCTGGCAATTCCTGCAAGTGGCTTTACCAGTATAAATATCACAGCTGTATAAATGTAGAAATATTTCATATAATATAGCCGATTCCAGCAGAATGAAGAAGTTTGTGTTTTTCTGGTTCATCTATTGCTTATTCAGGGACACACATATGCATAAAGGAAACGGTTCAAATAGCTCAGGATAACTTATTCTTGAAGTTGCCAAACCTGCTGTGCACGGTTGATCACTAAAAACAAAGTACTGTTTGATGTGGAGTTATACAAAAATAATAATTCCCCACACGTTTAGCTGATCGAGTGTTTGGTGGGTGTCATGGCTGCCGGGGACACCACCTTCTTTGCTCTAGAAATAATCATAACCCTGGGGATTGTCCCCAGCATCAACTGGTGCTTGTATCAATTCCTGGGTGGGAAGTGTCACGACAACTACGCACGCTGCAGCGAAAGACGCAGTGTTAAGCAACTCACTGTCTATCCTACACCCAGATAACGACTACGCGGACAACAATCACTCCGCACGCTTACCTAACCTTTCTGGCAACGCCTCCGCTCGCAACAGGCACGTAGAGCGTGATGAAGAAGTGGTCCCAGGATTGCAATGCCGTACCCGTCTATCGACCTGGGGTAGCAACTACGTTTCCCACAATCCTTACACCCACTTTCCTACTCTCTTCGTTATGCTGCCACCAGTTGTCCCGAACACTATGCGCGCCACAGCGAAAGACGCAGGGTTAAGCAAGTCACTATCCGTCTATCCTAGACCCAAATAATGACTACACGGACAACAATCCCCGCGCGCTTACTCAAACGTCCCAGCCACCGCAACTTTTATTATTATTATTATTCTTTATTTATAAAGCGCCAGCTTATTCCGCAGCGCTGTACAATAAGCAAAGTATAGACAGGGTTACAATACATTGAACAACATTTGACAAACAGTACAGGAGGAGATGAGGGCCCTATTCCCGTAGGAACTCACAATCTGGGAGGGTTGGGGTTGGAAACAGGAGGAGAGGACTGTAAGGTGAGAGTGATTGATGGTTGCGTCAGTGAGTTGGGTGGTAGGCTTCCCTAAATAGGAACGTTTTAAGGGAGCGTTTGAAGGAAGAGAAGTTAGGGGAAAGTCTGACAGTACGAGGGAGAGCGTTCCAGAGAGTGAGGGCTGCGCGTGAGAAATCCTGCAGTCTATCATGGGAAGAGGTGATGCGGGGAGAAGCTAGGCGCAGGTCACTGTTTGACCTTAGGGAGCGGGCTGGGGTGTATTTGGTGATTAGAGAGGACAGGTAGTGGGGCGCTGAGTTAGTGAGGGTTTTGTAGGTAAGGATAAGGATTTTGAACTTTATTCTGCAGTGGATGGGGAGCCAGTGAAGGGACTCGCAGAGGGGAGCGGCAGAGACAGAGCGGCGGGTGAGGTGAATTAGCCTGGCGGAGGCGTTCAGGATGGATTGTAGGGGGGAGAGGCGGGACAGAGGGAGGCCAGATAAGAGATTATTGCAATAGTCGAGTCGGGAGATTACCAGGGAGTGTATGAATTGTTTTGTGGTGACAGCGGTAAGAAATGGCCGAATTTTGGAAATATTACGCAGTTGGTATCGGCAGGAGGAGGAAAGAGACTGGATGTGGGGGATGAAGGAAAGAGCAGAGTCAAGTGTAACTCCAAGACAGCGAACTTTGTTTGATGGGGGGATGGTGATACCCTCCACCGTGATAGAGAAGTCAGGAGGTGGGGAGGCATTGGAGGAAGGAATAAGTAGGAGCTCAGTCTTTGACATGTTGATCTTTAGGTGGTGGGAGGCCATCCAGGAGGAGATGCCAGATAAACAGTCACCGACTTTTGAAAGGACAGGGGGAGAGAGATCAGGGGTCGAGAGGTAGATCTGAGTGTCACCAGCGTAGAGGTGGTAATTAAAGCCAAAGCTGTTGATTTTGCCCAGGGAGGAGGTGTAGATGGAAAAGAGCAGAGGACCAAGGACAGAGCCTTGAGGTACACCAACAGATAGAGGCAATGAAGAGGGGGAGTTACCAGCAAAGGACACACCTCACAACTCACAGTTTAGTAGATACTCGAGCTTAAAACAAAACAAAAAAATAATCCAGTCCCTTCAGTTAGCGTGGAGCGAATATCAGTCAGAACACAGAACTTAATAAGTTGTATTTATTAGGATAAAAAAAAAAAATCACAGTGCATTTGTTACAGAAAACAAAATGGATATAATAAATCAATTACACACAAACAGCAAGAAAATAAAACGAGCAAAACACAGAGCCTTACTTACACGTCAATAAGCTAATCAGACCGTTGTGACTCCAGGGGCTGGAGATGGAAGCATGGACAGATCATCACGTCAAGTGAACCCCCTCTGAGTCCTTGTTGGACTCAGAATATATAGAGTTTCCCGGTCATTCAAAAAACCCCATAAATGGTACATCCCCCTTCACTACATTTCCCAGCATTCCCCTCTCCTGGGCATTCCCTGGTCTATCAATCATCTCCCAAAGACCACCTCTAGTGATCAAAAGGATGTGATAGCTTCTTTGAAAGGCATGACGACTTACAACTTGGTGCCGCACCGTCTGCGATGTGCCCTGTCCAATTGCCCCCCCCGCTGAGCAGAACCAAAAGGGTAATTTCTTTTATTCACACCTACGATGACTTCAGAGAAAATGGTCACTGACCTGTTAATGGCTTCCTCCAGCAGGCTAGAAACGCAGGCATTGATATTATGGCAGCGGCGCAAAATGGCCTGGTATCTATAGATAGCCATAGATATAAATATGTCTATATAATACATATCACGTTAGATATACGGATCTAATCTGAAACAGGAAGATGTGGTATTTATATGAGGTGACAACCGATGCCATCGTCTGAATGACGCTGGAGGGTGACGCCACGTCACCCGAGTCATTTTAGAGGCTTGGTCTTAGGGTCACGCCAAGTACTGACATGATTGGAAGTACCTCGTCTTACTGGATCAATTCCAGCGCATGACCGGACCACAGTAAGCGCCTTGGTGTCCTGCTTGATGAACGACCCATGCTTGACCAATGATCTTCGTGGAAATGATGAGGTTCTGCCTATATTACCACAGCAACGGAGGTGTCCCTCGGGACCTGGGCTTTTATAGGCCTAGTGAACTGACAGTCCAGTGCTCCGCTATTGTATGGCTTCATTATCATATATGCTCCTGCCTTTGCTTCTCCAGATGTTTTGGACTCCTGGCTTCCTGTCTGTCAGCGCCTCCCGGACATCTGCTGCTAGTTACAAGCCTTGATCTGACTGCAGCTCCTTTCTTCTGCTTTGGATTTGACACTTCCATCTGTCAATTTATTTAATAAAGATCCCGTGCTACCACCTACATCCTGGAAACCTGTCTCCATTTCCAGGTCTGAAAGTGGAATGGAAAGCGAACTCTCCAGCATATCAGATTCCAGACCTGTAAGTACACAAGGACACTGTGCAAATGCATTTACTTATATTAAATGGGAACAACTAAGAATATATGGGGGGGGGTGCTTAAGAAGCACTGCACAGTACCAACAATCAGACATTGATATTAAATGTCCAGGAGAGAGGGAAAGACCATTTTTCTCCATGACCTTCAGACACACAGAGCCTTAAAAAGTGAATGTAGCAAAATAAAAAAACGCTATTAGGTGGAAGCCATCTTCCTGTATGGGAATGTGTTACTGATCTGAGGAGCTGCCTGCGCCAAGAAGTGGACATGCAATGCGCTGGGAGCAGACAAGACAGACACAATGTCAGCGTGATCGTGTGGCTGCCTAAACTAGGATTGTTAAATCCTTATGTGCGCAGAAAGGAAGAGAGCTTGTTCATTTCATTCAGCTAGAACATCACGCCTAACATTTGGTATCCTAATTTATACATTATTCAAGTGTGGGCTACTGTTCTAAATACAGAGGCTGGAGGCAGGCAAGAACATTTTGTTCATCTTGGTCGCCCATTAAGAAACCACAAAAGCAAAATGTACTTAATTGCTTATCAGAATGACCTTCCGCAGTCAAAAATCTATTTTTTTCCATGTTCAGAATGCTCATTAAAATTTCTGCCAGCATGTGTGTATTTTTATTTAACACCTTCGCTGTGGACGACATTCCCACAACAACGTCCATCGTGTTTATTGATAGGTGGCCCCTGTTGCATTATCGCTCTTCCCCAGCGGATCAACCTGCAGACTGACAGGCCAGAAGTATTGAGTATTCTCATGTTTTGTGCCAAGCTGCTGGACAGGGGGAATCCCAGAAGTCTGCTGACATCATGACGTCTGGGAACCTCAAACGCCAGAGAGAATTTAGAAGTGGATGTTGGGGGTCCTTTAGATCCTAATGTCTCCACTTCGAGTTCCACAATGACATGAGGCATCACTTAAAGGTGTCTTGACCTTTCCAATGAGATCAAACAAGACTACGAAAAAGTTATTAATCTAGCCTTTCAAGGAGATTTTAGTACAATACACTGCTATATAACGGCTAAAGGGTTCATACCTGCGCATTTTTTGACGGGCGTAATACGTGTGTTTTTTGACACGCGGATCGCGCAAACGTAAAAAACCCGCTAACAGCATTGCATCGCGTACACGCTGCAGTCTATGGCCGTGAACGGGCTGCAATACACCCCAAATAAGCTCCTGTGCTTCTTTGGGCGTAGGACGTTTTACAGCGTGTTCCTACATGCTGTAAAACGCCCAGGTGTGAACGGGCCCCATAGGAAATCATGGGATTTCTGTGTTTAGGCGTTTTAAAGCGCACAGGAACGTGCTGTAAAATGCCCATGTGTGATAGGGGCCTAATTAAATAGGCAGGGAAAAATAAAGTTTGACCAGTGTTTTAAGCGCGTACCTTTTCAGTTCATCTATAAAGCAGCATCCTCTACATACTATGTATGAACTGCATGTGATTTGTAATGCACTTTCCCATAAACACCATAGTGCCTACTCTTGGCACATTCTCCGTTCCCAGTTAATTGGACGTGCTGAGACCCAATTCACAAAACGTGCAGGAGCAAGAGAAAACTCTGTAGTTATGACAAAACATTAAAAACCTGGAAGAACATATGCATCAGGACATAAACGCACACAAAAATCAGCACTGACCCTCGTCAAGCAAATGCAGGTCAGATGTCTTCAGGCAATGATACTTACCATCTTTTTCCTATTCTAATAAAATTAGGGAGAAAGAAGCCAGAACACGTTATGCAATTAATGTGCTTGACAGAAGAATTTTATAGCTTAAAATTTAAACATGAAAATTAGGGTCTAATTAGATGCCAATTTAATTATATAAATCGGATAGATGAGGTTAAAAGGAGAAATGGTGCAATCTGGGTCACGAAAGGTGCCTACAGGAAAAGTTAAAAAGCCATCCGGACTATTCACTAACAGGGTGATTCAGAGAAAGGTCAAACTCTGGAGAATTTTCGGAGAAGTGAAAATTCTAGGTCAAAATAGCCGATTTGGAAAGTAAGATAAATGGGAGAATTTTTCTGGTTTGGCCATTTTGACCTAGAATTTTCACTTCTCCAAAAGTTCTCCAGAGTTTCACCTTTCTCGGAATAGCCCTGTAAATGTTGAGCAGAAGAGAAGTCTGTGCAACCAGAGTATAAAGCAAAAGACCTATAAATGTGGCAATAAAATCTATAATCCCAATCCCACTGAATCGCAATGGAGACCTACTACTAGTTGCTAGGGGCCCTATTACAATGTTGGTGCCAACTTAACCAGAGCTGCTGTAAACTTTCCAGAGCCATTATAGTGTATGGAGTTGTTAAGTTTACAACAGCTCTGGTTAAGTTAGCACCAACTTTGGAAATATTGCCCTAAATTTGGTGTCGCCAGATTTCTTGTAAAACGATCAGCTCCATAAAGTCTACTGGCTTTGGTTAGTTTACCACGTCTGTGGTTAGGTTCACACCCGACTTTGTAGCTAGCCCGATATACTGCGAGATTAGCACAGGTTTTTGTTCGAAAATCAGCCAATCATCATTACCAAGAAAGGAATTCTGCAACAATTGTCAAGTTGTTAACTGTGCTTTGGTGTGACCTCTTATGTCCAGGTCATTTTGGGTATACTTCTAGACCTTGTGTTGATTAAATTGGTAACAAAAATGTAAATACCCTCTGACATTTGCATCCTCCTATGTAATGGTGCTGGCAATGACCGCCACGCAGGAGGCGACACGTGGTAAAGAAGGGAAGGGCAGATTGGATGAGTAAACACTGTAGGTGTGTGTTCAGGTAATAGATGTTTATGGATTTCTTGAAAAACAAATTTTAAAAGCAAGTCAACCCGAAGGTGGAGCGGTTACCTTGATCTCGATGTTTCCCACTTTCGCTGTAGACCGGATGACAGGCCGCCCGACCAGAGCTGGGAAGATGTGCTCTGGAAAGTTGGAGCCGGCATATCCACATTTCACAAACTAGGAGAAAAATAAATACATGACACATTAGCAGCAGGTAATGAAGGCAATCTGCAGGAAAAACAAAAATAAAATAATTTTTCATAATACAAGTCTAGCATTAGATGGTTACAAACTATATAACCATACAAGCAAATATTATGCAGCCTGTACGGGAGGCAGATCCCACAGTATTTTCCAGGTAACATGGCTTGCATAGAAGCACAATAGCCCTTACATTGAAATCCTTTAAACTGTGGACTCCTGAGTGTACTTAAAATTACAGAATAAATTACAAATATCCCCTTTATGTTACACCATGTTTACAAATACAGAATATCCTCACTTTATGATGGATGGGAAATAAAAAGTAAATTATTTTAAATGTATCACTTTCTACACAAAGTGTGCGTGTCTGTGTGTGTACAGACACTTAGGAGCCTGCAAGAAAAACTGGAAGCAGACTACATATTTGCAGGAGCCTGGTAAAGCTTTGTGTATAGATTTGTCTGTAATAACCCAGGGGGGGGGGGCTGAGTGACATTTGAATTATTAAAAAAAAGCACCAATATGTTGTGCAGTGCTGTCAAACGAGTGGAACAAACTTAAACAAGTCTTAAGAAAGACAGGAAAAGTGGACCCAGTTTCACTGAATTTACAAGCCAAGAGGAGTGGGGTGACACACAGAGGTGAGGGTAAATAGCAGTATGAGACAACGAAACGCATGGGAGATCGAGTGAACCGACCGGTCTTTCTAAAGCAGTGTTTCCCAGACCTGTCCCCCAGGACCCTTTAACAGGCCAGATTTTAAGGATCCCCTTGGGGAAATGCAGACTGAATCCTGCAATCACTGAGCAGCAAATCATATCACCCATCCTGTGCTTCACATATCTGGAAAACCTGACAGCGGGTCCTGAGGACAGGTTTGGGAAACACTGCTTTAGTCTAAAGGAATGCATTTTTAGAGATTTCTTGAAAGACTGGCAAAATATCTGCCGGATTTGTCAAGCCCTGATGTACATAATACAGAGGGAGCTCTCAATATTAAAATAAAAAAAACGCTCTGCATCAGAAACGTCTAATTAAAAAAAAAAAAAAAAAAAACACTAGTTGGGCACTGAAGGTTTCCTGTCTCTTGAAAACAACTTCCATTCATTCATTCATTCTTGATAAACAATTCCTGAGAGAAAGAATTATTTTGTTGCCGCAGGAGGATGTGAATAGTGCTGAACGAGCAGCCTCAAACGCAAAACCCTACTGGGCAAAACTAACGGGGGGGGGGGGGGAGTGAATCCAAAGAATGTCCATCGTATCTGTAAACCATGGGCTCCATTCAGATATAATTTTGGCAACACCTGGAGACACAGTACTGTCCATTCACTACAAAACGCATTTCTGCTGCAATTGGCCAGTTCACTAGTCCGCGCCAGCTCGACTAATCATGCAAGGAAACCTCTGCTAAACCTATGGGATCACTTGAAGTTTTCTTACGACTTTAGCCAAGCGTACTCCTAGCAGAGTTGCACTTGTAAGTGGGCTTGCCAGATCCTGAATTTTCTCGAACACAAACAGGGCTAGTCAAAGAGAATCGAAAAGTCACCACACATTCGGTGACTTTTCGTTCAAGTCGGTGCGATTCGGCGATCCCATTTCGGTGTATTCAGCAAGCACCACAGGGCCGTCATAGTGCAGGGAAAAGCTGCCGCAAACCCGACGAAAACTCACCGCAAAGCCTGGCGAACGCACACCGAAACCTGCAAAAATATCTGGATTAACTCTGCTGAACATGCCGGAGAAACCCAAGCAGCCGCCGATCACAGCGCAGAGCAGCCGCCGGAAAACCCGACGCCGCAGACAAATGGAGTGAAAAAACAAACAAAAACAAAACAGTACGCTTGAATGTTTGAAAAGTGAAACGCTGTTTGCAAAGAAATTACAGAATGAAATTTACATCCAATGAATGATAATAAAAAGGGCTGTTACAGAAAAAAGAAAAAAAAAATGCCTAGAAGATCGTAAAAAAAATATTCTATAAATAGACTTTTACTGCAGAATATTATAATCAACGGTTTATTACATATTCAATTAAAACAGGAATATTTTTTAACATTGAAGTCTATGGGATTTGCCTGAATAAATCAGCTGAATGAAACTACTGAACAGCAGGGCAATTCGGCAACTTTTCACTGCTGGTTTTTGTTCTCTGAATAGCCGAAGCATTGCTTCTCTATGGGGATTTCACTGCCCTCGAACAGGCACCGTATGTGCAGGCAAATCGCCAACATTTGACGAACTGCCTGCTCTCTGAATAGCCAGGAAAGGTAACCGTACGCTGAATTTCACTGTTCGGTTACCTTTCGGCCACAATTCGGATCTCTTTGAATAACCCGGTTAAATTTATTCATGCTGACTGACATATGAATAACCCCCCCCCCCCAATCCAATTTATAAGAATTTATATGCTCTAGACAAAATCTCACATCAACAGATTTAATTCGTGACAGGCTTTCCTCCTGAAGCATATGAATTATACATTGTGAATGGTATATTGCCAGGGCTTTCAAACTCCAGTCCCCCCAGATGTTTCTGACATACAACTCCCATGATTCCCTGACCATCTGTAGCATTGAGGGAATTCTGGGAATTGCAGGCAACATCGGGGGGGGGGCAGGTCATGTGTTTGACAGCCCTGGCATAGCCTTTGAAACAAGACCCCCCCCCCCCACTACCAGTTTCTTGAAAATAAAACCTGTTTGCTTTTTGCGTTTCTAAATGTATACTGTCAGTGCTTGCTAAAGAAAAAAAAAAAAGCACAACTTCCCCCTCATGAAAAAAGTGAGGAAAAATAAAAAAAAAATAGCCCAGGAGCTGAAACAAAGAAGCAGTGACACACTGCGGCTCATATACCATATATAGACTTCAGCACACTGTGCTTCAACTTCCTATTGAGTCACACACAGCGAGAGCGCACACAGCACAAGCAGGAAGAACGCGGCATTAAAACACTTTTCAGCCAAAAAGCAAACAGCTTGCGCTTTCCACCTACAACCAAACTGTGCGCTTTTGTTGTCTGTTAATGTTTCTTTTCCAGGACTCAGAACGTGATATATTGCTCTGAATTTGGTATGTTACATGTGGGGGGATATTTCTCTTCATATAGTTTTCTGTTCTACGCATGAATGTATTTAAAGACACCTAGCGGAGGATAGATTTACATTGTGGCAGGCTGGAGCATCTTATGATCACAGTATTTCCAGCACTTATAAATATATCCTCAGCTAGGTGCTTTTACAATTAAGCCGAGTGCTCTGTATACGGTGAGCTGTATTCGTTGGTCTCAGTTGCTCCCTTATATAAAATACATGTTTAGGTTTGAGCGCAGCCTTACCCGGGTGTCTGACGTCCACGTAGAGGAAAAAACCCTAGAGTGCTGGTTCAAAAGTCACGTTTTCTTCATTTCAGTTCTATTAATATTCTTCAGGGAATGTACCGATAGAAGTTTATAGAACTGAAATGTAAATGTTGACTTTGTTACAATAAATAGATTTTGTTTGTTGGAAGCCCCTGGAGCGCAGGACTAAGGCTAGCGTCAGACGAACACAGTCATCACGTCCGTGTCGCCGCACAGTTTAACGTCCGTCGTAGCACTGACTTGTGATCAAGACAAACACACAAGTACGTGCGCACCGAAGTGCGCACGCACCACACAGGTGGCAACGGACGCTATTTAGGCCTCCACGTAAAAGCGCTACAACAGACGCCCAGAGTGCCCCCCTGTCCGTGTAGTGGCCTGTGTGCGTGATGAGGCGATGTCAGACACAGTGCATTTGTGACATCCATCACGTTGACGCTCAGAAGTTTTTTGGTCTGGCTGACTGTACTTGTCATTTAATTTTAATTAATTTCGTTGCCCAGATTTCCCTTTTTTGTTCAACATCCGTAAAAAAAACAAAAAAAAAACGTGGTGTCTACAGTATCTTCCATTAGTACGTCCGTCCGTTACGAACACACGCAGCGTGCACTCAGACTGCGTTCGCCTGACATTAGCCCAAGGCTGCGGTCACACGAGCACACTTTTCATGTCCGTCTGCTGTCCATTGTAGCTTTTCAAAGGAGTCAGAGAACTCAGGAAGCACATGCGCACTTTTTCACGCACAGACAACGCATGTTGCAAGGGACGCCAAAATAATGTGAAAAAGCTACAACGGATGTAGAAAACCCCTGCATACAGCTTTTTTTACCTTTTCTGATACAATGTAACCACAATCTCATCGTTATAAAGTGCATCCATTTCAACAGACGCACTGTGCGCAGTGTGCTCATGTGACTGCAGATGAGCGCACCTGTACTGATGTGCCTCCTGGCGTCCATCACAGCGTTGTGACACTTCAAAGGGGCTGGCCACACGCTGTAGTGCATGTGCAAATTGCGCGCGCTACAGCAGATGTGCTGCGGCCGTGCCGAAAGTCTCCCTGCCAAATCGCTAAGGCTAGGGTTAGACGAGCGTGATTTCTACGGACTGTATGTCCGTGCACACGGACGTACGTCAGTGCGGAAGACGCAGTAGTGGCCACACAGTCCGTTTATTCACTGACGTATATTTTGATGGATGTGGGAGGGAAAATAAAATAAAAAGCAAAACCATTTTGTCCGTGAAAAATGCTGGACGTATAAATGCAGTCCGTTTGACCACGTTCCATCACTCACAAACAAAGCTATGCAGACGTTGCGGACGCTGTACGTTCTTGCCTGCCTTGCGTCCGTGGGCCGCGGCCGTTGTGCGTCTGCAGTTCAGTGCGGACGTACTTCGTGTAGAGGGCTCCGATGGGCTGTCAGGCTATCACGGACGTACTTTTAGGCGCAATCACAGATGTGAACACTACGCTCATCTGATTCCAGCCTAAGACGCGCATTCGACAGAGCTGCAAAGCGCGATCATTCATAGGAGGATCGAGCCTTGCAGTGCTGAGCGCACTAACTGCAGGCGTCAGAGTGGAAGGAACGTCTACACTCATGGACGTTCCTTCCGCTCTCAAAATCGCTTGTCTGACCACGGCCTAATGCAACAGGCAGCTCTTTTTGGAAAGCCTGTTTGTGTAAGATTATAGTGCCTCCTACACTACACACAAACACACACACACACCTACACACTAAAATATGCAGTGTCATCGAAATTCTCCATAAATTCATCATTTTGTGAATAACCCCTGGTGCAGTGCTTGACAACTCCAGAATTAAAGCAGCCACGTGATACTGGACCTTTAACCCCTGGCTCCTAAAATGTTTGTATTATACCACCATTATCAGTACATCAGACTTTGATCAGCGCTGGTAGCAGCAATCTGCGATATGTCATCAAGGAACGAGGTATGGCGTTGATCTCCACGATCAGATAAAGCCACCGCCTGATGAGGCGTCATAGGGAAAGCGAACCCATCAATGCCAGGCTCTCTTTACAATCCAGGCACAGTTTCTGTATCCCTGTGCAGCTAGACACATGTATTTACTGTGTCAAACATTAAAAAAAGAACATCAAATAAATCGAGGCCTGTGCGCTCAGTTTTATGGGTAGTATGGAGGGATACTATGACCTCAGGAAATTAGCCAAAAGCACCATAAAAAGAAACTGGAATTTGAATGTCGTTTTACAGTCGCACCAAAATAAGAAAATGTTTGGTGGCCGGGTTACTGGCTGCTTTTTCACCGCAGTGTATGTGTTACTAGGCCAGTCACAGGCTACACATACACAATATAGGGGCACATACCCTGAGCTCACCTTTATATTTCAACCTGATTGTTATGGTTTCCATTAGGGTGCCTTTTTGCACATCACAAAAAGCATAAATATGAAAAATAATCTGTCAGAGATCGCAAGTCACACAGGAAGTGCGGATCACCGATTGTCCCAGTGTTTCATATACTTTGTGACCCAGTTATGTATATTCGTTTTTTTGTGGAAATTAGATTTTGGGCTGAAGGATACATCCATTGAATAAAAGGTGCTCCATTTTATACTTGTATATTTAGCCCGGATAGTCGGTAAACAGGCGTTGCTATATCTGGCCTGTTACCCCTTAGCTTTACTTTGATAAATCCAGGTAGCCGTCATCTCCTAGATCTTACCCTCGGGATAAACAAATCTATTGGGGGCTATTCAGACGCTGCCGGGGGGCTATTCAGACGCTGCCGGGGGGCTATTCAGACGCTGCCGGGGGGCTATTCATATTCAGACAGCACCGATGTTTGCCCATATTACAAACACTGCTTCACAAAAGGGCAGTCATAACCGCTGCAGAAGTAGCTTCTCCTGTGGCTGTGTGGATCCTGGTTTTGTGAAGTTCTGGCATTTTGTCCCCTAACAGCAGCAATTTTCACCTTTGTTTGCCAGCGTTTCCTGAATAACCCCCTAAAAGACCCCAAGAGGGTCTCAAAACCCTAGCCATCCAGCGAGTGGCCGGCATGGAGTGTGGGGCTTTTTTCCCGTCACTGAATTTCCAAGACAGGGGAGGATCAGGGAACCCCAGCTCAGACATGATTAGAACGGCTGCCAACACTTAAATTCAACAGAAATTGGGGAAACACTTCTAAAAGAAAGGAAGGCTGGCTGAAATGAAACATTGATCCCCAGAAATACAATGAGGCAAAAAGAAAAAGAAATCTGGAAGGGTAAAGTGAGGTTGGAAATTCCACGAGATCCTTATCTGGGCAGGTTACAACACAGAGCAATGTGAGCAGAGAACAGGAATTACAGACTAGCATACAAAGTAACAGGAGGGGGGATGGGAGACTCTGAAAATACCTGATCAACAACACCTAACTTTAAGGCGGCTCCTCTCAGGCAAGAACCAGGCATGGCGCTACTACAACTATGGGGGGGGGGGGGACTTCTACAGCATTTTGTCTAACCGACAGAGGGGCGAGAAAATGTGTAGATTTGTTTTCCCTCCATTCAAAAAGGTCAATGTGGCAAGTTTCTTTTAGTCCGCTTTTTATTTTTAAAAAAGGTATAGAAGGGCTGAAGCTTTCGCAGCATTTATTCCATTAGACTGGCAGAAACCTTCAAATAAACAATGATAGGAGTCAATGATCAACCTATTAGACTTCATTCCATGGCCAAAGCCACAAAGTGAGGAGCAAATGATGTAAGGATACACAGGGGGGGCAGTTTACAACACAAAAGGTCACACAATGGATGCACGCAGTAACCAATAGTAAAATATTTTGTTAACTAAACATACAAGAGAAAAACAAAGCACATGTAAGATATCAGCAACATAAGATGAACAATATAAGAACTTTATTTAGAAAGTATTTTACCAGGAAGGATAGAGATTTCTCGCTTTCAAGTATGTCCTGTATATTTTTGTTGGTAGTGTCCCTGTACGTCAGTTGGCCACTGGCTCCATGACGTCTACCTGTGGTCTCCTAAATTTCTAGGATACTTTGGAAATAATCGTCAGAAGTCAACAATATTGTACAGCTGACAAACACTGGCATTTCACAAAACGAAAGTCCATACATCGCAGCTGCATTGTGCAGCATCCACTGGCGGTGTTTGGATCTCAGTTTTGTGCAATGCTGGCGTCTGTCACTGCTGCAATACAAGCGATTTTTTTCTGGCCTTTTGCGACACTATCAAACATTGGTGATTAGTGAATAAACCGTATAGAAAAAGTGAAAGCGTGTTTACACAGCGCTAAAATTTCAGTCTCTGTAAAGTCACAAAAAAAAATAAAAAATAAGATGCTCCTTTGGTTTAAGGGATTATCAAATCAGGCTGCAAGACGGGCATAAGAATTTATAAAATGGCTGGCACACATTTTTGATCAATGCAGAATACATTTACAGGGTATTTAAAAACTAGTAACACACACTGGCGGTGCGGATTTGAGGTACGCGTGATTTCAGATAGCAACGCACTGCATATTCCCCTGGATGAAAAAACAAACCTGCGCACTGACCATGCTTCTTGTACACACACTATAGCAAAAGGGGCCTTCAAGAAGTGGATTTATAAAAAGTGCTAAAAGGTCTACTTGAAAGTATATAGAGACACAATATGTTTAAGACTTAAATCAGAGAGGGAAGGCGGCTGCCATTGTTAAAAGCCATGACTTAAGCTTCGGCAGAGAGGAAGTTACTCATAACGAGAATAGACTATGGGGAGATGTCTCAAAGGCAAGGAAGATGATGCTGAAATGTAACCGCTCTGAACCACTCACTATAGCAATTAATGTAGCACTCTGAATAATAGCAACCCTTTACTATATGAACCTTCTAACACATCAATGAACACTTCACTTAAAAGGGTCACTACCACTTACATAAACTGTAACTAGATTACTTGTGCGATACAAACGAAACCACTTTACAGAAACTCACGCTGCTGTTTTTTGTTTGAAGGAATTGCATGTAAAAATGAAAAATAAAATTAGGTATTTTACCTCCCGTTTCCATTTTGTGGACTTTTCCCATGATGCAACATTTCCAAAACTCTTATGGGGAGTTTTACTTTATCCTATACAGCAGTGTTTCCCAAACCTGTCCTCGGGACCCTCATCCATCTATCGGCATTCGGACAGCCGCCCCTGGAGCTCTCTGCGATACTTACCTTCCTGGGCGCCGCCGGGAATGTCTCCGCGCGTGCGCTCGTTGGAAGGACCCCAGCCGCGACCACGTGATCACGGCTGGGTCCTTCAAACGAGCGCACGCGCGGAGACATTCCCGGCGGCACCCAGGAAGGTAAGTATAAACACACTAAGCAGCTGCAGGGCCTGTCTGAATGCAGATAGGCCCTGCAGCTGCTCTCCGCGACGATACTTACCTTCCTGGGCGACGCCGGGAAAGTTTCCCTGCGTGCGCTCGTTTGAAGGACCCCAGCCGTGATCACATGGTCCCACGTGGTCGCGGCTGGGGTCCTTCCTATGAGCGCGCGGAGACATTCCCGGCGGCGCCCAGGAAGGTAAGTATCGTCGCAGGGGGGGGGGGTCCGTGAGCTGTGGGGGGCATACCCACCCGTGAGCTGGGGGGGGGCATACCCACCCGTGAGCTGGGGGGGGGCATACCCACCCGTGAGCTGGGGGGGGGCAATATCCATGTGTGAGCTGGGGCAGATATATATATATATATACACACACACACATATATATACACACACACACACGTGAGCTGGGGGCATTTTTATATGGTCTGTTCTTATTGGAAAGCGTCACCTGACAGAGAAAAGTATCGGTACTTGGTATCGGTGAGTACTTTTAAAAAGTATCGGTACTCGTACTCGGTCTTAAAAAAGTGGTATCGGTGCATCCCTACATTTTACAGTTGAACAGCCCCTAACCCTGGAATTTGCGATATAAAAAAGGAGAATAAAACTACTCTATCAACATTTTTCTATAACCCTTGAATTACAGTAATACCACACACAATGGCATAGACTGGCTCTGCGAGACCCGGATTTCTAGTAAACAAAAAAGTGTTTGGGGTGTAGTTTGGAAAGTTTAAAGGAACACTCTAATAAAAAAATCACCCCCCTGTTTTTTAATCCTAACCTATCCCTATTCCCTTAATAAATCGTTATTTTTTGTTTTTGTGTAACTGTAATACCCTAAAATCCTCTCGTTTCCAGCGGTGTTTTTTTTTATACTCACCTCCCTCCTCTTCCGCTCCCATCCGACTTGCCTTCTGGTTTACGTGAGAAGCGCGCATGCGCGCCTCTCACGTAAGCCAGCCAATCGGCAGGCTTCCTCCCGGCTCCCTCTGAGGATTAGTGTTGCGCGCAAGAGGATGCGCGCAATACTAACCCTCAGGAGGGAGCCGCCAGCTTCTGCGGTGAGTTGGAGACGTCATCGCGCTGAAAGCGCGATGACGTCTCCTACTCGGCAAAAGTTGGCAGAAGCGGGAAATATGATTCCCGCTCTGCTGACTGACAGCTGGGAGGGCGGAGTAAACTCCTCCGCCTCTCTCAGCTGTTTTCAGCATTTTCTGCTGAACCGCTGAGCGGAGGGAGGGGGGACAGAGGGCGGCATACTCCGGGCATCATGACCACCTAAAATAGCTTAGGTGGTCATGTTGCTTAGAGTATCCCTTTAAGCATTGTATTGTAGGCTTGATGGATACTATATTAAACACAATTCCAGAAATGACACACAGTGATTGAGTTTGATTAGAGGCAATGATGTCACATGTAAAAATGATGTAAAATGAATTTTGTTTAGGCCGGCGTCAGACGAACGTAGTGATCAAGTCCATGTTTCCGCAAAGTTTAACATCCATCGTAGCATAGAATCATGATCAACAGACACACCAAGTACATGCGCACCGAACTGCGCATGCACCACGCTCGTGGCAAACGGACACAAGTTAGGAAAGAATGTAAAACCGCTACCACAGACGCGCAGAGTGCGCCACGTCCGCGTAGCGTTGTGTGAGAGTGATGAGATTTCAGACGAAGCACATTTGCAACATCCAGCACCTTGACGCCCAAAATGGCTTTTCAAATTTTTATCATTTTTCATAATTTTATTTCCCATAGTTCCCTTTTTTTTCTACGTCCATCAAAAAAACATGGACTGTGTGGTGTCTACAGTATCTTCCATCAGTACCTCCGTCCGTTCTGCACGCACGCAGAGTGCGTTCATCTGACAGCCTTAAACTTTAGTTGGCCCAGAGGAATTCAGAAGCTTGGTACCATGGACTCTTAAAATGTTTGGATTCCACTAGTACCAAAAAAAAAAAAAAGACACCAACCCATTTCCTGGCAAAAAAGGTAGTTCTTAAATTTAAGGTTTAGCCATATATAAAAGTATAATATAAAAGTATAATACAAAATTATATATATATATATATATATATAGCATTTTATTTGCCGATATTTGGACAAGTTGTTTCACTGCAGCTGTGACACGCAAGATCCCACAGAACTGCGTGAATCCGGGGCTTCTCCCACATCAGGCTGTAAGCCCTCACTGCAGAACGACCCCTGCTCACTGACCGTATTGCGCATGAGCGTGATAACAGAAATGGGGCTTCCATCCCATCTGGCAGGGAATTCCCTACAGCAGGGGTCAGCAACCTGGGCCCTCCAGATGTTTTGGAACTGCATTTCCCATGAGGCTCCAAGAACCTAATGAGAAGGTGAGCATCATGGGAGATGTAATTCCAAAACATGCGGGGCAATATTACAAAGTTACTGCTAACTTAACCTAACCAGAGCGCGTGTAAACTTACCAAAGCCATTACAGTCTATCGTGTTGTTAAGTTTACAACAGCCCTGGTTAAGTTAACACCAACTTTGTAATATGACCCTTGGAGGACCAAGGTTGCTGAACCCCTTACATACAGGGTCACATGAGGGATCTTTAAGAAAGCCAAAGACACGGTCTTATTGTTTGTAAAAATAAAAGCTTAAATAAAAATTCTTATTAAATTAAATAAATGAAGTGGACGTGGTGCAATATTTACATGCTAAACACATTGAGTTCATGACATAATGTCAGATTTGTGCTTTTTTTTTTCACAACTTTAAAATTTACAGAATATCGGCACCAAATATCGGCTAACAGCCAGAAAAGCTGCCGATAATCGGTATCGGCCCTGAAAAAATGATATCGGAGATATATATATATATATATACACACACACACACACAACTAGATTCTGTAATGATGACAGCACACAAGAACGAGAAGGTCTTGTTTACACAAGCTCAGGCAGACGTCATTTTACTAAATTCAGAAAACAAAGCAACACATCTTTAAATATTCCCAGGGCTCAAACATTCCACTGGTCCATTCCAGATGAGAGAACCGAAAAGGAACCATTGCAAAGAAGCCATCTTCACTACATTAGCAAAAAGTTATAGGACACGGATTGCACCCCTACCCCAATACTCAAATCTCTCCCTGCAGTGTCTTAAAAGGTTATTCTATTAAAAATAGAGCCCTTTTTGCTTTAAATAATTTGTCAGGCGATGCTGACAGCTTCTGCCCAATTAACTTTATTATTAGGAGGTTATTTTACTTACTTTACCCTCGCCGTACGCAGCTCCTCTTCAGCTCAGAGGCTTCTGAATCTGGAAGTCCCTACAGCTTTGCTACACACGTTACGTGGGAATGAGTCGAGAAATGCGCACCATACCTACACAAGTTCCATAGCGCCTGCACTGAGTGATCGGAGCTGCATCTGCAGAACCAATCAGCTGCCTCTCCCAGAACACTCACCATCACGGATGGCCTGAGGGGGTCGCCAACATGGTCGGCGTGCTGACATCACTAGTGACGTCTAGCTAAAACAAAGTAATCAGGGTGAGTACTGTCCCTTTAAGCTCTATATGAAGCCACCCCTACAGAAAAAAAAAGGTCACTTTTCGGTTGCTGCACTTATTCCCTATTCTGCAGTCACTGAAGCTCCGCCCCTTTCCTTGAACTTTTTACTTCCTGTTTACCCACCACTCACTGACTGATCACATTTATCCTACATGAAGTACGGTGGACCAACAGTCTCTCCGCTGAGCTGTCACTGCACCGAGCAGCATCAATAGCCCACATCTACAGGACAACAGGATTTGGGTAGTATGGGAACAAGTCATATCAGTAAGGCTGGGTTCACACCTGAGTATCTCATATGCGCGGTTTTTGTCGGTTGTTTTAGGAGCGTTTTTGACAATTAGAGACGCGCGTCGTATGTGCATTTTTTGAAGTCTATGGCTGCAAACGCACTGTAATACGCCCCAAAGAAGCTCCTGTACTTCTTTGGGCGTAGGCCGTTTTACAGCGCATTCCTACGCGCTGTAAAACGCCCAGGTGTGAACCAGGCCCATAGGAAATAATGGGATTTCAGTGTTTGATCGTTTTACAGCACCTAGGAACGTGCTGTAAAACGCCCAGCTGTGAACCAGGCCTAAGGGTAGTCCAGGACTGTGTACTGAACAGCTCACACTGACACAATGTGTTTCGAGCTCAGTACTGGCAACAGGGATGAATTTCATAAGAAATAAAAAGTCAGGGGAACAACATTTCCTTCTAAGGCTGCAGGGCCAGTCTCCTTGCACCACGACCCTGCAGTGTTTCTGGTACTTGATCTAAAGTTGCCCGTCTGCCATGGAACATAAGGCGTTGTGAATAGCCCACTAAAAAGTGACCGAAGTGGGCCAATTTCCTCAGCAATGTGATCATGCACTTGTTTTGCTGTTGATCGTCATTCAACTTCCTATTAGCAAGCTTGCTAAAAGGACAAGTACTTTCATTCCTTGCATACCTACTTTTCTATGCCCTTAGGGACAAGATTGGGGACAAAATAAAGTATGAGATATTTAAAGCAGAGTGGAACCTATAATGTAAATATTTTAAAGTTTATGGTAAACCTACACATATCGCATAAGAATACAGCTAGCAACTGGCCAGATTTCCATGTAAATGTTTTATCTAGAGCTTGTACAATGCAAAGAATATCATTTAAGGAAAACTATTCATCCTGACCACTTTATATTTTTTTTAAATAAGGATGTGTGGAGTGGCGCCCCCTTCTTGCCTAAAAAGCTGGGTGAAGTGGAGGGTTTCCCCCGCCCCACCCAGCAGCTAGGAAATGTGTATCTCCTGGCTGCCAGTTACTAGTGATCAGTCTCAGAGAGGCCACGATGGAGCAGAGCTGCGTGTAGCCCCGATCTTTCTGCACAAGCACTATGGGACTTTTATGTATAGTTCAAAAGTCCGATGCGGTGCGCAATTTGCATTTCCTGTGCAAGTAAGGCATGGGTCAGATGAACGCAATTTTCACGTCTACCGTCAAAAAGTGCGTTGGTGCGTCCGAATGCTTTTTTCCCACGGAAGACGCGATAGCAGTCATACGATGCGCAATTTCGGCAGTATTTTTTGACGGCACTATACAAAAACAAATGGATGTGATGTTGGCTGGACATGTGCAGCGTCAGACGTCTCCTAATCACGTACACATGCCGCTATGCCGACACAGACACAGCGCACTCTGTGCGTCAGTACTAGCGGTTCCACGTTCTCGAAAAAATGCGTTAGTTTGCCGCTTGCGTTGCGCGGCCGAACGTCATATATTGGCCGTCTTAAAGTGCGGCTCAACGCACATTCGCACTGTGTTCGTCTGACCCCAGCCTAACGAAGGAAGCAGGAATTGTGCAGAAACCGTCTCAAGGACGCCGGGGTTTGTGAGTCCCTGAGCTGAAAAGGGAGGAGCTGCCTGCACTCCATGTGAGAAAGAGTAAAATGAGGTGGGGGGGGGGGAAGCTAAAATAATTGGGCAGAGGCGGTCAGCAGCGCCTGCCCAATTATTTAAGGGCAAAGAAAAAGGAGCTCCACTTTTCAGCAAGTATTCCCTTGATTTTTTGCCAGAGCTGTGATATGAAAATGTACCTAACCTAACCAATTTTCTATGAAGGCAAATTCGCTTAGAGATCATCCCACCGCCACCTTTGAAGAAGCAGCAATTCTGTATAATTTTGTTAATGTACCCATGTAAAAATGTAAACTGCTAAATTGGAGAAATTTGAATAAAAGCCAAAGGAAATGTTCTACACAATGCATTTATTGATGTTGCAGGTTTGTCCTTAGCACTGATTAACAAGGCCAGGTTAATCTTTCACTAGATGAATCATATAAGGAATCAGTGATTTTACAGGCATTACATGACCTTTTGTAAAACGGACATGGCTAGATTACATACTGAACACGAATTGAAGCAGACATGTAAGCGCTGACGCCAAGATAAATGACATTAACGCATGCCCCCCATATTACTTTCCTAACACTGAACACCTTCGAGCATCTGTGATTGCGCAAGCTTACTGTACTTTGTTTAGGCTAAAAATCCCCCCTTTTTAACATTAAAAATACATTTATTTTTTTTACTCCCCTCCCTCGTCCTGTCCTTGGCTAATGGTTTACGTGAGAAGCGCGTATGCGCGCCTCTCACGTAAGCCAGCCAATCAGCAGGCTTCCTCTTCTTTGATTAGTGTTATGCGCAAGAGGATGCGCGCAACACTAATCAGCCGCTGCCGCCAGCTACTGTGGCGAGTTGGAGACGTCATCACGCTGAAAGCGCGATGACGTCTCCTACTCGGCAATAGTCAGCAGAAGCGGGAAATATGAATCCCGCTCTGCTGACTGACAGCTGGGAGGGCGGAGTAAAGCCCTCCGCATCTCTCAGCCGATCGGCTGAGCGGAGGGAGGGGGGGGGGAAGACAAGGGCATACTCAGGGCATCATGACCACCTAAAAAAAACTTAGGTATTACAAAGTCCTAGCGCTAATTAACGCACCGATGTAGCTAAAATAATGTTTAGCCTCTACTAAAAACTGTTGCTGACTTTGCTTTTGTGAAATCATTTAACCCCCCCCCCCCATATATCCATTACTCATCCCACGGCGAGAACGCCTGAATGATACGCCGTTTCTCCTGGCCGTGAGCAGAGTGAGACTGGGGACGATCTCACGCAAGGCTCTCCTTCCGGCAAAGCAACCCTCTATGGAGTCCTAGGCACTGTAGGAGGTGATACTTATCAGAGGGTAGAGCTGCGTTCAGGGGCAAGGTGCTGAAGCAGTGCCTACTCCGGAATCTAATGCTAAAATGAGGACGTTATGGTGCAGATTTTCCATGTTAGTGTCCCCATTTTAGCATTAATTTCGTAATCAAGCCCGCAGTGTTTTCTTTGATTTCTCTAGCATTTAAGGCTCTAGCAGCACACCATTTCCCATTTATAATGCACTGTTATATACTGGTGCATAGCAGGAAAAAAAAAGTGTGTGTGAATGTAACGGTGTGGTCTCACAAAACAAATTAATCCAGTCCGGAACCAGACTGAGGATCTCCGGTTATGGAATCTTCAGGAACCCGCTCCCACCAGCGAGTATCCGTGCGCTTGGCATTGATAGCCAGCAGATCGGATGCCTTCCTTCATTCAAGTGACATGCTGCAAGTTTCTCCAGACCTGCGTGGAAGAGTCCAGCCGCTGGATACCAGAAGAGTTTAAACAGATCTATTGTATTAAAATGGGAAGGGGTCATTAGGGATTAACTATGTGTAACCCCTCTGTCATCACTGGTTTAAACCTAGAATCTCCCCTTAAAACAATTCAAAACACTTCATGGAAAGCACCAGCCTGTTTTGCAGAAAGCCTACTACTCAAGAGGAAATAAAAATCAATGTTCTTTTACATGTGATACAACACACACACAATTTATACGTGTGTGTGTGTGTGTGTGTGTGTGTGTGTGTGTCTCAGAAAGGAAAAAAAAACCTTTCGAAAAATGTGCAGATTTATGCATGCACACCAATTTTCAAGCATCGTACAAAGAGGAGAGATTGGTTGCCATGACAACAAGAAATCCCTGTGTATCGTTGGGTAAGAGAAATGGTGACTTCTCCGATTATTTCACTATCCAGGATAAGGAAACTGAAAAGGTGGAAACCCACCACCGGTCCAGAGAGTCTACTTTAGTGGACAAGTATAGTACTTATTAGGTATGGCACCTCCTTGATCTACATTTTCCTCATTCCTGTTACTCTTGCCCCCCCCCCCATGCATAACACCATCAGTCGTCATTAAAAAGGTTTACTGGGGTGGGAACATGCTGGAGGCAAGATACAAAACAATTACCTCTACAGACGCTCCTGGATCAAAGCAGCAGTGACATCCTACACGGATGTCAAAGTCTGGGCCCACAGCTGTTGAGAGCCTACAATTCCCAGAATTCTTTGAATACAATAGATGGCCAGAGAATGATGGGAGTTGTAGTCCTGCAACATCGTGAGTCAGAGTTTCAGATCCCTGCTTCTATATGTTCTCACAATCTAGTTTGAAGGCTCCATAAAGCCAGACGTGCTCTCGAGGCATGTACCTACTCAGCACCAAAGAGAACCGGGTCATTTGCATCATAGGCCATGACAGCGCCCTGCCTGCCATGTGAGGCAAGTCATAAAATGCTAACTTTATTTACACCCAATCTGACACTTTAATGAAGCTCTGCACATAATGCTCTTCGTGTTTTCACTACAAAAGTACCCTGTAACCTGCTCCGCCATGTTTGTGGAAGGCTGGGCCATGACTGAAGAGGAAGTGGTAAAGGAACAAAGTTAAACATGTAATTCCCCCCCCCCCCCATATGTCTTTGTTTCATACGGATGAATGGGGTATTTGTATCTTTCTACACAAAGTAAGAAATAGAGAATAGCAAATGATTATTCCTTTATAGTATGTTCTGCCAGATGCATTTTATCTGAAGTGCCCCTTTTGTCATCAGTAGGTCAGGTTAAATTCAGTTTTTTCACACCTTCAATCAGGGTGTCAGATTTTTTTTATTATTATTTATTAAGCGCCAACACATTCTGCAGCGCTGTACAAGGTACAACGGGTAAAGACAGGACAATTCAACAACACATACAGGTGGCAGGTCAGTATTCCTGCCAGCAGATACAGGAGGGCATGAGGGCCCATTCCCGTGGGAATTTACAATCTAGATGGGTGAGGGGATTAGAAACAAGAGGGAGGGGAGACTACTAGACAAGATTACAAGGGTCAGGTATCCACAGACTCCTAGAATTTACTTCTGGCTTCTAAACATTCAGCGTCGGCCAAGAACACCTATATAGAAAGGTTTGCCTGGTTTAATGGTTTGGTGCCATTTAAGCCTTGCCTCTGGTGATGGCTGTCCTTGAACACCTAAATTAGGGTGTGTCAGCAACATTGACCCTTCAGATGTTTTGGAACTACATCTCCCATGATGCTCTGCCACCCATTTCACTGGCTGACCCCTAAGACAAATATAAATTCCAAAATATCTTTACAGCCAAATAAGCTGACCTCTGGGCTAAATGTTTCAGAACCACATGTCCCATCAGTCAGCATGGAACATGTAGTTATGAAACATCATGTGGCAAGGAGTTTGAGCCATTGCTGACCTCTGATGAATATTGTGTTGGTTTAGGTCAGGGGTCAGCAACCTTGGCTCCCTGATGTTTTGGGAACTACATCTCCCACGATGCTCAGTCTCCCATTAGGCTGACTGAGCCACCAGGGAAATGTAGTTCCAAAAACATCAGGGAACCGAGGTTGCTGACTCCAGGTTTAGGTGGATTCCTCCTTCTGATCACCATAACCAAGGCCTCCTTGGTACAGGCACATAGGAATGTCTAGCAAGAAAGAGGAGGACAAAGCACTCCTATCTACAGAGGTAGGACATACCAGGAGCTTGAGCGTTTCATTAGGAAGTGGCAGAAAGGCTGGGGAGGTTGTGCTGAAAGCCCTGCAGCGGCTTTACAAGGCTTGTGCCGACTTGCTCCATTCAGCGCAGCTATTCTCTGCCTCTGCTAATACAAACCCACACGACCGCTGAGATGCAGAGCAGCCTGGGGTACAGGACCCCCACACCTAATATGCCTGGGTTCAGACACATCAAAAACAAAGCTGCCGATTCGGATGTAGTAAAATAAAGAAAAAAAAGCATACTTACAATAGCTCAACATTAAGGTTCACACCTAGCCGTTTTAAAGCGCGTTCGTGCGCGCTTTAAAAACGCCTGAACGGGGAAATCCCATGCTTTGCCATGGGCCCCGTTCAGACCTAAGCGTTTTAAAGTGCGCAGGAACGCGCTTTAAAATGGCTGACCCGAAAAGAAGTTCAGGACCTTCTTTTCGGGCATACAACAGCGCGTTCGCAGCCATATCATAGCCGCGAACGCGCTGCAATGCGCGTTCGTGCGGTTTTTGTATGTGCGAACACGCGTTAAAAAACGCGTGCGTTGCGCGACTCAGCGCAACGCTGTGGTGTTAACCCAGCCTAATGGTTAAAATCAGGCTGATGTTCTATAAATGATGGCAGTACAAAATACATTTCTGACAACACTTCAAGACTTTGTCTAAAGTAAAGCTGGTGTCTTTTGCCACTTGGAGGTGCAGCAAGATATGAGGCCATTAACCTGACTTTCTAGAGCTGTTAGTCCATAAAAATCATGTCATTTAGAACCAAGACCCAAGTATATTATTTACATTAGCCGATTTCTGCTGACGTGTATTATACATTTCAAAACACAAAGCCATTCGTTTTATGCCCTGAATTCCTGTGTTACACGCTCACACAACCAACTAGTTCGAAAAATAAAGGCCACCGGGCCCAAAACAAGTCCGTCCCTCCTAAATGAGGACTACTTGAGAGGCATGTGGAATATAGAGCGAGAAACTTAAAGACACTAACACACAGAAAATACTGAACTCTGCCATCAGGATCATATTGGGCATTACCATAGCACATATTACATGGCTTTTATACCGATTTTAAGATCCAGAAAAAAAATGGGCCAAAGGATTTACAGGATGGTGATGCACAAAGATGATTGTTCCTGCTTTAAGAGACCTTAATTACACATCAGCCTGACAGACTAAAACGCAGGGCTTCAGAAACCTTGGCTAGCCAGATGTTTTGAAACTACATTTCCCATGAGGCTCAGACAATCTAAGGGGGTAGCTGAGCACCATGGGAGATGGAGTTCTCAAACATCTGGACGGCCAAAGCAGCTGACCGCTGATAAAAACGACCCTAGGAGGATTTAAATCATCCAAGGGGGTTTTGCAGTGAATTTGGGCTCCCCCCCCCCTTTAAAACCATATGCTTCTAGTCAAGTCCTGAGCTACATATCCAGATGTGCACGTCTAACACCAATAACAAATATTTGTGGTTTTGCGAGCTCAGAAGTAGAATGTGATGCGGCCTCTCCTCTGAGCCGAAATAGAACAGGTCACACCGGGCCGAAAGCCAAAGCATCAAACTTAGAGAAAAAAAAAACACATTGCGGGGGTCTGTGAAGAATTGGCAAATCTGCAGAAGTGCAGGACAGGAAAGATGACTCAACTGTTCCCAGCAATAACTCTACTTCTGCAATGTAAAAATGCTCTGCAGCAGAAACAACAGTCTGTGTCCTTCTCCAACACGGATCACAAGCAAAGAAAGACTTCACACGTCTCCAGAAGCACCCGCCGCAAGAGCAATAAAATGCTCCTTGTAAGACAGATACTGTAATTTCAATAAAATGTACGTGAAATGCTGGAAGTTATATTACAAAATGGATTTTCAGACTTCTGCTGCCTTTTAAACGATAGGTCTATATTACAGCCCCTTCACAAAGTCTGCGGCATGGTGGAGAGAGTACAGAACATAGAGGCACAGACAATGAATCAAGAAAAAGAGAGACAACTTTTTGAGAAAAACTTTTCTCCCAGCGTCAAAAAAAAATAAATTCTGTTAACGATGAGTGAAGGCAAAGCAGACTCAGAAGTAAACTATAAAGAAGGTGACAAAAAACTCACTTGCAAAACTGTCCGCGCTGCGTTTACTTCCTCCCTGGTGGCCTAGCCACACCACTTCCTCATACCAAGTTCTGGTTTGAATGAAGCAGAATAAAACCGTGACAGTTTTAACATATCGTACAGAGATTACACTGGGCAATGTTATGGCTACCTGGCACCAAGCCTGTTCAGATTGTTATGCCAAGGGCACACTCGCTGGAACAAGAAACTACTTAAAAAAAAATAAAAAAAAAAATGAAATCTTAAAAATTTTGGGAAAAAAGTGATTAGATATATAAACTTCTCTCATGCCAAATAAAAAAAAGCAGCATTGGGGGCATCCGAAATATATATATATTTAATAAAACACTGAGGGGAACGGAAGTCATAAAAATGGTCACTGGTTTATCGTATCTAAACCTGCCCACACCCAGGTGTGCCTTCCAGTGGAAAAAAAAAAAAAAAAAAACAGTAAAGCGATAACGTGACTTACAATACTTAACGCAGGAATACGATTAGGTATTTCAAATATTCGGCCATTTTTTGCTGCTCATTACTAATGATTTTCTACACACACACGTATTTGCTGATAAGCCCCATTTGCTACCTAGATCAGGGTATACAAAACCCAGGCAACTCATTGGTCTATATAGATAAAGTAGCTTTTATTACTGAAGATCAATGTTTCAGCTTGCCTGAATGTTTATCAAAACATTCATAAAGGCTCAGGTGAACAAAAGCAATGAACTGAGAAAATAAAGCCGTCTTGTATATTAGGAAGACCAATCAGCTTTCTCGCTTTACTGGATTCTGTGAGAGAGATACACAACACACCGTTGTAATGTGAACCCACTCAACGGACATAGATAAATCAATAAACTTCATTCTGGCCAATTAATAACAACTCCAATGTCTTTAGCTGGCCGGAATAAAGTTTATGGCTTCATCCAAGCCCTTTGAGCGTGTATGCATTGCACTTGGTATGTTTTTATGGATATATGTACCAGGTCAGTATAAATTGTTGTGGAATTTGCTTTAAGGAGTGCCCATTGCTTGATATGTGTAAATATCTGTATCTTAACGTATAGATGCATCTATCTGCAAGCAACTCGTCTGTTTTTGCCAGACGGTCCATCATATTCAACTTTGTGTACCCCTAAAGTGAGATGTAAATACAGCACGGGTTCAGGTAGTGAAATGCACAGGGTTGTGGGATCCAGGGGTCGGGAAGTCCCGGGCTAATAAATGAATGGGTTCTTCTGCATAAATTGGTATATAGAAAGTGCTGCTGCCTGGCTCCTACAAAAGGCGCAGTTGGCGCGCATATTTCCTTGCAGTCATATCCTGAAATAATGGAAATTTTAACCAGATACATGTAATCCAATCCATACAAGAAACCTTCAGAGAGGGCATGCCAAGCAAGACGGTGGGAAAAAAATCTGATTTTCTGCAGACTGCAAAAGGTCTTTTACAGTGAATTATAATGAGCACAACAGACATTTAGACATACTGCCAGTGAATATTTATAAATTGGGTTCAGCATCAGCTGCATAATATCTTTCACTTAAAATTCCCAGACCCCTGTACTCACCCCCCCCCCCCGGTCACAGCTGGCCAGTAGAATGAATGGGAGGTAGTGATCAGGTCATGGTATGAGATGCCTGTGGTCAGGCCCAGGCCTGCAGCTTCCCTACCCATCCCATGCAGTGAGGAGTGGACTGGCAGGGAGAGGCTGGCTCCCTCCATTCATTATTCAGACAGGGCATCATGGCCAGTGACTCAGGGAAATGGTCTTCTAACCCCACAGCAGGGCTCATCGAGCGCAGGGTTCACTTATATCATATGCCTGGCACGGGGCTGAGCTGCACACTCTCACCGGGCAGGGTGCTGGTTGTGTTACCACGCACCGGGTATGGAAGCCAGAGCCATTATAAACACAAGGGCAGGGGCTTCCCAGGACCCTCAGGCAGCCTGCTGGCTTGCAGGATGTGATGGGAAGCCACAGGCGGCCACACCTGGAGCGCCAAAGGTGAGACACCTCCACCAGAGCCGCTGCAGGAGAAGGCATTTGATTTCACCCCTTTCCGGTGTGATAATGGTCTGAGCCGTGCCTTTGCTGTCAATATACTAGGCGGCTTCACTATGAGGGAAAAAGGGGGTGAGGTGGGAGTGACAACCAACGCCCATGAGTAGGAGAGATGTCCGGGACGTTGGCTAGCTTGAGCACTCACCCCAGTCCCGTTGTCGCAGACCACCACCTTCCTGCCCTGGCTGTCCATGTTCCTGCCACCCTCAGCCGGAGCCCCCTAAGCTTTCAGACCAGTCAGACACTACACCGGAAGTGTGTCCCCCGCCCAGGCAAGCGGCACCGCTCCTGCTTCTCCGGTAGGTGGGGGGACGCACGTGACCAGTCTGAGGCGCTCGCGGCCGCCCTCCGCCCGGGTGGACCAATCGCGAGAGAGCTGTGGGCTCGTGCCGAAAGAGTGGGCAGAGCAGAGGAGCTCGTTGGTCGTAGGAAAATGGAAGTCGGTGGTTTCATTCATTTGGGAGCCGCCATATTTGTTCTTGGCAGCTGGTTTCTAGTGATCTGTGCGTCTGCTCCGATTTACAGATTGTATTATTCTATTTTCACAGGTAGCGCCCCATTTCAGTATGTGAGAGAGTCGGTTTACAGGTCCCTTTGCTATTCGCGTTATTTTTGTTATAGGGTTTCTTTATCAGCTTTGTATTTTTTGTAGCGATTTTCTTCTGCAACCCAATGATGTAGCTCACGTTGCCCTGAAAAAAGTCTAAAGCACCTGTCATAATTAACGACTCAGTGTCGCCATAGACGATTTTCTGGGTACTCTGTATGGAGGAGCCCGGATGCCCACATTAAACATGGCGGCCGTGGAATCAGCGAAATCGCTTTACGGCTTCCGTTGCTCAGGGTGAGGTAGAAGGAGGTTGCCGCTGCCATTTTTAGCTCTAGTTTCCGTCTTGTCAAGCTGCTGTCAGACGTTGAGTCGAGGAGCTATGGGTGGAGGAGCTAGTATTAAACCTCTTGTATATGATGCTTTTATCCTCTTTTTTTTAAGTTGGTTATCATGATCTGTTGTGAGCCCGCCCTCACCGGCTATCTGCAATATAAAGGGGTTTCTTTCATCGGCAGGTATCGGTATTTCCGTGATCATACCTCCCAAGTGTCCCTATTTAAGAGGGTCAGTCTGTATTTTGATCTTAAATCCCCTTTTTCTACTTTTATGTCCTCGTTATGGAATTAAAGGGGTACTCTATAAAAGCATTTATCTTCTATAATTATTTTTTTTTGCCATTCTATAATTGGGCAGATCCAGCTGACATCCTATGTGCAATTTTTTGTTTTAGGTGCATTTTCTCCATCCAGAAGTCCCTGCAGCCTCGCTACACAAATTGTGCAGCAAAGCAAATTGCTTAGCGCAGGATCCCAAAATTGCGCTTTGCTCTGGACTTGTGCACTTTATGTACAAACTATAGGATACGTTAACCCTTTCTTGCTGCAGGACGTTCCATGCCATCCGTGCGGCGGGTGGGCCTTGAAGACGCAGGGCGTACAGATAAGTACCACTGTCTTCAATGGACCGCCTTGGCCCCTCCCCGCAGCCGGTGCATGTCATTGGCTGCAAGGATACAGCCTGCAGCCAATCGCGTACGTCTGCTGCATGGGTGGGCCAAATTAGAGGCCTGGGGGGGAGGGGGGAGGATGCGTAGGCGTATCTGTTAACCCACGCTTGCCCTTTGTGAAGGGGTTAATATATCTATATTCAAGCCTAGCTTGCGCCAAAAGTGGAATAGTGATTCCAGGCGATAAGATAACTTCTCCAGGCATTCTTATTGCAAAGCGTGCAACATGACCCAAAATGTTTTGTAAATGTCTTTCAGCTTTAGAATTATTATTATTTTTTTTTTCAATACAAAAAGTCCATAAAATCTAGCTATAGCTGTAGTCTGGCCACGCTTCCAGTGACTTTCCCAGCAATACAGTTTTGTAGGAGTGCGCGTTTCATGCTGATGGACAGTTCAAACTAATGTCGTTTTATGCCTTTTTATATTCTCAAGCTATGTTTACTAAACTCTGAAAATGGTGAGTTCACCTGGAGTTGCATGAACTTATGCAATTTTGTTATGTAATCTATTTCACATAATTGTCTTGTTATACATATCTGGGGTCTGATGTCTGGGTATTAATGTTGTTGATATTTATTTTTGTAACTTTATTCTGAATAAAACATTAAACAGTGTAATTTCATAAGACAATTTAAGAGGGTATGTTTAGGGGGCGGTGTTAAGTGCCAGGGTAGGTGGGGCAACTGGTGGCGAGTAACTCTTAAGGCCTGGCTAGTAGCTCGGAACTTGAAATATTGAGCCCTGCTTTACAGTTCTTTACCTTGTTTTCTGGGATCAAAACACAATAGAGGTTATTCACTAATCTCCGAATTGCAATTTCGGGTCAATTTATCTATTCTCTAAGTCAGTGATCGACAAACCCGGGCGCCAGCGTCGCCATGGCAACATGAAATGTTGTCCTGGATCCCGGGTTTTGATACATAACCCCCTTCCTTCTGCCAGGCCCTCCACCCGCCGGACAAGAAGCCTTTTTCAAGGCTTTGTCCACGCGGGAAAGCTGTGTGCACATTTATATCGGCAGCCGCAGTGTGCACACTTTCCTGCCTGCCAGTCAGCGCGTCTGGAGTTATAAATCAGACCCCTGTGACAGGCGCGCACACACACAGCTGTAGCTGGCCCGCCCCCTCCCTCTCTCTGCTGCTGAAGGAGGGGGGGCTCAACTCCATGCACGCTTGTGTTTGACCCAGAGCCTTCCTGTCCTGCAGCATCACACAGCCCGATGTTGTGTGGGATCTGGTTCTTCGTCAAGAGCTGTACCAAGCAGCCTTTGCATGAGGTTTTATACAAATTATGTACAGTTTTTCAGTGCAAAAATAAAGTGTGTTCTTAATAAATACGGCATAACATTAAATAGGCTTAAACAAAACCACCCTTTAAACTGGTATATGTGTGTGTGTATGTATGTGTGATATATATATATATATTATATATATATATATATAATATATATATATATGAAAAGGTCCTTATCCCTAAATAATAAACCAAATAATTATTAAATATATTTTACATTAGCCATTTCTCAGTGTAAAATAACTTCTTTTTTTTCCATACAAAAGCCTCCGCAAGAAATACAAACCCCAACAACTGGAGTGTCAAATGGGTGAGAAATGGCTGCTTGGAGCAGCTCTCGACGAGGAACCAGATACGACACAAAACCGGCCAGCTAATTTTGTTTTTTAAAAAAGTCCTTTAAAAGTGAAGTCCCCAGATAAGAGGGAGAATGTAGGGGAGTGCACAATGCACACAGCTGACCCAGCTGTATGTACACGGACTATAATATTCAGTGTGTGTGTGTTATATACTGTGTCTGGATCAGCTGCAGAGATATGTGTCAGGGTGCGTGCGCGAGCGTCTGTGTCAGGGTGCGTGCGCGAGCGTCTGTGTCAGGGTGCGTGCGCGAGCGTCTGTGTCAGGGTGCGTGCGCGAGCGTCTGTGTCAGGGTGCGTGCGCGAGCGTCTGTGTCAGGGTGCGTGCGTGAGCGTCTGTCAGGGTGCGCGAGTGTGTGTCTGTGTCAGGCCATACATTTAACAGGGTTATTCAAAGAGAATCGAAAAGCCACTGCACGTTCGGTGCCTTTTCGTTCTCAATTCGGTTCGATTTGGCAATCCCATTTCGGCCACCCTGTGGTGTATTCAGCAAGCACCACAGGGCAGCCGAAAACTCACCACAAAACGAGGGCAAACGCACACCGAAACCCACAAAACATCTGGATTAACCCGCCGAAAATTCCAGAAAAACCTGAGCAGGAACCGATCACACGCAGCGCAGCCGCCGGAAAAAGCCGACACCGCAGACGAATGGAGTGAATAAATTAAAAAAGCAAAATAAGTAAAGTTAAAAAAATAAATTAAAAAAAATTGGAAATTTTCTTTTAAAAAAAATCCCGAAAAATGCTTAAAATATCCTAAAAAATCTATACAGAGACTCTTTACTGCAGAATATTATAATGAACGGTTTATTAGATATTGAGTTAAAACGGGAATATTTTTAACATTGAAGCCTATGGGATTCGCCTGAATAAACTTGCCGAATTAAACCACCGAATGGCAGGGCATTTCGGGAAACTTTCACTGCTGGTTTTTGTTCTCTGAATAGCCGAAGCATTGCTTCTCTATGGGGATTCACTGCCCTCGAACAGGCACCGTATGTGCAGGCAATTCGCCAAGATTTGGCGAATTGCCTGCTCTCTGGATAGCCGAATGGCCAGGAAAGGTAACCGGACGCTGATTTTCAGACTTTCGGGGACCATTCAGATCTCTTTGAATAACCCTAAAAATGTATTGGTACTCGGTCTTAAAAAATGGCATTGTGTGTCTTTAGTTGTTAAAGGAACACTCTACTCAAAAATCACCCCCCCCCCCGTTTTTTTTATCTAAGGCTGGGGACAGACCAGCGCACTTTTAACGTGCGTTCTGGCGCACATAATTACGGCCGCACTAGCAGCAGATGACGGGCAATGACGGCCAATATACGATGTACGGCCGCACAAAAGTCCGGCCGTGCAACGCAAGTGGAATTTGAACGCATTTTTCTGAGAACGCTGAACCGCTAGTACTGACGTACTGAGTGCGCAGCTGCGGCATAGCGGCGGGTGTGCGAGATTAGGAGATGTCAGACGCTGCTAATGTCCAGCCTACATAACGTCCAGACGCAAAAAGAGTTTTATTGACGATCCGTACAAAATCACGCCCGAAAATGCGCGTCGTCTGACCGTTTTTGCGCATTCCGTGAAAAAATACGTCAATGCATTCGGACGCACTTTTTCACGTTCGCGGGGAAAAATGCTTTCGTCTGACCCTAGCCTTAATCTATCCCTATTCCCTTAATAAATCGTTAGGGTGTTTTGTTTTTTTTTGTAACTAATACTTACCCTAAAATCCACTTGTTTCCAGCGGCGTCTTTTTTTTTTTATATACTCACCTCCCTCCTCTTCCGCTCCCGTCCTTCTTGCTTGTACTTGCCTTCTGGTTTAAGTGAGAAGCGCGCAGCGCGCCTCTCACGTAAGCCAGCCAATCAGCAGGCTTCCTCCCGGCTCCCTCTGAGGATTAGTGTTGCGTGCAAGAGGATGCGCGCAACACTAACCCTCAGCCGCTGCCGCCAGCTACTGGGCGAGTTGGAGACGTCATCATGCTGAAAGCGCGATGACGTCTCCTACTCGGCAATAGTCGGCAGAAGCGGGAAATCTGAATCCCGCTCTGCTGACTGACAGCTGGGAGGGCGGAGTAAACTCCTCCGCGTCTCTTTTCAGCTGAACTGCTGAGCAGAGGGAGGGGGGACAGAGGGCGGCATACTCCGTGCATCATGACCACCTAAAAAAGCTTAGGTGGTCATGTTGCCTAGAGTATCCCTTTAAGGTTTGTTAGGCTGGGGACAGACAAGCGCACTTCAGAGCGGAAGGAAAGTCCATGAGCGTGGACGTTTTTTCCACTCGACGCCCATCTGGTCACATTGCTGAGTGCAGTTAGTGCGCTCAGCGTGGCAAAGCGCGATCCTCCTAAGAAGGATCGCGCTTTGCAGCCCCATCAGCGCGCGTCTAGCGTTTCGACGGGGGAGGCTTTGTGCACGGATGCTTGCCTGCACATTTCGTGCGTGCGCTCAAGCGTGTGACAGCCCTGTTGCAGCGACACAATGCTGTGATGGACGCCGTTAGGCACATCAGTATGGACATACCTAGTGCGCTTGTCTGACATTGGCCTAAGTCTGAAGAAAAACCTGGCTCCTAACTTTTGCAGCTGGCTCCTAGATTCAGAGCAAATTTGTCAAGCCCTGCTCTAAGTTGACAATTCATCAAATACAGGCAAATTGACAGCAAAGGACGGTTCAATTAGCCGCAGTTTGGCAACACCAAAATTGTCCCATAGAAGACTATTGTGTCTTCTATTCAGAGAACACCGAATTGCATAGAAATATAAGCGAAATTCCCTAATTTTCAGTGTTTCAGTTCGACAGGTTTAAACAGTTGAATCCCATAGGTTTCAATGTAAAAAAGTATCTTTAAACAAATTTATGAAAGACTGTTATTATCTATTCTTTATTTTTTTTTTGCAAAACCCTTTATTCTTTTATTTTTTAAAACAACTTTTTAATTTTTTTTACACGTTATTATTTTTTTTAAAGGACTTATTTAGACACATTTTTACAAAATCTTTACTTATTGCAACTCCTTTTAAGAGAATAGGAGACTTCTTTTTTTTTTTTTTTATTTAGACTTCTATTTTTTTTTTTTCTCCGGTTCGGTGGAATTCGGCAATGCCAATTCAGTTCTCAGTGCAATTCGACGGATTTTGTCGACGTCCGATAACTACTTTGGCGACTCCAATTTTGGCAGAATACGGTGAATAATGAATTCGCCAAATTTTGGCAAAATGGAATTGCTGAAAACGCAAAGCACAGAAATTGCATTTAATTTCAGTTAGGGATGCACTGATACCGATACTAGTATCGGTGCCGATACCGGGATGCCCCCAATACCTAAACCGGAAGCCAGCGCTGGGCTGGCTTGCCTATCGGTGTCCGTGGGGCAGTGTTTGAACGGCACCCTGCCAGACTCCTCTGAGTGCTCTTCTTCCTTTGAGTGTCGGCTGGAAAAGGGTTGTAGCCCGGCAGCTCGCCTTGGATCCACAAGCAGCGATCTCCCAAAATCGCAGAGTTCACGAGATCTCGTGAACTCCGGGATCTCACGAGACCGCAGCTTGTGCGTGGTTCTCAACGACGGCCGGGCTATAACCTTTGCCGGCGACCACTCGAAGGGAGAAGAGCACTTGGAGGATCCTGGCAGAGTAGGAAAGACAGACGGTGGCAATATATATGTGAGCTGGGCAGGGGTCAAGTCCTGGGAAAAAAAGTGAGGGAACTCACCCACGAATTCCACAACCCCTATTACCTGAAGAAAAAATATATATAATCACGAGTATAGCCGGACGAGCCGGTGATACCATTTTTATTGGGTTAACTTTACATTTAAAAGACAAGCTTTCAAGAGTGTAAACTGGAAACTATACTGATCAGTGAAAGGTATCACTACGTACAGGTATACTCGCGATTTTGGCAACTGGACTAACGCGTTTTATATATAATCTATATATATATATCCAGGCACAGACCCCCCAGAATTATATGGATATATTTTCCCAGTTCACATGGATAGAATTGCCCCAGCTCTCATGGATAATGCCCAGCTCTCATGGATAATGCCCCAGGTCTCATGGATATTGCCCCCAGGTCTCATGGATATTGCCCCCAGGTCTCATGGATATTGCCCCCAGGTCTCATGGATATTGCCCCCAGGTCTCATGGATATTGCCCCCAGGTCTCATGGATAATGCCCCCAGGTATCATGGATATATGCTCCCAGGTCTCATGGATATTGCCCCCAGGTCTCATGGATAATGCCCCCAGGTCTCATGGATAATGCCCCCAAGGTCTCATGGATAATGCCCCCAAGGTCTCATGGATAATGCCCCCAAGGTCTCATGGATAATGCCCCCAGGTCTCATGGATAATGCCCCCGGTCTCATGGATAATGCCCCAGGTCTCATGGATAATGCCCCAGGTCTCATGGATATTGCCCCCAGGTCTCATGGATATTGCCCCCGGTCTCATGGATATTGCCCCCAGGTCTCATGGATACTGCCCCAGCTCATGGATATTGCTCCCAGCTCATGGAAATGCCCCCAGCTCATGGAAATGCCCCAGCTCATGGAAATGCCCCCAGCTCATGGATATGCCCCCCAGCTCATAGATATGCCCCCCAGCTCATGGATTTGCCCCCCAGCTCATGGATATGCCCCCCAGCTCATGGATATGCCCCCCAGCTCATGAATATGCCCCCCAGCTCATGAAAATGCCCCAGCTCATGGATATGCCCCCAGCTCATGGATATGCCCCCAGCTCATGGAAATGCCCCAGCTCATGGATATGCCCCCCAGCTGATGGATTTGCCCCCCAGCTGATGGAAATGTCCCCCAGCTCATGGATATGCCCCCAGCTCATGGATATGCCCCCCAGCTCATAGATATGCCCCCAGCTCATGGATTTGCCCCCCAGCTCATGGATATGCCCCCCAGCTCATGGATATGCCCCCCAGCTCATGAATATGCCCCCCAGCTCATGAAAATGCCCCAGCTCATGGATATGCCCCCCAGCTCATGGATATGCCCCCAGCTCATGGAAATGCCCCAGCTCATGGATATGCCCCCCAGCTGATGGATTTGCCCCCCAGCTCATGGAAATGTCCCCCAGCTCATGGATATGCCCCCCAGCTCATGGATTTGCCCCCCAGCTCATGGATATGCCCCCCAGCTCATGGAAATGCCCCCAGCTCATGGAAATGCCCCAGCTCATGGATATGACCCCAGCTCATGGAAATGACCCCCAGCTCATGGAAATGACCCCCAGCTCATGGAAATGCCCCAGCTCATGGAAATGCCCCCAGCTCATAGATATGCCCCCAGCTCATGGATTTGCCCCCCAGCTCATGGATATGCCCCCCAGCTCATGGATATGCCCCCCAGCTCATGGATATGCCCCCCAGCTCATGAATATGCCCCCCAGCTCATGAAAATGCCCCAGCTCATGGATATGCCCCCAGCTCATGGATATGCCCCCAGCTCATGGAAATGCCCCAGCTCATGGATATGCCCCCCAGCTGATGGATTTGCCCCCCAGCTCATGGAAATGTCCCCCAGCTCATGGATATGCCCCCAGCTCATGGATATGCCCCCAGCTGATGGATTTGCCCCCCAGCTCATGGAAATGTCCCCCAGCTCATGGATATGCCCCCAGCTCATGGATATGCCCCCCAGCTGATGGATTTGCCCCCCAGCTCATGGAAATGTCCCCCAGCTCATGGATACTGCCCCCCAGCTCAGCTCATGGATAGTGCCCCCAGCTCACCTCTCTGCGGCGTCTGCGCCCGGCGGCCGCGTGCTTCCTGTTAGAACGGCCGCAGACAGGAAGTGGAGCCGCTCGCCTGGGATGAAACAGCCAGGCGAGCGGCTCCACTTCCTGTCTGCGCCGTTCTAAGTACGGCGGCCGCCTGCTCCAGCCTTTCGGGCTCGGGCCACAGCGGGAACGCTGCGTTCCCGCAGCGTTCCCGCTGTGGGAGAAGTGCGGGAACGCCGTTCCCGCGCGTTCCCGCTCGACTCGAGCCCTGGAGCTGGGGCAATATATGTATGAGCTGGGGGCATTTTATATGAGATCTGTTCTTATTGAAAAGGGGTCACATGACAATAAATAAAAGTATCGGCACTCGGTATCGGTGAGTACCTGAAAAAAGTATCGGTACTCGTACTTGGTCTTAAAAAGTGGTATCGGTGCATCCCTAATTTCAGTGCTTTGTGTATAAACCATAATGTAACAATTCCAAATCTAAGCTGTGCAGTTTATGTATACTTAGGCTAGGGTCAGACGAACGCATTTTCGCGTTGTCTGTGAAAAAGTGCGTTCGAACGAATGGACGCATTTTTTCACGGAATACGCGATAGCAGTCATACGATGCGCATTTGCATCCGTGATTTTGTACGGATCATCAATAAAACACTTTGTGCGTCTGGACGTTATGTTGGCCGGACATTAGCAGTGTCTGACACCTCTAATTCACGCACACACGCCTCTAGCGGACGCAGCGCACTCTGTACAACCGTACTAGAGGTTTTACGTTCTCGACAAAATGCGTTCGTTTTCCACTTGCGTTGCACGGCCGGACTTTTGTGCGACCGTACTTCGTATATTGGCCGTCATTGCCCGGCATTTGCTGCTAGTGCGGCCGTGATTAAGTGCGGCTGCACGCGCGTTCGCACTGCGCTCGTCTGACCCTAGCCTAAATTGACAGTTCAACAGGATTATAACAAAGTTTTGGTATGTATGTCCTTCCCTGCAATGCATGTCCGAGTCCTGCGAGTGCACCTGACAGGTACACACTCACACCAGGAAGTAAACAAAAGAATCTGTGGTATCTACAGGAAAAATATACTTTAAAAACACTGTTGCACAAAAGAGAAACAAACATACCATATATATGGCAGTAATGTAACAAATGTGAAAAATATTGAACTGTACCATGAACATAATGTCACTTTTTTTTGTTTTCAAGGTTTTAGGAAGCCCTTATCCAGAAGGAGTATTTTATTAACCATCGATGTGTCATCGGAGTTCACTGTTGTTGTGATCAACCAGCTAGTCTCTCTTTAGCGTTGTTCAAATGGTTGTTTGCAACACCAGTGAATTTGCCTGTGCGATGTTAAAGTGGCAACCCCCATAAACTCCGGAAGAAACTCTAGTGAACACGACTCGACTGCTTCGACAGACACTACAGCGGAACGAACAGTGAAAACAAAAACAAGCGTGTACCAATTTTATTAGTTATTGCCTACCTTTTAGTAAGTCAGCACGCATCATGATGTCAGCAGACGACCTCTCCGTCCAATCAGACTCACAGCAGGGGGCCCTTTTAGGTCCCTGGAACCACGAAGAAGTAATTGCGACCACAAGATTCTCACATCGTCTGCACTAACAGGGTGACTTTTGAGAACGTGAGCATCTCGCCTTTTGCATCCAACGGGTTAAGGACAAATGGCACACTTGTGGACAACACACACACCAAATTCTTTATAGGGATAAATATTACAGAGGTACTTTTTAACGGCTCAGCTGTTAATGGAGAGCTGCAAAAAGTAATTGGTGACCCAAGCCGGTAACCCTTAGCAACTCCCTATTGCTGGATCTATTACGAATGAGCTGCCATATTGAAGGTTGTCTCATAGCAGAAATGAGCCACTGGAATCATTTACTGGAGTCCTTAGGGCTTCATGGTAACTTACACTGATTGCACAAACTCAACTTAGAATAGTTTGTCATTTTTTGCCTGCTTGCAAAGTATAGGAAGCATTAGTTTACAGTAAGGAGATTTTGCAGTTGAGCCACAAAGCTAAGCTTTTTTAGGTGGTCATGATGCCCTGAGTATGCCCTTGTCTGTCTGTCCTCCCTCCGCTCAGCCGATAGGCTGAAACAGCTGAGAGATGCGGAGGACTTTACTCCGCCCTCCCAGCTGTCAGTCAGCAGAGCGGGATTCATATTTCCCGCTTCTGCCGACTATTGCCGAGTAGGAGACAACATCGCACTTTTAGCACGATGACGTCTCCAACTTGCCACAGTAGCTGGCGGGAGCGAGCCGCCAGCATAGTCTGCGGCTGGGATTAGTGTTGCGCACATCCTCTTGTGCGTTAACACTAATCCAATTAGAAGAGGAAGCCTGCTGATTGGCTGGTTTACGTGAGAGGCGCGCATGCGCGCTTCTCACGTAAACCATTAGCCAAGTTCAACATTTTCAGGACGGGAGCAGAAGAGGAGAGAGGTGAGTATATATATATATAAAAAACACGCCGTTGGAAACTAGTGGTTTTTAGGGTAAGTATTACATTTAAAAAATATATGTATATACACAATAACTAGGTAGGGAATAGGTATATTTTAATGTAAAAAAAAAGGGGTGATTTTTAGCCTAGAGTGTTCCTTAAAGTGTGAGGGTTCCCACATGTTAAAGGTTTAGTCAGAATAGGACTGAGAGGGTTTAGCTCAGGTCTGCCAAACTCTGCCCCCCAGATGTTTTTAAACTACAACTTCCATGATTCCCTGGTTCCAGCAATAGCCTCCAGCACTTCGCTGAGACTGCTCTGACCAAGGTAACTAATGATTTAGTTGCTGCTAAATCCAAAGGTCACTTCTCCCTGCTTGTTCTTCTTGACCTTTCCTCTGCATTTGACACTGTTGACCACCCTTTCCTGCTCCTCACCTTACTCAACTTGGCCTTGGTGACCCTGCTCTCTCCTGGTTCTCTTCTTATCTCTCTCTTCACTCCTTCAGTGTCTCCTTTGCCTCTTCTCTCCCAGTTCCTCTTTCAGTTGGGGTACCTCAAGGCTCTGTTCTGGTTCCTCTACTCTTCTCGCTCTATACTGCCTCGCTTGGCCACCTCATCTCTTCCTATGGATTCCAATGTCATCTCTATGCTAATGAAACCCAAATCTACTTTTTCCTCTCCTGATTTCTCCTCCTGTGTTGGAACGTGTTACAGCTTGCACATCAGCTGTCTCTGACTGTTTGATAAAGATTAACCTCTCTAAAACTGAACTTCTAATCTTCCCTCCCTATAAAACCAACATTCCTGCACCCATTTCCCTTCCGGTGAATGGTGCCACCATTACTTCCACCTCTCAGGCTCGTTGCCTGTTTCCTCCTTGATTCTGATCTCTCCTTCACTCCTCACATTCAGTCACTAACCAAATCCTGTTACTTCCACCTAAAACAACATTGCACACATCCGCCCCTTTCTTAATCAGGACTCTGCTACAATGCTCATCCAAGCACTTATTCTCTCCCGTCTTTACTACTGTAACCTCCTTCTCTCCTGCCTTACGAGATCACAGATTCTCCCTCTGCAGTCTGTTATGAACGCCTGTGTCAGGCTCATCCACCTCACCTCCTGCAACTCTCACACCTTTGTCAATCTCTACACTGGCTCCCTGTTTCCTTTAGAATCCAATTCAAAATATTGGTGCTCACATACAAAGCTCTCCATAACCGCGCCCCTGCCTACATCTCCTCCCTTATTAACAGGTATATCCCATCCCGACCACTTCGCTCGGCCAATGATCTGATGCTATTATCAGTTCCTCGTACCTACACTCCCAACTCTCGCCTTCAGGACTTCTCCCAAGCTGCCCCCTTTCTATGGAACTCCCTCCTCCTTAACATTAGGCTCTCCCCGTCTCTCCAGTCTTTCAAGAAGTCTCTGAAAACACATTATTTTAGCGAAGCCTATCAGCTTAATCCATGATTCCCCCATTGTACATTTCTTGGACCATCTGCCCACATGCACCCCGCCATTTCAGGTCTTCTATTTACCCTCACCTAGTCTGTCACCTCTCCTTTTAGATTGCAAGCTCTCGAGCAGGGTCCTCCTACTGTTCTGTGTGTTTAACTTGTATGTATATTTGTTATTCTGTCTCACCCATTGTACAGCGCTACAGAACTTGTTAGCGCTTTATAAAAACTTGTAACTGTAGCAGACATAGCAGCCCAAGATCATTTTAACACCCAGCACATCAAAACCAAACTAGGTAGCACTGACCTGCTTCACTTTAAAATCAGACATCACAGTTTAATGCAGCTAAGGGGGGGGGGCTGTCACTAATCAGTAATTAGCGTGCTGCTGCATTTAGCAAGTGTGCTAATTATGTGGCCATCCAAACAGCCCACTGTATCTTTTTATAGCTAGTGCTTGGGGATTGGAAATGTAACATAGGTTCAGAGAGTGCTGAGCACACGCCAGCTCTTAAAGAAAGGAATGGCCTAAATATGACACTGCGTGGATTAAATCCCTATCTTATTCTCAAAGCAGTGATATAGGTTATCCTATTAACAGTGATATGCTGCCAGTCACCGTAGGTCCCGAGATTGGCTGGATGTCTGAATGCTCGAGTATCCAGCCAGTCCACTGACTTTCAATGCCGGAAGGTACTGAGAGTAATTGGTGGGACTTCGTTCCCAAAGGTCCTGAAACCCCAGAATCAGCCAACTGAGCGACCACTGACAAAGTGGTCCCGCTGCACAGCAGTAGATTGTCCTCTTTAACAAACAGTGCCATATGCTTTGCAACACTGTGTTATTTTCTACTCTCCATCCTAGGTTAACCAAATGTATGGGGAGGGTCTGGGTCTCTCCCATCTAACAGTGGTAATATATTTATTTATTTAGAAAGGATTTAACCAGGAAGGTTACAATGAAATTTCTCTCGTTTTCAAGTATGTCCTGGGTTCAAGAACATTGAATTGTTACAGTTGTTCCAGAAAGTAATAAAATACAAGAAATTAAAAAACACAAATATACAGAAAATAAATATGTAGGAAATATAGTCATTATGTTACATGTTTACAGTGCATTCTGTATCAAGGTATATCAATAGAGATCTCTTAAGTGACTGGGGGAAGATTTGATGGTGTCTGGGAGGTTATTCCATATTTGCGGTGCTCTGTAAGAAAATGAGGGTCGAGCCACTTTCTTTTTGTATTGTGGTATTGCAAGTAAGGTGCTGGTCCTGGATCGGAGGTTATAGGATGAGGGAGCTGCTGGGGGAAGCAGTCTATTCAGGTAGGGTGGTAGCTTCCCAGAAAAGCTCTTAAACACCAGGTTGGAAAGGTGAAGGGTGCGTCTGGATTTCAGTGACGGCCAGTTTAGCTCTTTTATCATGTTACAATGGTGGGTCATGTAGTTACATTGTAGCACAAAGCGGCAGAATGAGTTATACAATGTAGTAAGTTCGTGAATAAATGAAAATGGCCTGAAACATATTGATTTTTAGATGGCAAGGCTGTGACTGAAACAACAGAAATATTGATTTATAAGCTCTGATTATTTGGGGATTTTTTTTTATTTTTTTTTTAGATTCTTATATATAGAACTTAAATACTGCCAATTGACTCCTGAGCTATGGCGCCCTCTCCTGGCAAAATTCTACCTTTGTTCATCTTGTGATAGCGACATGAAAAATGGTTACTTCATGCCATATAGTATTTACTGACATGGCATATTGCCCGAAAAGTGCATTGCGAAATCTCTTGTTTTCTAGTATGTCGTGCAGAAACGCACCAATCAAAAGATTCATCGGCGTGTCCATTTCAGTCTTTTACTGTCTGTCTCGTTCGTTCAGCCTCTCTGTGTGTGTGTGTCTCTGCCTTCCCCTCTCTGTATCTGTGTGCTTGTTTGTGTGTATGTGTGAGACTCTGTATGTGTCTCTGTATTTGTGTGGGTCTCTGCCTCTGTCACGAATGGTGTGCAGGAGGCAGAACCCAGGTGCTGAGGTAGGAGGTGATAGCCAAAATCACGTTATAGAGGAGTAGTCCAGAGGTGTAGTTTACAATGATTCTGATGTCAATGGCAAGCGGTGAGACATTAATAGTCAACATTAAACCCAGGAACTGGCGCACAGGAAGAACATATGCTTCTGGGCAGTGTTAATTTTGTCGACTACAAATCTTACAGGGTTATCCAAAGAGATCCGAATTGCTTGAGAAAGGTAACCGAACACTGAAAATCAGTGTTCGGTTACCTTTCCTGGCCATTCGGCTATTCAGAGAGCAGGCAATTCGCCAAATCCTGGCAAATTGCCTGAACATACGGTGCCTGTTCGGTGCCTGTTCGAGGGCAGTGAAATCCCCATAGAGAAGCAATGCTTCGGCTATTCAGAAAACACAAACCAGCAGTGAAAGGTTCCCCTAATGCCCTGCCATTCGGTGGTTTAATTCGGCAGATTTATTCAGGAGAATCCCATAGGCTTCAATGTTAAAAATATTCCTGTTTTAATTCAATATCTAATAAACCGTTCATTATAAAATTCTGCAGCAAAAAGTCTCTTTATTTATAGATTTTTTAGGTTACTTTAAGCATTTTTCAGATTTTTTTTTTTTTTTTTTAAAAGTCCGATTTTTTTTTTATTTTTTTTTCAGTTTACTTATTTTTTTTGTAACAGCCCTCTTTATTATCATTCCCTGGACCTCCTGTGAAAATTTCAGACATTTTCGCTCAGTAGTTTCTTTGCAAACAGCGTTTCATTTTCACAGATTCATACAAATGGTTTTTCTAATTTATTCACTGCCTCCCCTACTTCACAGCTGCTTCGGCTCTGTGTGATTCGGCTCCTGTTCGGCTCCTGTTCGGCTTCTTCAAAGGTTAATCCAGATGTTTTTGCTTGTTTTCAGCGTGCATTCGGGTAGTTTTCGTCAGGTTTGCGGCAGCTTTTCCCTGCAATTCGGGGACCCTGTGCTGTTTGCTGAATACACCGCAGGGTCACCGAAATGCAATCGGCAAAAGGAACCGAATTGAAGAGAACGAAAAGTCACCGAACGTGCGGTGACTTTTCGAATCTCTTTGGATAACCCTGTAAGTCTAGTTTTAGTCGACTAAATATTCTAACATGTTTTTGACTAAAATATAACTAAAATTAAAATAATTCAAAGGACTAAAATTAAATGGCATTTTAGTCAAAAGACAACGACTAAAACTATATCAAAATTTGCTGCCAAAATGGAAATTGGATTTTAAGATAAATGTTATTTACAACATAAACCTGTATTGCATGTTCAGACCTTAATACCATAAATAATAACATGTTAATAGATGTTTACTCCAGGAGTACAGAATTAGAAATGCTGAAATAATGAATTAATTACACTTTAATTAAAACCATTAGATTTTAGTCAACTAAATTTACAGTAGATTTTAGTTGACTAAAATTAAAACCATTCAGATGGCTAAAAGTTTACTAAAATTAAATGCTATTTTAGTCAAAAGACTAAAACTAAATCAAAATTTGCTGTCAAAATTAACACTGCTTCTAGGAGAGTAACACTAAACCCCTGAAGCAGTGAGAGGCTGCTCAGCTGCGCATATATAAATGGGGAGGTGGTTATGCTACTCCAACGGAGCAAATCCACCAGACTATCGGCTGCCCCCCTGAGCTCTGACCAATCAGGATCCCAGTGACACACTGCGCAGTCCCCCATCAGGTCTGTCTGGACTGAGGGCCCTCCGCTGGGTTGAAGCGCCAATGAATCTGCACGCTACCAGCCGCCCCGAAGACACCACACACACCACATCCAGCCCTGCCCTTCAAGGACGAAGACGGTCCACCGTGCTTGACACCCCAAAACACCCTGAGAGAACCCTACGGGACGTGGCGATGGACCCAGGGATTCGGCCACTGACCCAGCTGCTGGGAGCGTCACGACGGAGGCTGCCTGGGATCGACTATTGATCATAGATGAACACCCCTGCAAACAAGGAACCGCAGGGCCTCATGACAGCATCTCTGTGTCTTTTTTATGGTGTATGTCTCTGTGTATAGGTCTATGTCTCTGTAAATGTCAGGGTGTGTGTCTCTCTCTTGAGCAATGAGAGGAGAGAGATATGGCATTTCCAGTCACAGTATTAAATGAACCTTGCACTATAAACTGTCCAAGGTGTAAGGCTGCTGTCAGACGAGCGTAGTGTTCACGTCCGTGATTGCGCCTAAAAGTACGTCCGTGATAGCATGACAGGAAGCCCATCGGAGCCCGACACATGAAGTACGTCCGCACTGAACTGCGGACGCACAACGGCCACGGCCCACGGACGCAAGACAGGCAAGAACGTACATGCCCTAGAACGGCCGCACAAAGTGCGCTGCGTCCGCAACGTCCGCATAGCTTTGTGTGTGAGTGATGGAACGTGGTCAGACGGACTGCATTTATACGTCCAGCATTTTTCACGGACAAAATGGTTTTGCTTTTTAATTTATTTTCCCTCCTACATCCGTCAAAATATATACGTCAGTGAAAAAAACGGACTGTGTGACCACTACTGCGTCTTCCGTACTAACGTACGTCCGTGTGCACGGACGTACAGTCCGTAGAAATCACGCTCGTCTGACCCTAGCCTTAATGTTGTCGTTTTTGTTTTCCATAAAGCTTATTTAAAAAAAAATGTAATCCTAATTATGCTTCGTAATATTATTACATGCACATGTTAATATTTCAACATGATTTCTTGATTTGGCAATAGACAATTAAAATGCATGTTGTGAAATATCATGAAGCCGATAAATTATATTGATTGTATTTATCTGCGAGCTAAAGATAGGGTCAAAGCTAGGCCACATCCATTGTGTTTTGTAATACTTATATTATTCACATAATACCTGTATTCCATTTCTCCTTGATCATTCAGACCTTTTCTAATTGTGGCTTATTTTCTTCAAGCTAGATTTTATTGCTTCAACCCCTTCACGATGTCAATGCACAAATAACATACGCAATTTATTTTTAGTTTTGCTATGCTCTTCTTTAACTGTACTTTAGTTTAACTATATTATAAATAATATAGGTTTATTATTGCAGAAGTATAATATAGATATATATTAAAAGGACTGGGCTTTCGTGTGGTACCCTAATTGTATACATAACTCATTGTTATCCTTTATTTATATAGCGCCACATATTCTGCAGCGCTTTACAAGATAAGTGTACAAGGAGTAATTACGCTTTGTAAAATAATTACAATACCACACATGGATGATACAGCCTGATTCAGGGCGACCCTGTTACCTAGGGAGCTTACAATCTATGAGATGTACAAGTATTTTGTGAGGTAGGTGCATCCATATTGTTAGTAGGGACGAGCTGTTTGGTTCGATCGGTTCGAACTTTTTGGGATGTTCGCCAAAAGTTCGAAAAAAAATAATAATTTTGAAAAAAGTATAAAAAACGCTTAAAAAATACTAAAAATATCTAGAAATAAAGAGCCTCTTTACTGCAGAATATTATAAGCAACGGTTTATTAGATATTGAATTAAAACGGAAATATTTTTAACATTGAAGCCTATGGGATAAAACATTCTTGTTGCTAAAACATCAGGCAGACACGGCCCTCTAATCAGGCACTGTAGAGGGCAGCCTGCCAGGGCCTCCCAAGGATCCCCTTGAGGAGCATGCGGCCGCCGGATGACAGTGCTGCGACTGTCGGGCTAGCCGACCGGGTACATGTGGCAGAGACAGGCGGCGCAGGGAGGGATCCACTGCACCTGTGGCCGCGGCAGACCCCCCCCCCCACAATCAGGATCCAGGGAGCCCCCACTGACCACCAGGCTAAGGTAAGGCGACACATTTCTAAAAGAAATAAAATACGAGGACATTTTTAAATGTCCCCGGGAACTTAAAATAAACCTTTTTTTTTTTCTTTCTCTACCTGGCTGAATGTATTTAATTATATATATTAGATACATTCAGCCAGGTAGGGGGGGGGGGTGGCATGTGGGCTGCACGGGGTCTCAGGCAGTGGTTTGTTTTTTTGTGTGTATATTTTTAGCAAATATATAGGGGAAGGTAAGGGCAGGTATGCTATATATAGATAAGATATATATCTATATTCTTATAAATATATATATCCAGACTTGTATTACACACACATTTTGGCAACTAATTGCCCCCCCTCGCCCCATTTGGCTGATCCCTCCAGAAGAAATGTTGAACCCGATAGAGCAGAGAATAATATATATATTCTCTGCTCTGTCGGGGTCAACATTTCTTCTGGAGGGATCAGCCAAATGGGGGGGGGGTGCATTTAGTTGAGATTGTCCACATGTCACCCCCATGTGCGTATGTGTATATATAGTCTGAGGGTGGGTATATATATATCTGCGTGTTGATATATACGTATATATAGGTCTGCGTGTTGATATATACGTATATGTCTGTGTGTGGTATCCAGGGCTGATGCAAGCATTTTTGTTGGCGAAGTTGCGTTTTAGTGCCCCCCTCCACCCACTCCGTGCCATGCCAATCGGGAGTGTTTGGTGTCCTCACGCATTGCCAATCTATGCTGTGCCTGGTGCCCCTCCTGTGCCACAGGGCCAATCTACAGAGTGTGTGGTCCCCTCCTTTGGCAATGTGGCATAGGAGGGGCACCAGGCACTGCACAAATTTGCAATGTGGCCTGGTGGTGCCCCCTGGTCTTGCTGTGTCAATATACCAACATATTTGAAACCGCCTGCCACTCCCAGTGTTTCCCTGTGATCCTGCTACCTACCACTCTCACTCTGTTGCTGTGGTCCACTGTCTGACTCCAGGTCTCCAGAAGCAGACTGGCAGCAGGGTCCTCGTCCTCTAATTCAATTCACTCCTCCTTAATTAATTTTTCCCCTTTAATTACTTTCACCCCTCCCCCCTTAAATTCATTTCATATAGCGTATGACAGAGCTCCACAGCAATAAAACTCACAGTAATGTGCGGGGTGTATGAGCGTATGACAGAGCTCCACAGCAATAAAACTCACAGTAATGTGTGGTGTGTATGAGCGTATCACAGAGTTCCACAACAATAAAACTCACAGTAATGTGCGGTGTGTATGAGCGTATCACAGAGCTCCACAGCAAAAAAACTCACAGTAATGTACCGATATCAGTTTACTCAAACCCCCCAGCACAACATTACACACACACACCCAGCAGAACAGTACACACACAACCAGCAGAACTTTACACACACACACACCCCCAGCAGAACATTACACACACACCTCCCCAGCAGAACATTACACCCCCCCAGCAAAACATTACACCCCTCAGCAAAACATTATACCCCCCAGCAAAACAGCAGAACATTACCCCTCCCAGCAAAACATTACACCCCCCCAGCAAAACATTACACCCCCCCAGCAGAACATTACACCCCCCAAGCAGAACATTACACCCCCCCAGCAGAACATTACACCCCCCAGCAGAACATTACCCCTCCCAGCAAAACATTACACCCCCCCAGCAGAACATTACACCCTCCCCCCCAAGCAGAACATTACACACACCCCCTCCCCTCCCTCGGTTTATTCAAACCTTTTAAGCTACACGCTCAGTGTGTCTCAGCCTTTATTCCTGCATCGCTAGCTTACCGAATCAGTTTGTATACTTGTTACTGACCCTGCTTGTTCTGAGGACCCGATCTGTTGCTGACTTTGCCTGCCATTTGACTATTCTCTCTGTGTATTTCCTGCCTGTTCTGTTTGCTTCCTGTTGCTACTGGTGTGCGCCGATTCTTACCATATACAGTAGCGCAGTACAAGTGCCTAAACATTGCTGACCCGGTTTTGTTATAGCTGCTGATGTAACTGAAAGATTGGGGATCTCTTCTGCATTACCAAAACCTCCACCACTGCACTCTTCCACAATACCTCAGAGGGGTTACGGTGTGAAGGCACTTGCTGCCACCAAAGGCAAAATATTTGGGTGCACTAACGCCTGTACCAGATTCATATCATTTTAATATTTGACCGCAGGGTTCAACCCTGCACTTTTCCACAATACCACATAGGGTTACAGTGTGACGGCACTGTTGCCGACACTAAAGGCCCAATTTTAAAGCACCTATTGTTACTTTCATCCAAAGCCTGCATAAGTTTCACCATATGTATATTTCTATACATCCTAGAAATCCACCACTTCACGGGCAGGTTATGGGGACCTCCTAGGCACGATATTTGAAGGAATTTTTCGTTTTTATTTTTAACCCTTATTTCATGGAAAACTCACTGTCCCTTTAAAAACATTTTTTAAAAAACTTTTTGTCCTTGTTTCCTGTCCCCCAGGGCACTACCCAGACCCTCATACACCTTTTATGGCAAATATCTTGCATAAATGCCCTCTTGGAGGGCACTCTAAAAATCGAACTTTGGAGTCCCATTGACTTCGGTTCGTGTTCGCGTTCGAACTCGAACTTTTTTTTTTTTTTTTTTTTTGCTTTTAGCATGGTTTATTAAACACTAAACTCAGTGCAACTCACATGTCATGATGAGGACATAAGAGGGAATGAGCTTTCCCTAACCACACAACCATAACTACACAGCTGCCCAGAAAAGAAACATAGGACACACTTATTGCACACTCTGGGGGCACTTAAACTAAAAAGGACAATGGGAGAAGAGTGGGAGCACTAACAGCACTACACGTTTTCCCATGAAGAAGCAAGCAGCACTTACGAGGCAACTGGCTACTAGAGGGAGTGTGGATAGCAGCAGGAAACAGGAGTGCAGTGCTATGTACACACATTAACCCCTTAAGGACGGGAGTAATTTTACAACTTCGGCGCTGTTTCGGAAGTAGAAGTTTGCTGAGCTCATTTTGACCATTTTTAAGTCACGTATTCTTATACCACCCAGACAAATTATATATCGTTCTTTCCGGCAGACTCGTCAGATTAATAATATATCATTATTATATGTATATGTCATGCCCTGCCAAAATGCTATAACAAAAAATGTAAAAAAATTTGAATTTTCAATAAAATTTCAATCTTCCACAGTGTGTAAAGTGTTTTTTTTTTTTAATTTTATTATCCGAGGCTCTGCGGTCATATTCTATTGGGTAGATTTGTTAAAAAAATTAGAACGGTGAACCCATTTTTTTTTTGGGGAGAAATTGCGTGATTTTAGCTAAACCCCCCAAAAAAAAAAAATCATTAGTGAAGCATCATTGTTCACATTATAATTGAAATGTGAACAATAGTGCTGCATTAAAAAAAACAAAATTTTTTTTTATTATTATATTTATTATTTTTTTATTATTTAATTTATTATTTTTTTATTATTTTTATTTTTACTTTTTTTACACTTTTATTTCACTTTTACCATGGTCATGTTTGATATCATTGGAAAGGCCATGCTCTGGCCTTTCCAGCAATATCATACATGACCCCCTAGCTGCCACCGATCAGGAGATAAAGGGGTTCAAAGAACCCCCCTATCTCCTGCAAGGGATTTCCATGGGAAATCCCTTTGCAGCTAGGGGGTTCCCCGGTAAACTGACATCATCGCGCATGGCGCGATGAGTCAGTTGACCGGGGGGGTGACCCAGAGGTGGGGGCTGCCATCCAAGATGGCGGCCCCCACCGGAAATAGGCCGCGATCGGGCACAAATTAGTGCCCGGTCGCGACCTGGCAGCTAAGGGGTTAACCCCCCATACATCGCTGGAAAGGTCAGGCTGTGACCCTTCCAGCGATGCTGGCCACAGCCGCCGGGGACCAAGCGATCGGGAGATGGAGGGATCCGAAGGATCCCTCCCCTCCCCTCCAGGCGCTTCCCCTGCTCCGGCGGGGGGGACGCCTGAAACTGACGTCATCGCGCCACCGGCGCGATGACGTCACAACGCCGGAGGAGGGATCACACTGATCTGACTCCGGGGGAGTCAGAACAGCGTGGGAAGCAACCGGAGAAGGTGAGTATCTCCCGGGGGGGCTCTAAACGCCGAGGACGTACATTTACGTCCTGCGGCGGCAAAGCCCGCCTAATGCAGGACGTAAATGTACGTCCTGCGGCGTTAAGGGGTTAATGCCTCTCCCAGTCCTGTGCATGACCAGGATTGCAGGTGTTGATGTTTGTGATGGGTTCAAACCGTTCTAGGTGCAGAGGAAATGAGTGGGAGGGCAAGAGGTGGAAGGCACCCAGGTTATGGAACTGGGACCACCCGCATGGTGTTCGAACTCGAACTTTTGCGATTGCTCGAATGCGAACCGAACACGGGGGTGTTCGGCTCATCACAAATTGTTAGGTGTCTTGACCAAGGACACTCACTGGTGGCGTCTTCTGAGTGGGATCGAGTGGAATCGAGTCGTCTTTCCATGATTGTAGAGCAGTGACCTGGTGGTCAGTAGGGATGAGCTGTTCAGGTTCGGACGGTTCGGAGTTCGACCCGAACTTTGGCAGTTTGAAAGTTTGCGAATTTCGAACTTTTTGGGCGTGTTCGGTTCGGGTTCGAAAAAAAAAAAAGAAATTTTGAAAAAAGTATAGAAAATGCTTAAAAAAATACAAAACAAATCTAGAAATAAAGAGACTCTTTACTGCAGAATATTATAAGCAACGGTTTATTAGATATTGAATTAAAAACTAATGTGTACGTGGAAAGATTATCAACTCTAAATGACCTCTGTTCACAAACGGCATAACACCAGGTGTTTTTAGTCTGGTAATCAATTTGATACATTGTACAATATACTGAGGGTGGGGTGGTGTCTGCTTCTGATTGAGATTTGAGAATTAATTTCCCTAAAACATCCTAATATGCTGCATTTAACTGGTGTTTGAAAAAAATCTAAAGCAATGTTATTTTTCACCTCGGGATTAAACATTCACAGGGTTATTCAGAGAGCGGTGAAAAGCAGGAGAATAACTGGAGAAGTGAAAATTCTAGGTCAAAATAGCCAAACCAGAAAAATTCTCCCATTTATCTCACTTTCCAAATCGGCTATTTGGTCTAGATTGTTCTCTTCTCTTGCCAGTTCTCCTGGCTTTCACCTCTCTCTCAGGGTTGTTCAGAGAACGGTGAAAACCAGGAGAATGGCAGGAAAAGAGAACAATCTGGACCAAATAGCCGATTTGGAAAGTGAGATAAGGCTAGGGTCAGACTAATGCATTTTTCGCAGCGGCCGTCAAAAAGTGCGTCCGAACGCATTGCCGTATTTTTTCACGGATTGCGCGAAAACGGTCATACGATGCGCATTTTTGTGCGTGATTCTTTACGGATCCAAACCAGGAAACTTTGGGTGTCTGGACGTTATGTTGGCCGGACATGAGCAGGGTCTGACGTCTCCAAATCACGCACACACGCAGCTAGTGGACGCAGCGCACTCTGTACGTCCGTACTAGCGGTTCTGCGTTCTCGAAAAAATGCGTTCATTTTCCACTTGCGTTGCGCAGCCGGACTTTCGTGCGACTGTACTTCATATATTGGCTGTCATTGCCCGTCATTTGCTGCTAGTGCGGCCGTGATTAAGTGCGCCTAAACGCACGTTAAAAAATTCGCTAGTCTGACCCTAGCCTAAATGGGAGAATTTTTCTGGTTTGGCTATTTTGACCTAGAATTTCCCATTCTCCAGTCATTCTCCTGCTCTTCACCGCTCTCTGAATAACCCTGACAGGGTTATTCAGAGAAAGGTGAAACTCAGGAGAATGACTGGAGAATGGAAAATTCGAGGTCAAAATAGCTGAACCAGAAAAATTCTCCCATTTATCTCACTTTCCAAATCGGCTTTTTGGTCTAGAAGTTTCCATTCTGCTGCTTTTCACCCCCAAAAAATCAGTAAACTTTTTCTGCGTATCCGAAAATGTCTCCTCTTTTCATACAGACTGCCGCCCCAAGCAGTTGTTTATGGATAGATTAAAGGAAAAGCATTTACCGTCATTTGAAATGTCATTTTTTGGTTTTTACATATTTCTAACATCCTAGAAATCCGCCACTTCACGGGCAGGTTATGGGGACCTCCTAGGCACGATATTTGAAGGAATTTTTCGTTTTTATTTTTAACCCTTATTTCATGGAAAACTCCCTTTAAAAACTTTTTTTAAAAACTTTTTCTCCTTGTTTCCTGTCCCCCAGGGCACTACCCAGACCCCCATACACCTTTTATGGCAAATATGTAGCATATATGCCCTCTTGGAGGGCACTCCAAAAAACCAAATTTTCAGCCCCATTGACTTGCATGGGGGTTCGGGTTCCGGCTCGAACCGAACTCGGGGAGTGTTCGGCTCATCCCTAGTGGTCAGGTTGAACCCGCTACCTGTAAAGTCAAGACCTGATCTTCACAGTTGTATCGGATATATATAGTTTACTTCCTTTTTTGTAACACCTTTTTATGTGCACATAAAAACAATAGAAACATAGAAACATAGAAAAATGTCGGCAGATAAGAACCTTTCGGCCCATCTAGTCTGCCCAATTACATGGATACTTTACCTGGATTTATCTTTTGTTTAGGATAGCCTTATGCCTATCCCATGCTTGCTTATTTATGAAGAAATTTTGAATTTTGAAGAAATTGTTAAAGAATTAGAAATTCGTTCAAATCCATAAAATTACACCGAATGGTCACAGTGCCTAGAGTGGCTCATAAACTTCATAGAAAAAAAGCAGAACCTGTGATTATCATTTCAGAAAATTCTCATTCATGATTACACACACATATATACATACTGCATTATATGTACTTCTTGCAAGGCTACAATTACTTTTACGTGATCTTTCGCAGGTCTGGGGCAGCATTGCTTATTTTTCTTTTGTGAAATCTGTCACTTCCTTTCAGGAAGCAGAAAAGTTTCCGCTAGTTCCTTCCTTTTCGGAAGCCGCTGTGATGGCATAAGACCCCCATTGTGCCTGCTCAGTCCTGTCATTCTGGCTCCTGTGTGCATCAGATTGTCAGTTGATCTTTGTGGAGTTTGTGTCTTAGTTTACGCATTCAGTACGCTATGTGCTTGAAATACAAATGAAGCCCATGGATACAGTATAATGCATCCCCTTGTTCTGCTGGGAATTTGTGGTGTATGTACATAGCTTGCTGTATGTTGGGAAACTGAAGAGATTATCGAACGTCATAGTTATAATTCCATTAGTGGTTATGTTCACTTCAAGAAAAATATTTTAATAAGACTTACTGCTTTGCATGGCTGCGAATTACGGCAATTACAGCCCACAGCACCTGTAGAGGGATTTTAGGTTAGTGTTAGGGGCGTTTAGGCTTTTTGGAGGTATGTAATAGTTGATTCTTAGGCCAGGGTCAAACGAGTGCACTATGTGCGCCTGTACTGACATGCCTCCCAGGGTCCGTCGCAGCGTTGTGATGCTTCGTGGCGGCCACATGCTGTAGCGCGCGCACGAATTGCGCGGGCTACAGCGGGCTGCTGCATACGTTCTGAAAACCTCCCCGTCGAAGCCCTGCGACGCGCTTTCGATGGGGATGCAAAGCGCAATCCTCCATAGGAGGATCGAGCCTTGCAGCGCTGAGCACACTAACTGCGTTCAGCGAGGTGGCCAGACGGGCGTCAGAGTGGAAGGAACGTCCATTCTCACGGATGTTTCTTCTGCTTTCAAAAACAGACGTCTGACCCCGTCCTTAAGGTTAGCTCGAGGATAGCAGACCTCCCAGGTCACATGGATTTCCTTTGTTTCTCCAAATCACCCAGCAGCCCTAGATTGTCACTCGGTTTTCGGGAGTACTGAGGGAAAAGTCATGCTTAACTAGTTCAAATCAGGACGGTAGAAAGATGGTTTTAACACAGAAAATAAACCACATGGTTCAACCTATGGTTAAAATTAAATAGGCAGTTTTAGAAAGTCTACAGAAGTCTACTGTACATACTCTGTGATCAAGGAAAGTCACAGATGAGCAGGTTATCCAACCCAGTAGGTTCACTATAATAAAGTCGCCACCTTGTGGCCGAATTTATTAGTGATGACTGAAAAAAGTCTCTGAGTGAAAAAATTGACTATTTTACATAAAGTGCGTAAAATAGCTGATAATAGTGTCAAACAGCAGCATTGCTATTATTTGAAGAGTAAAACAATGATGTTGGGATGAAAGCGGGGTGAGAAGGAGTGGGCGCTTAATGCAGCCTGACAACTTTACTTAGTTAAAGTGGTCAGGGTGCATAGAGGGTCCCTATAAAATTATTTCATGAACAAACTGAGGGGGGGGATTGAAGGTAGTGAGTTTAGGCAAGAGATTGGCCTGAATGTAGGATGGAGTTGGAGGAATGGACTGGACCAAAGGGAAGGATGACAGCTCCATATCTGAGTGAGGGAGGCAGGGTGTGTGGGGTGGTGGCACAGGACTCCAGCTCCAAGTAAGGAAAACACAGATGGAAGAGTTCCTCCATCCAGTGGCAATATCCCTGGGTCTGTGCTATAGTTCCGTTGTAAACTAAATAAAAACAAACTGGTTTTGCCTAACATAACCCTAGAACTAAATCATACGGATTAAAGCAGCCAGCACTTCTCCAATAAGCTCTAAAGTAGCTTCTGAGGTTATTAACATTTTACTCAGACTCGGTCTGACTTTAAACAGTGTGTCCTGAACACTGGCTGATTAATCGACTAACCGATGAATCTATAATGAAAATAGTTGCCAACTATTCTCATAATCGATTGGTTGTTTCAGCCCTAGTTAATACCATCCAATAAGGAATGTATTTTGCAAGACTAGGAGAGTTTTACTTAACCTTGCTTGATGTGTCAAACTCACTGAGATAAACAGAAAACCCAGGGAACTACAAAGTATGACCCCTTGTATTTACCAAGCAGAATTCCTGGATTAAATAAAAAATGTGTTTACTTAACTTTTCAATGAAAGCTAAAGAAATTAAAAACAAAAAATATATAATGAAAAGCATTATTATATAAGTTTGCGGCTAGAGAGAGCAGGGATAAGTCAACTTAATAATTAACAACAAATAATGAAACAACTCGCTAATATCAGGGGCAGATAATGATCGAAATATTTCCAAACGTGAAAAGCAAGCACATAAAGACCCAATATTGCAATATCTATTAATAATGGAATAAAGTATAATATACAAAAAAATATTTTTTGTGCCACCAACCACTCGCCTCAAGAGTCTTAAAAATATTAGGCTCGTCTGGGTTAATATGACTTAACCCTTCCCTTCTCACAGTCCACAACTGATAGATCTCAAAGACCAAAATATATGGATACCATAGAGGACTCAGTACTACATATACAGTATATAAAACAGAAGATGTAAATGAATGAATGTACACTGATGGGTTGAAGCCTGTGTATAAACTGTCTCTGTGTTTCTATATGACCAAATACTCCTTTGATTATGAAGACCCAATGAGATATGGGAGCACTGGCTACAGAATACCCAGGAGTCAGTGAAGTGCAGTATCACAATAAAATTGATAAATAAATGATAACATGTACATAGTTAAAACTAGACAAACAACCAAATTCACTGTGACACGTTTTGCTAAACAGCTTCCTCGTCAATAAATTCTAATATAAAATGCTGCAAAATATCCAGTGTAACAAAATCTGGAAAGCAGACACAACACGAGACCACACATTTTTGACGCGGCGCCCGCCGGGTTTAAAATCAGACGCCTGAAATCCACTCCTCGCCCTGACATGGTTTTCACATCCTCTCAGTGATTATCCATATTTTGATTCCGTATATGACTTTGCTTGTCCGACTACCCTCCTGGCGATAAACTCCTTGGCTACCCTGGTGACTACCCACTCTGAATACTGACTCTGACATACTATTGACATTGACATCGACTGACAACTATTCTGGTACCGACTCTGGCATACAGCTGACATTCCTTCTGGCGAACGATACTGGCATACGGCTGACAACCACTCTGATTACCGACTCTGGCATACAGGTGACATTCCTTCTGGCGAACGATACTGGCATACGGCTGACAACCACTCCGATTACCGACTCTGGCATTTCTATCCTTGAGATTCTGGTGACTTATTCTATTGTTAACCCTTGCTGGGCAGTCCCTGTCTGTCTGGTTTAACATTATCTTGATTTCAGGTATACGTTCACCATTAATGTTACACCTGTGTATATATACCTCTACGTTTCCTCCTCTGGTAATAGGTAGCTGTGCCGACCACTTCAAGTATCAGAAGAGAAGGATAGCTGTGCTGCGTACAGGGATTAGTGTCTTAGTTGTTAGGGAGGAACGTGACATTGCCTAATTGACTCAACTTTAGTAAAACCCATTTTCAAAACAGGTTCAGTACAATCCCCCTGTGGTCCAGAACAACGTCTCCTCAAATAATAAATCGCTTATTTAATCGGGCTTGATTTCTATTAAATTAAACACTTTATTTGCAGTGAGTTACATACTTGAAAACGAGAGAAATCTCAATGTATCCTTCCTGGTAAAATACTTAAATACTTTATAGCTAAGTCTCATAGCTGCTAAAACTGGTGTTGTGTGCAGTATTATCTCTCTTTAACCACAAGATGGCTGCAGAAGATGTTCAGTCAGGGTTCCTATTCACAGTACATTTTGAACATTACATTTATAAACCTTGGATCAAATGATCAAAAACCACATGAAACTATGTACATATACCAGTGAAACCAACATGATTTTGTTTTCTATATATTGCATATATTTAATTATTCTTTTAGTTATTATTATTTTATTTATTTTTTTAAAAAGAAGGGAAATTTAATATTTGCATATGAAATTACTAACCAATCATATGCCAGAGTTCAAATTGTCTGGTGACTGTTGAACTGGCTGAGTCAGTTAGCAGTTGGCCTCTCTGTGAGCAACGGTCATTTCAGCAGCTCTGCTATAGTATAATAAAACTAGCAGCATGTTTATCCTTATTTCTGTATCCGAGAGTCATTTGCACAAATGCCTCCGCAGCATAAAAACCAAACATTAGGAATAGGTCCATGCAAGCCTTTCATGGTCCGAATTATGTAACTTAAAGTACTTTTGTACTAACCAGGTGCACTTTGGCTGTTATCTCTCCAGAGGGGGTGGGACCGTAGCCAGTCCTTACTTGATTACAGCATTGGGTGCTGTCATGTTTCGCTCTATTACATTCTTCGCGCAGTGCGTTTTGCGTGCGCAAATGCGCATTTGCGCGAGGGGCAAAATTATTTTTTCGTTGAACGTCGTATTACAACGTTTGGGCAAACGATGCGCATTATCGTTTAACGCGGATGGACCTGCGCGAGGGTGATGAACTTTGTGCATTCTATACTTAACATTGTGAGCGCAAATTCGTTCGTGTGCTGGTACGCGGATGGTATTTCAATTGATGCGCATCTTTTTACGAAGGACTTTTGCGTGCATAATTTTAACATCTTTGAAAAGCTGGAGGTAACTGCAAATCGGAACGTTTTGGCCGAAACGAAATACACCAGCACGGAAAAAAAAATACAGCACAGTATAGTTACACATTCTATACATACCCAAACAATAAAGTTGTGAATTCGTGCATATTTTTTTTATTGCTGCAGCATGTATACTCAGATTTACTTTGACAGGCGCAAAAACTTAAGTGAGTCAATTAAGGTAAATTGATGTCAATTAAGGTTCTTTATTCTGATTGGCTGAATCCCGCGAAAAAAACAGTCTGCACACTGATTTACGTGCGCAACGTTACTGCGCGCGTATTACACTTCGTTTTGCGCGTCGTTTTTACAAACGTTATTTTTTGACGGATGAGAAAATGCGTTCGGATTGGTATACCACGTTAATGTTTGCACGATAACGCTGGACGATGCGCGCAAAAAAATTTGCACTGCGTGAACGAAATTGCGCGAAGAATGTAATAGGGGCCTGAGACTTTTGCAATTGGCCTTCAGCACTGACAGTCAATCTAGTACAAGAGGCGAGCAGAGAGCTGTCCTGTAGGGTGGTTTTCTGTCAAACCTGCCACACAGATGTGAGTGACAGCTAAGCTTTATCAGGGAATTACTCCATTTTCACAATTATATTTGTTAAGGAAAATAAAATGCTAACACATATATATGGAATTGTCACTTTCGAATGAGCCCAACTTTCCGTGGGCAAGACAGGCACTCGTCAACCCCCCCTATACTAAAACCAGCTTACAAGCACTGACTACTGTTTACTTAATAGTCAATGTCTCCCCATTCCAGTAGCTAACCATACCCAACCCTCCATCCTATCCTCATATTTCTTTTATTATTTAATAAATTATTTTGAGTGTTGTTTTATTGTTCAAAATCCTGTAACAGACCTATTCGTATACAGCTGTTTTTTCTATGTATAGTATGGAACAAATGTATACAGTTTAAAAACTTCAATAAAAAAAAAATACAAATGTATAAAGTTTTAAAGTATCAGCTACTTTCTGTCACGTCTTGACACTGAGTGCTTGGAGGACATCGTCGAGGTCAGACTAACAGAAAAGGATTTTTGGCCACATCTTTGATGCCTTAGCGCCATTCCGTTGACCAGGCCATACCAGGTCAAAACGATCGACAGGGGTTGCTGCACCTCTCGTACAGGGATGACGTCCTTGGCATTCAGTACTAGTCACACTTTCTAGGTGTAGCAGTCTGATTTGCATACGAAGCAGTTGTCCCCGCAATGGCAGAATCGAGCTAAAACCTTTTTGGGACTTGAGCGGGCCCCATCGTAGAGCAGGCCGCTAGTGCCTTTGCTCGTCCTCAGGACCCTCACAAACCTCTTTTCTTAATACTATCCCTTCATCTTTTCTCACAAATTTACATCCAGAGGCATAGTGATTGCACAGTACGAAACTCACTTTGATTGGATTTACCAGAGTAAAGTCACAATGATTTCCATGGTGATCATTAAATCCAAAACTAATAGAATTTTGGGTAGTTTCAGGCCTCAGAACACCAAGCTGATTTCCATACCTCATAGAGCCGGAGGATTTTCTTCCTGATGAATGGAGGCCGTATCCCACTACATGCGACTCAGGAAGATCCTGTGTGACAACATTCCTAAACGGATCAACGCTGTTCTGAAGCTGACTCTGTGTATTTTGTTATTATGTCCTTCATAATTATTGTCCTGTGATTTGGTTTCATTATTTTCTTCACAACATGCATACTTAACAGTTGGAATCACTTAATCTGTTGATAATATGTATAAAAATGTAATAAAAATGAAGATATAATTATCACTGTCACTATCGTTCAATAAATTGCATGATTTTTAGATTCACTAGCAAATACTATTCAAGAGCGGCACCGGTCCCGTGGAATGACTTACCTCTGCCTATCATATTCTAGGCCCTACTCTTCATGCCTTCAAGAAATCCCCTCAAAACCCATTTCTTCAGATAAGCGTACCATCCTCCTGACTAAACCCTCTCCCCACATCTTTATAGGTTTAATAGCTCACATTAATATCTTGCCTGTTACCATTACTGATATAAAAGCTAGTATTAGAAGTCCTGACTATGAATAGGATGGTAACAGGATAACTGAAATTCAGCCATTCTCACATTCAGCGTTTACATTGCGACCTTGTTCTAAATATTACAATTCAATAGTTATTTCACCACAAGTATCTATACTGGCTTACCCTATCACGTCCCACGGTCCCTGGCAGCGTCCTGCTCGCTGGCCGGGTGCCGAGTGAAAAGAAAAAGCCTTGCGGTCACGTGAGATGCCAAGGGGCGGGGAGTGACTTAATGACGCAGTTCCCGCTGGGTTTAAAACCCAGCATCTCAATTACACCAGTGCCAGGACGTGGTATTCACTTCCCTCAGCGCGCTCAGTACTTTTGGCTAATTGTGTAGCGACCTGACATTCACTGACAACCCTGCATTGTGTACCGACCTGGCATTCTCCGACGAACCCGCTCTGTGTACCGACCTGGCATTCTCTGACGAACCCACTCTGTGTACCGACCTGGCATTCTCTGACGAAGCCGCTCTGTGTACCAACCTGGCATTGACTGACAACGCTGCTCTGTGTAACGACTTGGCAAATACTAGTGATCCGACTCTGGGTATCAATATTGGCACATGTCTGACTGGTACTAAGACTCCTGTTCCTTCAGCTAAGTCTGTTCTAATATTCTGGTGTCTGTTAACCCTTGCTGGTTACGTGTCGCTTGGTTCCCTGAAGTTAGTTAGCTGTAACAACCACCTAAGGATCGGAGGGTAGATAGTATACTGTATACAGGGACCAGTATCATAGACCAAGGGGGATCCGTGACACCCTATAAGCAGAGACATGGACTATTGCATGGAAATTACAATTATCAGCCACAGTCAAGCTGAAGCATTAGTAGAGGCAAGAAAATTAAAATTTGGTTCTATTGGCTAAGGCACAACAGACGGACATTCTGACGGAAGATACTGTAGACACCACACAGTCCGTTTTTTATGACGGACGTAGAAAAAAAAGGGAAATATGGGAAACAAAATTAATATGAAAAAGGATATGAAAAGGCATTGTGTGCGTCAAGGTGCTGGACGTCGCAAATGCGCTGCGTCTGACATCTCATCACTCACACAGAACGCTATGCGGACGTGGTGCATTCTGCGCGTTCGTGGTAGCGGTTTAATGTTCTTGCCTAACTTGCTTCCGTTTTCCACGTGCGTTGTGCATGCGCAGTTCGGTGCCCACGTACTTCATGTGTGGGTCTCTATTGATCATGATTCTATGCTACAACAGACATTAAACTGTGCGGCAACACGGACGTGATCCCTGCGTTCGTCTGACACGGGCCTTAAACTTTGCATGTGCTTTCCAATACTCAAACAATTGACTGCATGATGAATAACCCCTGGTAGTTACTGAGCCCCTATTTATGTTCTTCATATCCCTTCCCTATAGCATGTGTCACAGACAACGTGAGATGTGCCTGTTCATTTCCAAGTAATTTAAAGAACATTTATACATGTGGATGTGTAGCCATCATGACTACGCTTGTTCATTATATAATGCCCCATGAATCACTCAGTAAGATAAACATCGGTATTGTCTCCGTTGGAACATAGAGAAATGTAACAAGCCTAACAATTAGGATTTAAGTGCCATTTCTTTTCTATTTAAAAAAAAATTAATAATAATTGCAGGACTGCACAGCGAGCTCACAGATAAAAGGATAAAACAGTATTTTTTTTATACGCTGTAAGAATGACAAAAATAAAATTATAAAAAGTAACATTAAAAATTCTGCCATGTTTGGGAAAGCTTGTACCAAAAATGCCATTAACCTCCCTGGCGGTCTAATTTTTTTCAAAATTTCGTGTCTAAAAGCGTCTCAATTTTTTTTTAAAGGAAACGTGTTTTTGTACACAGTTAGCCTGTAATAATTAGGAATCACGCACTGAAATCCATGCAATCAAGAGCCCTTACTGGTAAAATCCTTTATAAATAAATAAATAAATAAATAAATAAAAAAAAATAGTAAATACACTGAGTCCGATAAAGTTTGAAACACGACATAATAATTTGTTATCCCAAAAATAATTATCCAAAATAATGCAAATAAATTATATTCAGTAAAATACAACAAAAAACACTGAAATCTGTCTGAAAACAAGGGTGAGACTATGTATGGTCTGTTTATTTTTTTTATATTTCAAATTTTTATTTTACGATAAACATAGGGTCACAGATCGACCAGCCAAACGGCCTCACAGGGCCTAAGAAGATACTCTCAAAGAAAGCACAGAAAACATAAGGGGATCTCAGAGGAAACTACAGAAGAGAACAAAAATTGGGGTAAGGGGGATACAAAAACAGGGTAGGGTGCAGAAACTCGTCAAAAGGGTCGATCCAGCAAAAACAAGAGAGAGCAATGGAGTTCGCTGAGGGGGCACCAGGAAAAAAAAAAAAGGGTAATGAGGGACTGCCAAACATATTGTGGCATTCCTGGCTCTCCTCGGCAACCTAAAGGGGAACGAGGGCCATGGAAGGGGCCACGTGGCCGGGAGACCTGGGGCCAAAAGGGTGTACAGAGCCTAGGTAGCCACCCTAGTGGCTCGCCCAGGCTACTTCCCAATGTCCCACAAAAAAAAAAAAAGGGGGAGGGGGATAAAAGTCCCAGTGCTCCAACAGACGAACAACATTAAACCCACAGAATCAGCAAGCAGGACCATAAAATCATTCAGGAGTACATAAAAAGGAGGGGAAAACAAAATTAAAAGGGTGGGGACACAGATCAGAACACATAGTACGTCTCAGCAGGGGGAGGGATAAGGGAAAAATAAAATTTGGGGAAGGGAATCACAAAAGTCTGCAAATATAGTCCAGCAAAAATAAAAATTCAGCTGTGTATGTCTCAGCGAGGGGGGGGGAATGGGGGGACAGCAAAAGTCTGTGGATACCGTGCAGTAAAAAGAAGAATCTGCTTTTATTCAGCAAAAATCAGGGTAAACAGAAAAATAAACAAAAAGTCATCGGTAAAGAAGCGAAGGGGGAGAAAATCGCAGCAGGCCATGCAGGGGTGCCAAGGTCGTAAACCATTATTCAACAGCGGATCGGTAGGAAGTTCCCTTCATCCTGTGTCCAGCAGGAACGTGGGGTATAAAGCATCTCCATGCCTTCCTCCATCGCCTGCAGCGCCCGAAACATCAGCGACCAGGTCCCCCCGTCTGCCGCACGGGAACGGCCCAGGGCCAAGGTAAGCACCGGCCCTCAACAGCACCCAAACTCAGGGCCCCAAGCAGCACCCCCAGCACAGGCATCACAGAGGAGCCGCAGCCTCCGGTAGCATAATCACCATCTCAGCTAGGTCCCGACACGCAGGCATCTCAGCGACCTCATGCTCCTCCAGTGTCTTCACTGGGAACGGGGGTCTGCGCAACAGATCGGGCACCCTCTCGATCTCACCGGCATTAACCTCTGCAGGGACCTCCACGCGGATCTCCAGCAAGCCCTCCACTGCCTCTCCTCCAGCAAAGGCCTCCGGCCTCCGATCACCCCACAGCACGTCCATCATTTGCCGCCACGCACCGCGCGTGAGCGGAGTCTCATCGTCCCCAGGCATCAGCTCCACAAGCTCCTCGAGGCGCTCCAACATGGCTCCCAGGGTTCTGACGGGGGGTGGGAGCCCCAGCTGCCCCCGGAACTCCCCCTCTCCTCCTCTGCTATGGGGACCTCCGCAGCAGTCAGTAGGCGAGGGTCCTCCATCCTCTCCAACCACCGCAGTTGTACACCCGGGTAAGGGGACCACTCCTGGAGCAGGCCGACGAAATGCTGGGTTACAGGCCTCAAGATGGCCGACTGCAGGGCTTACTCAGAGGCCTTAAACTCATCCAAGCTCCTCCAGACTCCGGAGAGGGGGCAAAACGAGCTCCGAAGTCTGCCACTCGATGGCCAGCTCAGCAGGGTGAGATCCTCAAATAATTCACGGGAAATCCGGGTAGAAACCCCCGATATCAGTGGGTTTCAGCGGAGCTCCTAGAAAGCACGTCTGATTCCCCATGCGGCCAGCCATGCCCCCCATGGTCTGTTTATTATCCTGTAGTGCCACCTAATGGCCGTTCAAAACATTGCACATTGGTATTATATTAATATTTTTTTCTAAAATTTGCTGCCTGGTCCCGCCCCCTGCATCATGTGACTCGCTGGGAGCCTTACCAGGAAGCAACTCACCACGATCACACTGCGGGGGACAGTCAGGGAGCCAGGAGGAGGCGAGTATGCATCCAGCCCGAGTGTGGCTCAGGGTTACCGTTCGCGGTAGTGAAATTTAACCCCGAGTCACACTCAAGAACACCACCATGGAGGTTAAATAAGTGTTTGTAAATCGTACCTTAGTTGGTCATCAGGCGTTAGATATAGACCAGCTATTGTCACCATGATTTTGATCAAAAACCTCCCAACTCTCCCACATTCAGCTCCCAATTTTCAGACCCTCCAATCTGGTGTTTTTTCTTTAACCCCTCCACTACTAAGTGATTTTAAAAAAAAACTGTCAGGAATTAGAATTTTTGAAAAATCTTCTCTAAATATTTATGCAATAAGAAATGTTCTGGAATATTCACAATGTATATCTTACTGCAATAACCTAATTAGAAGGCAGATTTCGCCTTCTACTAGACAAAAGGTGTTACTGCAGTTCTGAGTTTCATGTAGGATCAGCTGAGTTTTAAGGGGTTATTGAAAGAGAGCCGAATTGGCCACCGAATTGCACCGAACGGTGAATTTCCCCATACGGTGCAATTTCGTGGCAATTTGGCTTTTCAGAAAGATAGCAGTTCACAATAACTGGCGAATTGCCAACGAAATACCAATAAAAAGGTGTTTTACAAAATAAATAAAAAATGGCAAAAAATGAATACCAGTAAATCAGAATTAAAAATTTCACTCAAAAATACTGAAAAATGCCCAAAAAATAGAGACTTTTTGCTGCAAATGAAAAGAATAAACGGTTGAATAAATATTTAATAAAAATGGGAATTTTTTTTCTCCCCATTGAAATCTATGGGATTCACCTGCTTAAGGCTAGGGTCAGACTAGCGCACTTTTAACGTGCGTTTAGCCGCACGAAATCACGGCCGTACTAGCAGCAAATGACGTCCAATGCCGGGGAACATACGAAGTACGGCCGCACGAAAGTTCGTCCGCGCAACGCAAGTTGCAAACGAACGCATTTTTTCGAGAACGTCAAACCGCTACTACTGACGTACAGAGTGCGCTGCGGCTGCATAGCGGCGTGTTTGCGTGATTGGGAGACGTCAGACGCTGCACACGTCCGGCCTACATAACGTGCACAGACCAAACACTTCCTGTCTTGTCTGGGGGTAGCTGCAAGTTGCGTTAGACAATGGCTGGGACTGAGATCGACGTGGAGAGGCTGATCAATGCAGTGGCAGAGCATCCCGAGCTGTGGGACACGGCCCCGTGACGGCTACAAAGACCGGCAGAAGAAGGCCAGTGCATGGGTCACAGTGTCCAGGGTGGTGTACGAGACGTGGTCTGATAAAGAGCAGAAGCTTCAGAGTGAGTAAATGATCATTTTATTGCATAGAATTCAATTGCATTGAACTTGAATGTAATATCAAACAAAATGGCATAACGAATTATCGTTGTCACTACGGATGTGCGTTTCGGCTTTCAGAATTTCGGAATTTAAACAACATTTTCCCGATTCGTGTTTTCTGATGCGGGCGATTCCCAGATAATTTTTCGATCCGAAAATGTCAGATCCGAAATGTTTCCGAGCCGAAACTAAATATTGTACGAATATTCGATTGGACTTGAATTGTGTCAAATCGAAATTTATTGCTTTGAAACGAGAACAGACGTTGCAAAAAACGAAAAATGTCCGAAATCACTAAAAGTAGATCCAAAAAACGAGCAAAGTGACACAAAAACAAAAAATGATCAATATTCCGATGATATATCCCCAAAAAACGAGTCGAACCGAATCGAATCAAAACAGGGATCGTTCGAAATGAGCCGAATCGAAAACTTTAACATCCGAAAAATCAACAGAAAAAATAATCGGTGCACAAGCCTAGGTGTCACATGTCAAATGATGTCCATCTGCCATGGCACTGCCCTGCATTGCTAGTGAAATAATTAGACAGAGCATCGCGAAACCTGTTGGTGTGTCTATTCACAGGTATTATGTCATCGTTAGCATACTCATCCAGACCCGTTACTGTGAGGGTATCCTCGAAATTAACCCCATCCCTTGCACGAACATAGTTATGTAGGATGCAACAGCATTTCACTATATCCACACAGAAATCCACATTTACATCAAGTGGCCGATGAAAAATCCTCCACTTGTTGCTCAGTATGCCAAAGCTACACTCGACATACCGTCTTGCCCGTGACAGCCTGTAATTAAACACCCGCTTCTTCAGAGTCAGGTGTGTCCCCGAGTATGGCCGCAGGAGATGTGTGGATAGACCGAATGCCTCATCACCCACGAAGGCATAGGGGACTGACACGTCGCTGCCAGGCAAAGGTGCGGGTCTGGGGATGTTCAGGTTCCCACCCTCAATCTCATTCCACAGTGTTGAGTTCCGAAACAGTGTTGAGTCCGAGTCCTTGCCGTATGATCCGACATCCACATACACAAAATTATAGTTGGCATCTGCCACCGCCAGTAGGCCAATTGAAAAATAATGTTTATAATTTTGATACAGTGAGCCACTGTGCAGTGGCTTCACAATGCGGACATGTTTGCCGTCCACCGCTCCAGGCAGTTGGGATAGTTCGCTCTCTCCCAGAATCCTGCTGCAATTGCCAGCCATGTCTCGCCTGTGGGTGTTGACAAACATTGGTCCTTCATGGTTTCCCATATTGTTTGGCAGACCTTGCGGACGATCTCACCAGCTGTCGATTTGCCAATGCGGAAGTTGTAATGCAGATCCTTCAAACTGCATCCACTAGCGAGATACCTAGAACATGAAAGAAGCTGTGTTATGATCACATCATATAAACCTAACCTTATGTCACTCTCATCATGTTTTGCAGCACATGAAGCAATCAATAAATGGCGCACGGTGAGGGACAATCATACCCGGGTCCTGAAAAAGGAGGCTGAAGCTGCTCGCTCTGGAGCTGGTGCAAAGAAGAGGTGCAGCTATTTGTATGCTGACCAACTGTCCTTCCTGAGGAAGAGCCAGGAGCCGCGCAAGACCGTGAGCAGTATTGACCGGCCTTCCACCTCTAGCTCACAAGGCCTGCAGCCCGCAGGATCTGGCAGCTGCCAGGTGGAGGTTGAGCAGGGTGGTGCGGAGTCCCAGGTGGAGGATGTGGAGTCCCAACAGGTGCCGGGTACAGCACCCACAGACAGCACCAGTACGGCTCCCAGGAGGAAGAAGCCACCATCAGCTGATGTCGAGCAGGCCATGGTCGCATTCATGGATGCGCACCATACACATCCACGCTGCATGGTCGCTGATTCCGAGGACATGTCCTTTTTTAATTCATGTCTCTCCCTGCTCAACATGATGACCCCAGCGCAGAAGGTGGATTATCGCCGCCGAAGCCTGGACCTGATACATGAGATACTGTCCCATCCACAACAGGCACCTGCATATCACGGTGTCGTGCCACAATACCCCCATGGTTATTCCCACCACTGCCAGGCGTTGCCTACCTGCCCACCCATGTCCCCTGTTGCTGGGCCACCCCCGGAGCCAGAGTACCACCGCAGCCATATGCACGGTCCTCATGACCCAGATGCTCCTCGGTATCATACCATGTGAGGTGTATCATCTGTTCGTTTATGTTTGTCACAGTTTATTCATGTTGTTCTACTATTTTTATTTTATTACCTTCATTGGACATGCAATAATATATGTGTTTAATATGTTATTGTTATCTTCTGTCATATTATTTCGGGACTAAATATTTTATTTGTTTCACATCGTTGTCAGTGTCATTACTCTTTCGTTACGTGTTGTGCAAGGTGATGCATGCATGTGCTAGTGGGCATATAACTACTGACCTACAATAGAGCCTCTGCACACCGAGCACATGTCTGATGACTGGCAGCGATGTCATGAATGCAGGTGTTTGATAGTACTTACCGCAAAGTGAGGACCAGCATCTCCTCCGGTGTTATGGCAGCCCTCATGTTGGTGTCCCTCTTGGTCAGCGGCTCACGCACCTTCATCAACAGTTCATCAAAGGTGTGGATGGACATCCGCAGGTAGTTGAAGAACTTCACGGGGTCCCTCTCTCGCAGTGGCCTGTACAGTGTCACAAAGTGGCCATGCGTGTGTCTGGCAGTGTTGATTGGATGGACCCATGTTCGCCGTTGTCTTTTCTTCTTCAGGTACAGGTATCCCAGTGCAGCAAAAAGAAACACTTGGACTGCATCCATCTTGGAAAAATGCCACCATTCCCAAAATGCCTTTTTATACTCTTTCCCTTTATTTGATTCATTCTGCAATTGATTTGGTTGATCATATCTCTCTTCTTCCAGCTCCGTGAAACAAAACGTACGAAAATGCGCATCGTATGACCGCTTTCGCGCATTCCGTGAAAAAATACGTTCGTTCGACCGCACTTTTTCACGTTCGCGGGGAAAAATGCGTTCGTCTGACCCTAGCCTAAATCTGTTGAACAAAACCACCAAAAATCAGGGCCTTTCACTGACATTTCGGTGTTCTCTGGATAGATTAACCATTATTTCTCTATGGGGATTTCACTGCTGCCAAAGATCACTGTATTTTGATGACAATTTGCCAATATTTGGTGAATTGCCAGCTTTTTGAATAGTCGAATGGCCACGAAATTGCAACACATGGGGAAGTTCACTGTTCGGTGCAATTTTGTAATAATACGGTGCTCTATGAATAACCCCTTAAATGCTGAAAATGAATAGAATGGTTTAATAAAAGAAAGGTTTATTAAAAAAACAAAAAACTAGGGATGCACCGATACCACTTTTTTAAGACCGAGTACGAGTACAGATACTTTTGTTCAAGTACTCACCGATACCAAGTACCGATACTTTTATTTTATGTCACGTGACGCTTTCCAATAAGAACAGACCTCATATAAAGCCCCCAGGTCTCATAGATATGCCCCCCCCAGCTCATGGATAATGCCCCCCAGCTCATGGATATTGCCCCCAGCTCATGGATACTGCCCCCGCTCATGGATACTGCCCCCCAGCTCATGGATATGCCCCAGCTCATGGATTTGCCCCCCAGCTCATGGATTTTCCCCCCAGCTCATGGATTTGCCCCCAGCTCATGGATTTGCCCCCCAGCTCATGGATTTGCCCCCCAGCTCATGGATATTGCCCCCCAGCTCATGGATAATGCCCCCCAGCTCATGGATCTGCCCCAGCTCCTGGATTTGCCCCCCAGCTCATGGATAATGCCCCCAGCTCGTGGATTTGCCCCCCAGCTCGTGGATTTGCCCCCCAGCTCGTGGATAATGCCCCCCAGCTCGTGGATATTGCCCCCCCAGCTCGTGGATTTGCCCCCCAGCTCGTGGATTTGCCCCCCAGCTTGTGGATTTGCCCCAACTCGTGGATAATGCCCCCCAGCTCGTGGATATTTCCCCCCAGCACATGGATTTGCCCCCCTCCGCCCATACTTACCTCCCTTTAGCGACGCCGGGAAAGTCTTCGCGCGCGCGCTCCTTGGAAGGTCCCCAGCCGCGACCACGTGGGACCATGTGATCGCGGCTGGGGTCCTTCCAACGAGCGCACGCGCGGAGGGCGTCGCTCAGGAAGGTAAGTATGAGCGGAGAGCAGCTGCAGGGCCTGTCCGAATGCTCTATCGGCATTCGGACAGGCCCTGCAGCTGCTCTCCTCACTTTGTTTATACTTACCTTCCTTAGCGACGCCGGGAAAGTTTCCGTGCGTGCGCTCGTTGGAAGGACCCCAGCCGCGATCACATGGTCCCACGTGGTCGCGGCTGGGGACCTTCCAAGGAGCGCGCGCGCGAAGACTTTCCCGGCGTCGCTCAGGAAGGTAAGTATTAAACAATGCGGAGAGCAGCTGCAGGGCCTGTCCGAATGCCGATAGAGCATTCGGACAGCCGCCGCAGCCCCTCGGATGCCGGCAAGCCGGCTCAATGCCGGCTTCCGGTATCGGAAAAAAATATCGGGGGTACTGCACGAGTACCAAGTACTCCTGCAGTACCCGGTATCGGCACCGATATCGATACTAGTATTGGTATCGGTGCAACCCTAAAAAAAACGATAATACTTTTTTACATTGAATCCTATGGGATTTGCCTGTTTAAACCTGTCGAACTGAATCACCAAAAATCAGGGCATTTCAATGGCACTTCGGCGTTCTCTTTATAGATTAACCATTACTTCTCTATGGGACAATTTCGCCAAATATCACCGATCTGTGGTGAACTGCACTGTAGTTCGCTGTCAGTTCATCAGTATTTGGCGAATTGACAGCTTAGTGAATAGAGGAACTGCCACGAAATTGCACCGTACAGTGAAATTCACCGTCTGGTGCAATCTGGTGGCAAGTTTGGCGCTTTCTGAATAACCCCTTACGTTAATATATTTATTGATATGTTATGTGTGTGTATACAGGGTCTGGGTGACCAGGATCCCAGGAAGGGTTGTGGTAGCTGTGTGTGGAGAGTTAGGCTGATGTCAGATGAGCGTTTTTAAGAGCGGAAGGAAAGTCTGTGAGAGTGGACGTTCCTTCCACTCTGACGCCCGTCTGGCCACCAAACTGAGCACAGCAAGTGCGCTCAGCGCTGCAAGGCTCGATCCTCCTATGGACGGTGGCGACTCTAGGAAAAATATTTAGGGGGCACATAAGATACCACAGTCAAAACTGGGGGGCAATAATAATTTTCGCCACTAAATCATACCACTGAAAAAAATAAGGTCCCTTTCACCTGGTGGGAGCTAAAACGCCATCGCTATAGGAAAGATTTAGCATGAGTCGCTAAAACTTAGCGCCTGATGACCCACTAACAGATCACCTTGTGTGTGGTAGTCAGTGTACAAGGTCGTTTAGCGCACGCTAGGGAATCGCTAAGGCTAGGGACAGATGAGCGCATTTTCTGCGGCCACCGTCAAAATGCGTCGATGCGTGCGACGCATTTTTTCACGGAATACGCTTAAGTGGTCAGACGACCACAGTCGCACAGTCGCAGGTACTCACCAACGCAATTCTAGGAAATCCGGCTGTTAACGTTATGTAGGCGCACACTAGCAGCGTCTGACGTCTCCTAATACACACATGCTGCATGCCAGCAGCGCACTCTGTACGTCTGTACAGCGGTCACGTTCTGAGAAAAATGCTTCATTTGCCGTTGCGTGGTGTCGCGCACTTTTGTACGCACGTACTGCTATATTGCCGTCATTGCCGTTATGTGCTGCTACTGCGCCGTGATTTAGTGCGCCTGCACGCGCGTTCCGACTGCCCCACTTGACCCTAGCCTAAGACCTGGGCTGAGACGCAGCGCTAATGCGGTTGTGGACAGGATGGACCTGTTTTTTTCCAGTGCAGAGCGCCGGGCCATACCTATCCCCTGCCCTCACAAGCTTGTATAGTATGACTACCTCCAGCCTAGAGCCCTCATACCCTGGCATTATTAAAATCCTCCAAGCTGGCTGTATTATCCATGCTTATATGCACACATATATTAATTAAGGCTGATGGGCATTGCATGATAAATGCCTCCCATCAGCATGTAGAATCAATACACTGCATTTAATAGATCCAAAAGGAAGGCCAGGCGAACGACAATAATTTCCCTGCTGCAGCATATAAATAATACATGTTTTAGAGCAAGACTTATCCATGTGTCCCTTGAGGCTAGGGTCAGACGAACGCATTCTGTGCGACCGTGCACAACGGACATACTTTCTGACTGACAAGGTAGTGGCCACAATGTCCATTTTTGTGACTGATGTTTTTTTTGACTGATGTAGATGGGAAATAAAATTAATATGAAAAAACATTTTGTCCGTCAAAAATGCAGTCTGTCTGACTACGTTCCATCACTCACACACAAAGCTATGCGGACGTTGCGCTCGTCCATTCTAGCAGTTTTACGTACTTGCCTTGACTTGCGTCCATTTTCCGCATCCGTTGTGCATCCGCACTTCTGTGCTGACGTACTTCGTGTGCGGGTCTCTATTGATCATAATTGTATGCTATGATGGATGTTAAAACGTGCGTCAACACGGACGTGAACACTGCGCTCGTCTGACCCGAACCTTAAACACGGTCCACACAGTCACCCTAATACTAACTGCTTACATACTATGAATAACCCCCAGCATAAAATGTTTAAAATTAGGCAATATATTAGATTTAGGATACATTTATAATAGAGCCGACTGCAACAGCAGCGTCATTGCTGACCAGATCCATTACTATGGTGTATGGGGCCAAGAGAACACCTGTGCTGCATTCCTTTACATAGCCTGTTAAATGTCTGTTAATTTTGGGTGAGGTCCTGTTTTTTCAGTTTTTTGGAGTTAGCACCATGGTTGAGCAGTAGGTACAATTTTGGGATTAGCTTCCCTCAAAAAATTAGCGCTGGCACCAAGTGATGTTAGTTGCAAAAGCGCTAGAGATCTCTAGCGCTCCCCATGTTACGTATAGGATGTGGTAAGTACAGTAAGCTCGCGCTACAAAGCGCTAATAACGACACGCTAAGTGATTTCTCCAGTTTGTAGCGAGAGGAAACGATCTGTTGGTCAGGCGCTAAACTGAATTTACCTGGGGTTAACGCAAAAACATGCTGACACCAGGTGATAGTGCCCTAAATAAGTGTATATAAATAAAATTCCAAAAACCCAGAGTATTGTGATGCAATGATACCTTTTATTGCACTAACCTGAAACATAAATTCAATATTTTACAATTCGGTGGTGTTCGCCGATGTCCGATAACTGCTTCAGCGACTCCAATTGTAGCAAATTACAGTAACCATTCACTAAATAGGGAATTTGCAATATTTTCGGTGACATGGATTCCCCGGAATGTGAAGAAAAGCAAAGGATCTAAAGATGACTAGACCCTTTAGATTCTAACTTCCATAATCCCAGGAAAATACAATAAAAATAATAAACAGTGAGGCATGTAGCTACCCATTAACCCCTAAAATGCCATAAATCTTAGGGAAAAAATAAAATGTATACGGTGAGGGATGAAGTCTGCCCATTAACCCTTAATATACAACTAAACTAATGCAAAAACTAAAGTAATACACAATGTAATATATAGTCTGAACGTTCACCCTTCACTGCTGAACCATTTCAACCCTGTGCAGTTTACGTGCACCTTTATTTAATTTGTTATGACTTTTAGATTACACTGGTCATGTTGGATATCTTTGGAAAGGCCGGAATCTGCCCTTTCTAATGACACCTAGATCGTCCATGTACGATGCACAGGGACAGAGATACATTGGTCTGAATATGTGGGGGAAGCTCGATGCTGCTTTCTGGTGGGGGGGGGTCACATGGGGGACAAGGAATAACCTAGGGGGGGCGATTTCCCCCTTGCCCCCCTGTAGAGACGCTTATGCCTATGGAGGATCGCGCTTTGCAACCCTATCGAATGCACGTTGTAGCGCTTCGACGGGGAGGTTTTCTAGACGTGCACAGCACGCCCGCTGTAGCACAAGCAATTCGTGAGTGCGCTATAGTGTTTGGCCAGCCCTGAAGCGTCACAACGCTGCGACGGACGCCGGGAGGCACATCAGTATTGGGGCACATAGTGTGCTCATCTGACACGGCCCTTAAACCTCATTTCTCTTAGGGATAGTAATAGACCCTGGCAACAATAATCTCCCAGGATTTACCTAATTCCAGAATGCAGATCTTGGAAGCGCGATGTCTGCTTGGAGAGTTAGGTAATATAAAATATTTCATGTGAATTGAAGAGATAAATTTAGGAAAACAAGTTGGCTTAGGCCAAATCTGATCTCTTGACTTAGCTCCAAGATTCAACAATACCAGATTGGCCTGGTTGTACTTGCCCGGGTGTTTTCATTGTCTAAGAACGCTAGACAATATGACCAGGGCACTAAACTTAAAAACTCCATAGACTATAACGGCTCTGGTAAATTTACAACAGCTCGGGTTAAGTTAGCACCAACTTTGTAATATTGCCCTATGTGTCACACTGTGAAATAGAGGGATATCAGAACTGTCCTGTCACTCTATGTATACACAAGAGGTCCCATTGTGTCTTCAGTCGTGGTAATTGTGTGACGTCTTGCACAATTGTCACTGTTCACTTTAGTAAGCCTGTTGACAGGTAACAGTGTGAACACTACAGGTGGCCTTCGGGATGACTGCACGTACGTGCATCCTGTACTCTGTAGAAGACTGCAACATGTGAACTAGCACAGAATATAATCAGCATTTACAGGTCTCTGCTTATTCCTACGGTGTGAATTCACATGCTAAAATGTTACCGTTTTTAAGAATTTGTTATGTGCTTAGGGAAAGGTGTGGAGAGACGCAGATAAAAGTGTGTGAAATGTTTCTGTATGTTTCCACCTGGGAAACCAGCATCATTTCTACTAAAGCCCAAGGTTGGAAGAGGAAGGGCTAATTCTCGGATCAATCCTGTACAATAGGAATTGTCAGTTTAACACATAAATCAAACGCAGAGGGAAGCTGGTGGATAGGTAGCGTGCCTTCTCCAGGGTTACTTATTTTACTCCTTTTGTTGTGTATTATATGAATTTATTTGCTTTAGCTGCTGCTTTTCTAACCTTAGTTTGTACTTTCCACACCTCCCGGCCAGGGCCGGCCCGTCCATGGAGCAGGGTGGAGCAGCCACTCCAGGCAGCCCTTTGTCAGGGGCAGCATTTTGCCACCCTGGCAAAGGCCGTGGCATGGAAAGCGCTCGGCCCTCCAGAAGGCTGGTGTTTCGTGGAGAAAGACAGTCGTGCCCGCCCCTCTAACAGGCTCTGCCCACCCCTTTCAGCAGGCCTCGTCCACCTCTTATTAGGGAGAGACTGGCCGCTTCTTCTGCCCAACGAGTGATACCTTGGATCTTGGATTAGAGATATGGGGGTGCTCCAGACCTGTCTGACCCCCTGGATAATATTGGTGCCCGTCTGTGTGTATCCTGTGGGCTCTGTTTAATGTGTTGGTTGTTTCTGGTAGAACAGGTTTTGAGCTAGTCCTGTTTTCGGGGGAGGGACTTGACATCTGGTCCCTGCAGGAAATGCGGTGCTGGCCAGGATCTGGGATGCTGCAGGCTCAGGGCTCCATAGCAGAGTCTGTGGATGGAGACGAGCTGGGGAGTGATGACGGGTTCCATGGAGAGAGGCCCTGTGGCACCTACTACTGCCTTTACCTGTACCAGGCAGGGAGGTCAGACCTGTGTGTAACACTCACACTGTGTGGGGGGAGGGGTCATTTACCAGACGGAGACACCTGACCCCTGTGTATTACACACACACAGCTATCAATTTCCAGACTGACAGATCAAATCTCTATAATACCCTCACTGCGCATGTTGTTATTTTGCAGCCTGTCACAGCCGCTCGCAGCCAGTGAGTTTTATTGCTGTGGAGCTTTGTAATAAGCTCATACACATTGCATTTTTTTTGGGGGGGGGGCGATTCGTCCATCGCTCCAGGCAGCACAGTGGTTTGGGCCGGCCCTGCTCTCGGCCATGTAACCGTGAACCTGCACACCCAAAACAGAACAATCCACAGACAAACGCTTTGACAGAGGAATTGCATTGTGAACCTGTTACTGTATAGTATTAGACCCACATACAGTATCTCATAGAAGTGAATACACTCCTCACATTTTTGTAAATATTTTATCATGTTTTTATGTGACAACACTGAAGTAATGACACTTTGCTATAATGTAAAGTAGTGAATGTACAGCTTGTATCACAGTGTAAATTTGCTGTCCCTCAAAATAACTCAACACACAGCCATTAATGTCTAAACCGCTTGCAACAAAAGTGACTACACCCCTAAGCGAAAATGTCCAAATTGGGCCCAATGAACCATTTTCCCTCCCCGGTGTCATGTGACTCGTTAGTGTTACAAGGTCTCAGGTGTGAATGGGGAGCACGTGTGTTAAATTTGATGTTATCGCTCTCTCTCATACTGGTCACTGGAAGTTCAACATGGCACCTCATGGCAAAGAACTGAGGATCTGAAAAAAGGAATTGTTGCTCTACATAAAGATGGCCAAGGCTGTAAGAAGATTGCCTAGACCTTGAAACAGAGCTGAAGAATGGTGGCCAAGACGATACAGCGGTTTAACAAGACAGGTTCCACTCAGAACAGTCCTCGCCATTGAGTGCACGTGCTCAGCGTCATATCCAGAGGTTGTCTTTGGGAAATAGACGTATGAGTGCTGCCAGCATTGCTGCAGAGGTTGGAGGGGTGGGGGTCAGCCTGTCAGTGCTCAGACCATACGCCGCACACCGACTCAAATTAGTCTGCGTGGCTGTAGTCCCAGAAGGAAGCCTCTTCTAAAGATGATGCACAAGAAAGCCCGCAAACAGCTTGCTGAAGACTAAGGACATGGATTGCTGGACTAAGCAGACTAAGGACATGAATTGCTGGAACCATGTCCTGTGGTCTGATGAGACCAAGATAAACTTATTTGGTTCAGATGATGTCAAGCGTGTGTGGCGGCAACCAGGTGAGGAGTATAAAGACCAGTGTATCTTGCCTAGTCAAGCATGGTGGTGGCAGGGTCATGGTCTGGGGCTGCATGAGTGCTGCCGGCACTGGGTAGCTACAGTTCATTGAGGGAACAATGAATGCCAACATGTACGGTGTTATACTGAAGCAGAACATGATCCCCTAACTTCGGAGACAAGGCCACAGGGCAGTATTCCAACATGATGATGATGACCCCAAACACGCCTTTAAGACGACCACTGCCTTGTTAAAGAAGCTGACGGTAAAGGTGATGGACTGGCCAAGCATGACTCCAGACCTAAACTCTACTGAGCATCTGTGGGGCATCCTCAAATGGAAGGTGGAGGAGCGCATGGTCTCTAACATCCACCAGCTCCGTGATGTCATCGTGGAGGAGTGGAAAAGGACTCCAGTGGCAACGTGTGAAGCTCTGGTGAACTCCATACCCTAGAGGGTTAAGGCAGTGCTAGAAAATAATGGTGGACACATTGACACTTTGGGCTCAATTTGGACATTTTCGCTTAGGGGTGTAGCCACTTTTGTTGCCAGCGGTTTAGACATTAATGGCTGTGTGTTGAGTTATTTTGAGGGAACAGCAAATTTACATGGTTACACAAGCTATACATTCACTACTTAACATTATAGCAAAGTGTCACATGAAAAGATATAATAAAATATTTACAAAAATGTGAGGGGTGTACTAACTTCTATGAGATACTGTAAATGTGATTTCTCTTAGATTGTAAGCTCTTGAGCAGGGTTATTTTCTCCTATTGTTCTCAGTGTGTTTAACTTGTTTATTTGGTTGTTATGTCATATCCATTGTACAGCGCTACAGAATTTGTTGGAGCATTCTAAATACATTGTAATTGTGTTACTGTATGGCCTGTGCTCTGGGGCCCGATTCAAGCTCACCTAAAGGGAGCTGCTAAAGGACAAATATAACGCATTAGCGGCTCCTGATTGAGATTTAGCCACTGTACAATTTTACATACTATACTGGAGCGACTACCAGAGGTAAATAAGGTCATAATGTGACAATATATACACGTTCTCACACACCCTTCATACTATAGTTGCCAGATCGACCATGTGTTCCTGGATACATATTACTAGTTCAGGCAGAGGGGAGCACAGGGAAAAGTGCTGCCCTGCAACATGTATAATTCATATGCTGTAAAAAGGAAATCAAAGCAGGTCAACTGGGATTGATTTCTTACCTGCAGTGCTGACCCTATGGAACGTGCTTCCTCACCCTATCAGACTGTCCCCCAATCTGGCTTCTTTTAAATGCTCCCTAAATAACTCTCCTGGTTAGGGAAGCCTAACACCTTATTCAGTAACAAACGTTGGTCCCACCCAATAAACATCCACACCACTATCTGAAATAACCCTTTCCTGCCACAGGGCGTACTATGCCATCCTCCAGCGACGGATGGGCCTTAAGGCTAGGGTCAGACGAACGCATTTTTTGCATCGACCGTCAAAAAGTGCGTCCGAAAGAATGGACGTATTTTTTCACGGAATACGCGATAGTGGTCATACGATGCGCAATTACGGCCGGGATTTTTTACGGATCCAAACCAGGAAACTTTGGGTGTCTGGACGTTATGTTGGCCGGACATGAGCAGCGTCTGACGTCTCTTAATCACGCACACACGCCGCTATGCCGACGCAGCGCACTCTGTACGTCAGTACTAGCGGTTTGACGTCCTCGAAAAAATGTGTTCGTTTGCCACTTGCATTGCGTGGCCGGACTTTTGTACGGCCGTTCTTCGATTGTTGCCCGGCATTGGACGTCATTTGCTGCTAGCACGGCCGTGACTAGGGGCGGCTAAACGCACGTTAATACTGCGTTCATCTGACCCAAGCCTAAGGCGGCAGCATAACATCTCATCACTGCAGCCCTCCCCTCCTGTTTCTCTGCCCTTCACCCATCTAGATTGTAAATTCCCACGGCAATAGGGCCCCAATTCCTTCTGTATCTGTTGGTGATATATTGACTTACCTTTCTGGTGTACTGTAGAATTGTATTGTTTAAATCCATTGTACCTCTTGTACAGCGCTGCGGAATATGTCAGTGCTTATTAAAGCCGGGGGCTCGTCTGAGCCTGGAGGTCGGCCAAGCTGCCTGCTCAGCCGGCCTCCAGGCTCAGGCGAGCCCCGGCCCGGCCTCCAGGCTCAGGCGAGTCCCCAGCTCGGCCGACCTCCAGGCTCAGGAGAGTCCCCGGCTCGGCCGACCTCCAGGCTCAGGAGAGTCCCCGGCTCGGCCGACCTCCAGGCTCAGGAGAGTCCCCGGCTCGGCCGACCTCCAGGCTCAGGCGAGTCCCCGGCTCGGCCGACCTCCAGGCTCAGGCGAGTCCCAAGCTCGGCCGACCTCCAGGCTCAGGCGAGTCCCCTGCTCGGCCGACCTCCAGGCTCAGGCATGTCCCCGGCTTGGCCGGCCTCCAGGCTCAGGCGAGTCCCCGGCTCGGCCGGCCTCCAAGCTCAGGCGAGTCCCCGGCTCAGCCTCCAGGCTCAGGCGAGTCCCCGGCTCTGCCGGCCTCCAGGCTCAGGCGAGTCCCCGGCTCGGCCTCCAGGGTCAGGCGAGTCCCTGGGTTCAGCCGGCCTCCAGGGTCAGGCGAGTCTCCGGGCTCGGCCGGCCTCCAGGGTCAGGTGAGTCTCCGGCTCGGCCTCCAGGGTCAGGCGAGTCCCCGGCTCGGCCTCCAGGGTCAGGCGAGTCCCCGGCTCGGCCTCCAGGGTCAGGCGAGTCCCCGGGTCGGCCTCCAGGGTCAGGCGAGTCCCCGGGTCGGCCTCCAGGGTCAGGCGAGTCCCCGGATCGGCCTCCAGGGTCAGGCGAGTCCCCGGGTCGGCCTCCAGGGTCAGGCGAGTCCCCAGCTCGGCCTCCAGGGTCAGGCGAGTCCACGGGTCGGCCTCCAGGGTCAGGCGAGTCCCCGGGTCGGCCTCCAGGGTCAGGCGAGTCCCCGGGTCGGCCTCCAGGGTCAGGCGAGTCCCCGGGCCGGCCTGGAGGCCCAGCCAAGCAGGTGGCCCGCCTGAGTCTGAAGGCCGGCCGAGCAGGCAGCTCGGGCGGCCTCCAGGCCCAAGTGACGGATCTTGTTGCGGGGTGAGAGCGTTGCACATACTCACCTACATCAGCCCTGAGCTCCTCCAGCGGTGGCAGTCCTCCTGCATCCAGTGTCCTTTCTCCGTCGGTCCCCGGGATGACGTCACGGAAGCCTTTGACCCTGGGTCAAAGGCTTCCGTGACATCATCCAGGCGACTGACACAGAGAGTGGACACTGGATGCAGGAGGACTGCCACCGCTGGAGGAGCTCAGGGCCAATGTAGGGGAGTATGTGTTGGCAACATACTCCCCTACATCCTCCTACTTCGGCCCTGAGCCCTTCCAGCGGTGACAGTCCCGTGGTGAAAGTCCTCCGGCAGCCGGTTCCCGCTCTCCATCAGACGCAGGGATGACGTTGCGGAGGTGGAAGCCTTTGACCCGGCTGTCTGCAGGGTCATAGGCTTCCACCTCCGCGACGTCATCCCTGCGTCTGACAGAGAGCGGGAACCAGCTGCTGGAGGACTGTCACCACGGGACTGTCACCGCTGGAGGGGCTCAGGGCCGAAGTAGGAGGATGTATGTGAGTATGCAGGTGCAATCAGCCATCCGAACCTGGGCCTGCCAAGCCCAGTTTCTCCTGTCTGATTTTCGGTTTTCAGCCGGACCGATCCCGAATTTTCGGTTTTGGTATCAGCCGGAAATTTCCATTTTGGTGCACCACTAGTTTCATCCGAATTGAAACGAAACCGTATATAATGAAATTGATTCGTTATACTGTTTGACAAGAGAACCATTGATTGAATGATTGTTGTTTTTTTTTAAGTGCTCCGAATCGATTTCGAATTGATCCCAAATTACAAACGAAATCAGTATTCAGTTTCAGACTAAATGATTTTCAAATGAAACAAAACAAATTTTTCAGCTGTGCACTCCACTACTTATTATTATCAGCATGTAAATAGCGCCTACAGTTTCCGCAGCGCTGCACAATAACCACTGGAAACAATTAAAATAAACACAGGAACAGAAACAGGAGATGCGGGGGGGGGGGGCCCTGCTTGGATGAGCCGCTTATCAAGACCACTCACTCTTACCCTCACCTCTGTGCACCACACAATTCCTCTGAGAGTGTAATCTCTTTTCCAGTGTCAGACCTGTTACAACACTTTACACATCCAGACCACTTTTGCGTTTTATATCGGCCAGAGTGTATACAGTTCCTCAGTGCTCTATCCAGTGCCCATCTGCTGTAATAGCTGGGTGAAGCGATTGATTTACCTCCACCAGAGGAACCAGCCGCCGGGATTTGGAATTTCCCGGTCACCCTATTGACCGCTGGTGATTTCGCACTCTTTGTATTCTGGCGTCACCCACTCTCAGAACAGCCATGACGGCGCAGGCGCCACAAAACCTCCGTACGCAGTACCATTTCTAGATCCTATGCTACGCAAATTGCTGAAGCCCCTGAGCTGAAGAGGAGCTGCAGCTGCCAACGGTTACTATAACAACTGGGCAGAGGCTGTCAGCAGCGAATAAGGGCAAAAGGGAACTCTGTTTTCAATAGAATGTGCCTTTAGGGGTCGTAGGGGTTAACAGAGTATCCCTATATTTTTATGTTTATTGTGCCCTACCCATTGTACAGCGCTGCAGAACACGTTGGTGCCTTATAATAGGAATTCCTGGAAATCCCACTCTAGGTTATTATCCCGTCTATCCTTCTGCACAAATCCTAAAGCCACGACACAACCTGCAAGGCAAGCCTTGTGCAACAGGGCACTTCCTGACTTAATAACAAAACATGACGTCATCGCCCCATCAACACCTCTGAGGACGCGATAAAGCGATCACGGTGAATAAGGAGGATTTAGAGAATAAAGAAAAAATAAGAAAAAGGCGAGTCTCTCCCAGCTTGTACGTTTGTGCAATGGCCACCCCACGCCGCCGCCTCCTTTTCCTCTTTGCTCGGTGACTGGCTCGGCTTATCCCTGGACCTGCCACGTTTCAGTGATGACGTCAGCGCCACCAACCACATCCGCTAGAGGGAGCTGGAGCTGCTACCTCCAGGAACCAGGACAAGGAGCGGGGCGTGGCTCCAAGCCCGGACGAGGGAGGGAGGAGAGGGAGAAGCGACGCGAGGTGGGACGGATATCAGCCAGTGCGCAGACGCGGCTGGCTCGCGGCATTCCGGGAGTGGTAGTTCGTGTAGGTCGTACCCCGCCCACAATCCAACGTTCGTCAAGCGCTGACGCGGGCACCGGCGGACCACATATCCCAGCGCGCCGCGCGTGAGGCCGCTCGTCCAGTCGGCGGCGCTGAGCTTTTTTCCCCCTGAGTTGGAGGATTCACTATTTCCTGGTTTTCGGCCGGCAGCCATTTTGGGGTTACAGAGAGCTGGTGCTGTGGTGACTCTGGTTTTTGGGGGATTAATCCCGGGTGTCTGGGGGGAGCTTGGTACACAGCCATATTAATATTATTGTTATTTTACCTTCTCCCTCTGGCCGGCGCCGCTTGTGGTGTTTTTTTAACCCTTCGCTCTCTGTGACCTGGATTTTTCTCGCCTGGCGTCGGGTCGCTTGTGTTTTGTTTGTTATTTTTCCTGGTGTGCGTGTGTTTCTGCAGAGGCGGCGGTGACATCAGTGACATGTCCAGCATGAATCCCGAGTAGTAAGTATCTGCCTGTCCTGCGGCCCGGGGGGGGGGGGGGGGGAGATATATTGGGGTTGCACAGGCCGGTCCCCGGCTGCTCCAGGCCTCTCTCCATCACACACCTGATGCCCGGACCCCCTTTATGTCCGCCCCTCTCTGTATTTCCCAAGGCTATCAGTGTTTCCTTAATGTCCTGATTAAACCATTCAACAATACCTGTCTATAATGCCTTGTATTGTGTTTATAGGGGCCATTTGTTGGAAAAATTCACGTTGACAGGAATATATAAATCTATCGAGGCTTAACAAATCCAGGGCCTAGGTAGCCATGGGCTCTTAGACGTTTACCTTTCGGCTCCTTAATTTCTCCCCTCCCCCCATCAGAAACCTATACCCGCCTGGCTCCTAAAAGTGCCTAGTTGGCCACTAGCCTTTATTGAGACCTCATTTGTATATTATATATGAAGAATAAATACATATTGTATGTACACTTTTTTTTTTTTTTTTTTTTTTTTTTTTATAAATATATATTCTCAATGCAGGTCACTCGCTCTATATCTATTTTGATCCTTGGTCCATATGTCCTGGTGCAGAGAACTCAATCAAAAAATACTTTAAAGAAGTAACAGAACATTACTTTTATTTAACCCACATAAAATGGGATCAACCTATTATCAAGATGAAGGCCCTAGAGAGCCGTAATGTTGTTCCTGTTTTATGTGGATAAAATGTTGTTTTATAGAAGACCTGGGTGTGCATCCTTACTGCTATGGATTTATATGTATACAGTATATTCTCCCCTAATGCTGATCTGTATTTGAGAAGTATAGGTGCCAAGCGCCTAAAATTTATCTTCTGGCACCTACATTTATTTTACACGGCTACATACATATTTTAGGAGCCAGGGGAAAAAAATGTATTTGATTCCTAGCCATTCATATTGGCTCTTATGTTCCATGTAGATTTGTCAAATCCTGATTATCCATCCTATATATATTTTGTGATCGTAATCTGTATATGTTGTGTGCGATGCTGACAGGCCCGGTTGCAGGAGATTATCAGGTTAAAGGTCTACATCTGCTTCAGACCACTTGGAATTCTCATAGCGCCAGCTGGTTCTATAGCGCAGTGCTCTTTTGTAGCCATACCCTTGCACGTGGAAGCAGTGCCCAGGCTGGCTCTGAGGACTGTCGCTTGGGACGCTCTTCCAGCTAGGCTAAGCAGGAGAGGATGTGTGTGTTCCACAGCAGCCGCTAGGTCCCAAAGTCCAATTGCGTTGCTAAGGGTCACAGTCTCTCCAGCGCGTGGGCAGGCAAAGGTCTACCGGGGTTGAAGAAGGCCTGATTGAGAGGCCTAAAGAAGCCCAGTGCCGTATGGCTGATTGTGACATCTAAGGAGGTAGTGCCATTTTTTCTGGTCCTTGGTGTTTCCACCTACCTCCAGCTCTGAACATCCCTCATCTGTTTATTTAATAGAGCAGGTTACATTTATTTGACAGCTTGTATTTGCCACCTTAAGCTGCCATTCACAAAAAGACCTGTTTGGGTACAGGTACATCTTATACCACAGCTTGTGATGTACATATATCAGGGGTGTGACACTGCTGCCCTCACAGATCTTGCTCCACTACAACTCCCTTGATTCTCTTCCCAACTATTGCTTTCAAAGATTTCTGGGAATTGTAGGCCATCAACATCTGGGGGCTGGATATTGACATTCCTGACTTGCATGCATCAAGTGTGCCAGATTAACCCTTAACTGGCTGCTGTTTATATGAGATAAGGAACATGAATGTTAAAGATTTAGTTGGAAGAACCCTATACTGCAGTGTTTCCCAACCCTGGTCCTAAAGTACCCCCGACAGGCCAGGTTTTAAGGATTACCTTTAGGCCCTGTTCACACTGCGATTTATCGCGCGGATTTTGCCGCGACGTCGCACTATGTAGCTTCTCCAATGCATTTCAATAGAGCTGTTCACATCTTGCCGCGCGTCGCAGAAGCATGTCGCTGGTACATGACCCTTTTTTTGCTATCTGCGATTTGTATAGGTGGTGCTTTGCAAAAATCGCACAAAACAGCAATGTCGCGTGGCATTATAGCACCATGTCGCGAATATGAAAATCGCATGGAAAGTCGCGTGACTTTCAAATCGCACAGTGTGAACGGGGCCTTGGGGAAATACAGGCTGAATACTGCAATCACAGAGCAGCAAATCCTATCACCTGTGCTTCAGATAACTGGCAAACTGGGCCTGTTAGGGGGGTACTTGGGACCAGTGTTGGGAACCACTGCTGTACTTATACAAAATATCTGAGTTTTGACATATCCAGGGGGAACTAAGTAGCCACAGATGTCTAAAATATTGCCTCTGGTTCCTAAATACTTCACAATTTTCATATAAACCTTGCCTGGCTCCTAACGTTGCCAGGTCCACTCCTCCCACAACTGCATCTTGTTTTCGAGATTTATGTTTATTTACAAGTTGATGTTTCCATAATACAGTATACATTTTGAGGAAATACTAGGAATCTGCAACAACCCCTTGAATAAGAGACTAATCTTTTCTCCCCATTGTTTTCCCCGGTTTTCCTGATCAGCGGTGAATACCCGGGCATAGACATTGTCAGGTTTTGCCTGTAGAGATGATAATCAGCTGGTGGGATCTTGGGACTGTCGCCTAGAGAATTATTTAAGATGGTGTATGAGTTGTCACTGGACTCTGCCCCTTCCAACGTTATTATTGATTACATTGAGAAACCACCTCAACCGGTCGGTTGGAAACAGAAAGTGAGGATGTGAGAGACCTGGGGAATTCTGTATCGTCACGTTTAGGCCTCAATCCTCTTGTAATAGTAACATCTTGCCACCAGTGTTGTACTGCAGTGGCTCTCCCTCTAAAGAGATTCGCCATGGGCCAGCGCTGCTTAAATAGCCTGGAAAAAAAAAATAACTTCTTGCGATCTGTGAATGAAGCCGAGCCTCGTTTTAGCAGCGAGTCATGTGTGTGTCACATGGTTCTTGCAAAACAGATATTACTGCAGATTTTGCAATGTCCTGGCAGCAGTCACCGTTAACACTTCCTTTCTCTATTTTTTTTCACGGCTAAGCATCACAAGAGGGTACAGGCCATATTGTGCTCCCTTCGGGCTGCACAGCTGTTATTGTCTTACGACCACTTAGTAATTTATTAGCCAGACGTGGCCTTTTTGGTTGTAGTATAGGGGTTAAGTAAGTTCACCGTTTTGTCACACAGCCTGTTTTTCTAGTGTTGAAGAAGCAAGATGTTTTTTTTTTCTCTTCACTCTTATCAGTTAATTTACAGAACTGGTAATTTGTAGGAAGCTGAATCAAGGGGGGGGGGTTTGCATAATTTAGGTCAATCATGTTTGACTGGAATAGTGGTAGCAGTTAATGGTATTTTCTTCTGAAACGAGCAAGCCCTCTTTGTATATTTCACTTTATTTGTTCGAACCATGGTCTTGGAAGATCATCATTTCAAAAGGGGAGAAAAAAAGTCAAACGTATCTGAAGCAGAGATTTTTTTTTTTTTTTTTTTGCTCTATACTCTCATCATATCATTGGCAGCATCTGCATTTTCTGGAACCATATTTCCTATGAACCTCATATTTGGCCTGGCTGAGCATCTTGGAAACCTCGCTCCCATGATGCAGTGCATTTGTTTAATTCAGGGCTTGACAAAGCCAGGAGCCTGGTAGCCACTGGCTCCTAGATTTGTACTCCTGGCTCCTAAATTTCCAGTTTATTTTAAACCAATCTAAAAGCCGTCTTTGGCATCTAAAAACATCTAGTTGGCTTCAATGTTTCCTTCCTGTCTCCTACATTTATTGTAAATATATCCAGCCCTGGTGTATGTTTTTATATATGAGGTCTGTTGTGTGTGTCTCTGTGCCTGCAGTGGGTAAATAGGGTGTCCAATGACAACAGAGCAAAGAAAATAAGTAAACAAAACAATATCACTACGTCACAATATACAGATGTTAACAAAAAAAAATATAAGTATATATACTTATCTATATATCAGAGTTTGGCCAAACTGATATTAGAAGCAACGGTCTACACCTGTAGGCTCAAAAAAGTAGCCAAAAGACCACAGGCACAAAAAATGGCTAACAGCAAAAAGCACCAGGTAACAAAGTGAAAAATAAATAGAAGCAGCTAAAATCATAATTTTGGTCAGTACAAACCAACTCGCAGAGGCAGGTTCCCAACGTTTCAGCGAGGATTCGCCCATATCGAGGTATACCTTGATAAAGGCGAATCCTCGCCGACACGTTGGCTCCTTACTTTTGTACCTGGTTCCTAGATTCAAAGCAAATTTGTCAAGCCCTGGTTTAATTCAAATCTACAACATGTCACTAGCTTCAAATTCCCCCAACATCTTGTCCTGTTTCCCTTGTATTAGTGTTCAGATTGTAAGCTCTCCAGCCTTATTGGCTTGCTTTTAATAATGGACGGTAAGCTCACAGACTGGGGCCACCGGTTCCATGTCTCTCTCACCAGCTATACAGCTCTGCAGAATTGTTATTGCTCTATACAAACTCAGTAGCCAGCAAGAAAATTTATGAGCCAACCACATAGGTAGTCTGGTAAGCATTTATCTCTAGATGTTAGAACAGTTGACATCCAAGAGCCATGGGTAAAAGGACACTGCCCTGACATGGCCTGTATTGTAGTCTGTGTTTTCAAATTTGAAAAGCATAGCAAAGTCTGTTGCCACTCTGCTACAAAATCAGTGTTCATGCAGCCGAGCTTGGTATTTTAAAAATCAACCCCTTTTCCCATGGAAAGATCTCCCTAATCTTCCTTGATCTTTCCATCTTGCAAAGTTCAATCTTAAACCATATGCATTGATCATGCCAGCCTGTACCTAAAGTCAAATGATATTTGATATCTGGTTGATAGAGTAAATATTCTCACAATATCCGAGAAAAGGTTTGAAGTTTTGGATTCAGTGCTTTCTTAATCCTGGGTTGGAGCAGAGCGTCATCAGAACTGACATAACAGTTTTTTTTATGGCTACTCTAGGGGTCCCCTGCACTCACGAGATGTCCCCCTGGCAGTGCGCATGTGCATTACATCTGGTGCCTGCCATCTAGACCCGCTGATCGGTGCGGACTATTACAGATGCCGGGAGAGGTTGAGATATCCTTAGAAACAGATCACGTCAGTATTTATTGCTTTATGTATGACTAGGGGTTATCCGCTTCTTCTTTACCTATCATCATAATTATTATTCCTTCAGTACGTCATGCACTCACGCTTCAAGGATTAATCCGTGCCCGATGCCTGCCGCTCAGCTCCTCACCATACAAACAACAAATATTGCAGCGGCACTCCAGGACTGTTTAAAATCTTGACCTTTATTACTCCATAAGGGCTCAACGTTTCAGCTCCCAATCGGAGCTTTCCTTAGGACATAAACCTAACACCAATAAAATCACATTTACACATCTAAGAACACGTCCTCGTGTGTGTGTGTGACACTGAAGGGGTTGTCCCCGAAACGTCTGTTCTTTACTCCTAGTAAAGGGGATAGCGCTGGTGGTGTGGTTACTTTATATCTCTAGGTTATTTATGAAGCTGGATAGTGGAAGACTCCCAAAACATTCAAGCCGGAGAAATGAGGTGATTGTGGTTGCATTGACCTAAGTTATGGTTATTTTCTTCTCACTACTTGGTGAATAACACCTTTTATTAGTATATCTACATTAGGTTTTTGGCAAAACCCTTACAGACGTGTTTTCGGACCTTGGATTGGGAAGTCCCATAATTTGAGGCTTCTCTCCTATGGAATGCATGTTTGTTATACCCCCTATGTGTACATAATATATACCTCGTCATTACAGCTGCTGTTTTCGATAACAATTGACAATATTTTCTATTAGCACTGACAAAGTATGCGAATGTTGTTGAATTGTTGAGGCTTGAACACAGACAGCGTGTCAGCAGCATATGTGTGCATTTTAAAGCACTAAATTATTAAACTGAGCAGAGTTTCGGGATTCATGGGAAACTGGTTCCTCTCCATCCTTTGTGTAGATAAGCATCACCTCCGCCAGATAGTATCTCATGCACCAACCTGATGGTCCTCTGGTCCATTTTTCTAATCTAATCTTAAAATGGACATCAAGTTTTTTATTTTTTTTTTTCCCTCCCCTTTTTTCTAATCGCTTGTGTGGTTGTTGTGAAAGTGAACATCCTGCCTATATAGAAAGGAAGTCTTACTTAGACTAGTCCAGAGTCAGGTTTGTTTGTTGCCATTTCTCCAGGATGCGACTGCGTGGTTTTGCAGCAGCGGGAACATCCTTCAACAGGAAGCTTAATGGGCGCTACTCGGCAATCATGCTTTACTTTCCAGAGTTTGGCCTAATCATTCTTTTTCAATGTCACTATATATATCTCTTTGCAAAGCTTTTATAGTTTTACCTGTTTTGTCTGTTTTTTGATTTAATTGGCACAAATGTTTATTTTCTCATTAACTCTTTAGTCGAGTAGCTTATGAAGCTAGATAAGCAATTATTTCCAATTTAACAGAATCCGCGTTCGCGATATGTAGTCCACTCCAGGCAAATGTGTTTTTCCAATCTCAATTCACATCAAGTGTCAGCAGCCTTGGTTCTCCAGATGTTTTGGAACATCATTTCCCTTGATGCTCAGTTACTCCATTAGGTTTCCAGTATCTTATGGGAAATGTAATTCCAGAACATCTTTAGGGCCATGGTTAATGACCTCTGACTTGCGTCCCCACAAGTTGCAACATTTTCGCAGTGGGATTGTTGTTTTTTTCTTTTGACCAGGTTTGGCGTGAATGGAGCCATTTCAACCCCTTCTAATGTTTGCTGTTTTTCTTCCTGACACGTATATATTCTTAATGCTGTAGTCAAGGCATTCAGTTTCTGCTGTTAATGAACAAATGGCAAGCTAATAGAAAGCGTCTAAGATGGGGGTTATACAGAAGTTAAACGGGTCCATTGCATTAAAATGATCTCTAATTTATTAGGCCAAGGTTCGACCTCTCCTGTAGCTCCCTGATTACTAATTGCGTACATCAATTCACACAAACAGATATATAAAACCTTACCTGGCTATAAATAAATGTGCTTTTGGCTCCCAAGATTGAATTTATTGCCCTTTTAAGGCCACCGTCAGACGAGTGCGCTACGTGCGCCTGTACTGACGTGCTTACCGGCGTCCATCGCAGCGTTGCTATGCTGCAACGGGGCCGGTCAGACGCTTGTGCGTGCACACGAAATGCGCACGCAACAAGCGTCCGTTATCCAAGCCTCTCCAGCAAAGCGCTAGGATGGATGTTGACGGAGCTGCAAAGTGTGATTCTCCATAGGAGAATCGCGCTTTGCAGCGCTGAGCGGTGCGCTCAGCGAGGTGGCCAGACGGGCATCGAGTGGAAGGAACCTCCACCCTCACGGATGTTCCTTCCGCTCTGACACTAGCCTTAGACTTGGAAAATAAACTTATCAAGTGAAATGAAAATCATACCCAGGGCTTGGTGAATGTATATCACGACTTGTAGCCAACTAAACCTTGTAATGAGCCAGGTAAAGCTTTGTATTCATATATTTAGAAGATGGAAATCTTTTATTTTTGAATCCCATTGATTTATTTCCAAACACCCCTAGAATATAATGGATCGTTTTTTAATGTGCAGCTTAAAGGGATACTCTAGGCAATATGACCACCTAAGCTTTTTTTAGGTCATGTCCTAAGTATGCCCTTTTCCTCCGCTGCCCCCTACGATCGGCTGAAACAGCAGAGAGACGCGGAGGACTTTACTCTGCCCTCCCAGCTGTCAGTCAGCAGAGAGACGCGGAGGACTTTACTCTGCCCTCCCAGCTGTCAGTCAGCAGAGCGGGATTCGTATTTCCCACTTCTGCCGACTATTGCCGAGTAGAAGTCATCACGCTTTCAGTGCGATGACGTCTCCAACACGCTGCAGTAGCTGGCGGCAGCGGCTGAGATTAGTGTTGTGCGCATCCTCTTGCGCGCAACACTAATCAAAGAAGATGGAGCCGGGAGGAAGCCTGCTGATTGGCTGGTTTACAAGAGAGGCGCGCATGCACGCTTCTCACGTAAGCCATTAGCCAAGTTGAAGATTTAACAGGAGGGGAGCGGAAGAGGAGGGAGGTGAGTATAATAAAAAAAAAACGCCGTTGGAAACAAGTGGGTTTTAGGGTAAGTATTACATTAACCACTTCAATGCGGAGGACGCGCTGAGCGCGTCCTCCGCATTACCGCTGCTGTGCTGAGGACGCGCTGAGCGCGTCCTCCCATTGGGGTCAGCGTTCGGCCGGGTTCCGGCCGATCGCTGGCCCCCCCGGTGCGGGCTGACATCCTCGATGTCAGCCCGGCATCCGGGACCGCAGCCGCTGGAATTAGGTGTCATCGCGGCAGCGCGATGACACCTAATTCAGGCGCCCCCCCCCGATCGGCGGCTCTGCGGGGGTTAACCCAGCCTGCCCTTCCAAATGGTGCCTGGCATTAACCCCTGGGGAGCTGGATCGCGAATCGGCGCTGAAAAGCGCCGGTTCGCGATCCTTTCCCGGAGCTGGCCGACATCTTGGATGTCGGCCAAGCTTCCGGGAACTCCCCCTGAGGACTGGCGTCATCGTGCGTAGCACGATGACGCCAGTCCTAGAGTTAACCCCTAACTGCCACCAACGGTGGAGATAGGGAGTTCATTGGAACTCCCTATCTCCCGATCCGTGGCAGCTAGGGGCTAATGTTTGGTATGGTTGGATCGGCCAGAGCATGGCCGTTCCAACGATACCAAACACGAATGTGAAAAATTTTTTTTAAAAATAATTAAAATTAAAAATAAAAATATATTTAAAAAATAAAAGAAAAAATAAACATTTTTTTTTTCTTTTTTTTGGTTTGTTAGTGTAGCAATATTGTTCCCATTTCAATTATAATGTGAACAATGATGCTGCACTAACGATTTTTGTATGCGGTGCGTTTGTTAAAAATCGCGTAATTTTTCCCCCAAAAAAAATGTAACGAGACCCCATCTCTAATTTTTTTAACAAGCGCACCCCATACAAAATATAACCGCAATTGCTCGCATGTTAAAATGTGAAAAAAAACACTTTACACGTTGTAAATTATTGAAAATACATATTTTATTGCATTTTTTGTTATAATATACAGACATGACATAACGTATACATATAATAATGACATATTATGAATCTTCCGAGTCTGACGGAAAGAACGATATATAATATGTCTGGGTCATATACTAAAATAAGCCTTCAAAACACGTTTAAACATGATGCGCAAAACCGGTAAAAATGACTTCAGCACAGGGGCGTGAAACGCCTCAGCAGCGAAAGGGTTAAACATTTTTTAAAAAATGCTGAATAACTAGATAGGGCAAAAGGTATAATATAATTTAAAAAGGGGGGGGGGGATTTTTGCTTGGTGTTCCTTTTAATGCAATGGGGGCAGTTCACATACCGGCAGCTGTTGCTGGGCTTGCAACAACAGCAAACACTGGCGTTTCACATAAGTAGAATCCAAAGAGCAACAGGAGAAGCTGTATTGAAATTTCTCTTGATATTTGGATTTTAATTTTGTGAAATTACAGCGTTTGTTGCTGTTGCATCACCAGTGCTTTGTGAATTCCTTTTTATTATATGGCTTCCAGAAAGTTACCGTGGTCCATTCAGCATTATACACCGACAAAGGTTTTGCAGGATTTTAGGTAATGTCTTAACTAACCCGCTTTGCAGCCAACTTTATTTCTTGGTTTCCCGGCAGCCAAGCAGTTAAACTGTTGCTGGTCCCATACTAACATGCTCATTGTTAAAGCCACGCCAGAAGGTGCATTGTGGTAAGTGAGCGCACTTTTGAATAATTTGTAATAGAAATGCAGAGGGGCCGGTTGCCTAGCAGAGCTCTCGACTTCAGTGTCGCTATTTGTTTTTTGTTTTCCCCATCTAGGATTTTAAAAATAAAGTGTCTATAAAAGAGATTTGTTATGTATTACGCCTGCACAACTCAAAGTGTGCTTTTATCTCATACCTAGTATAATCCTGGTTAAAACGTGCCATATACTGATGGTCACTTTTCCAGTGTTACTCTATATGAATTATAAATGCCAGTCCGTCTTGCCTCTCCCCCCCCCCCCCCAATACAGCGAGAACCTTACTCAGTAAACACATGCTAATCCAACCATCAGAGCTGACACTGCTTAAATGGTGTTTGTTCTCTATAGATCTATACCTACCTCAGAACATGTAAACTGTTGTATGATATGTACAGTTTGGATGTTAGTCTCATGAGGTCATTTATTGGGGCTGTGCAGTGTGAAAGCTGAAGCCTCTTGTGCGCACCTGTACAAAGAGTCTTCATTGCTTGTATTTTGTTGCCGTGCACAAGCTGTACGATCTTTGAGCCTGATCTGTGCGGAACTTTCCAAAGTTATGTTTGCTTGGGTCAGATTACGCACAAAGGCCCAGCCTGTGTCAGAAAAGTGACAGGGATAGAGTAAAAAGCAAAAAACTGATTTATCTCTTTAGGAAGGTTTACTGAGAAACTGTAAACTTAGGTGAATCCTGGGAATGAAAGTCAATTAAGCGTTCATAATTCTTTCCTCACCCCCCCCCTCTCTCACTATATAAGTTTACAGGGTCATCCAGATGTGAACCCCTTGTTTGATGTGCCTCGAGGGGTGTCAGCTATACCCTCCTGACGAGGCCTAACAAGGTCGAAGCGATCGTCGGGGGTTGCTGCACCTCTCGTGCAGGGATGACGTCCTTGGCAGTCAGTACTGTCCACCCTCATTGGGTGAGAGCAGACTGATTTGCATATGGAGCATTCATCCCTGTAATGGCACAAACAAGCTAAAACCTTGACACCTGAGCGGGCCCCCACTGTAGAGCAGGCCACTAGTGCTGTTGCTCGTTCTCAGGATCCTCACAAACCTCCCCTTTCTCGCTTCATAATTCTTTGTTTTAAAAAAAATTGACATTATGGAAAGAGAAAATGGCGGCATTACAAGTGACAGGTGTAATATGTTCTTTAGCATCGGTGGATGCATGTGACCTGTGCCTCTGAGCAGTGTAACGGGTGCCTAATGCGTTGAATATTCGCATAGTTGGTGGAACGTTACACATGTACGTAAGTGTGTTCAGTCAAGTGAGAATCTTAAACTGATAAGCAGTTAACTGGAGAATTGCGGGTTTCAAAGAAAGGCTAGTGGAGCTGGAGGAACAAAAGAACTGATAAAGGTTTGTGAGTCAGCTATTTTGTCTAAAATACACATTTCTTCACCAGAGCTGATGATTTGCAAGAAGTAACCGATAGCTTTCAAAAAGCATGGAGTTTCTTTTGTAGGTGAACGTTGATTCTGCTAAATTTCCCTTTGTGGCACCCTCCTTATTTGGTTCTGATATATTAATTGACTAATCACTGGAAAAACACACACTCTGTTTTTTGCTTAATGTATTCTTTCAAACTTGCTATATTGCCAGCTCTGGGGTCTCCCTTGGCGTGCCAGTCTCCCACTATTTTTTTTTTTCCTATATCAGACACTGCCATTGGGCTGAGCGCACTCTCTCAAGCATGGGACACAGTCACACTGAAACATCCTGTGTGGTGCTGGCCAGCTGGAGCCCCTGAAGGCTTTTCCAATGTGGGCTGACTGACAGCCTTCTGTACAAAGAGAATTCCTCCATGCTGGAAGGCTGCCACAGACTGTAAGGACACCCAAAGATTGGTGGGGGTTATGTATGTAGGGCAGTATACGGTTCATTCTGGAAATTGCTAACGTATGAGGAGTGTTTAATGTAGCAAAATAACTTGAATATTTTTACTGGAGTAGAACAAATTTTCTTGTCAATTTACACTTCCTGGTTTGTAGTTTATTAGTGTGTAACCTTTTCAGAGAAAATTGTTGATTGTTAACGTCTTGGCTGTGGAAGGAGAGTGGGGAACATTATGGGGATTCCCTGCAGCATGCGGAGGATGTCCCCCCCCCCACATGTCACGGGTTCCCTGCAGCCTTGCGTGGCACACTCTGCACGTCCGTCTTAAAGGTTTTACGTTCTTGCCTAACTTGCGTCTGTTTGCCTTGTGCGTGTGCAGTTCGGTGCGCACGTACTTTGTGTGTGGGTCTCTATTGATTATGGTTCTATGCTACGACGGACGTTACTGCGACATGGACGTGATCACTGCGTTCATCTGACGCGAGCCTAAAACACAAGCCACTTCGTCGCTGGGAGCAGAGATGGGGTTTTTGGACCCCTGTATTTCCACTTTTTGCACCCCACAAAGTGATGTTGTCATTGGCCTGGTCCTTTCAGAATGGTATATCTGCCATGTCTATTGAAAATATAAGGATATATAATTTGTGTGGGCCCTATAATAAAACCTGATTTCATATCTCGTTTATGTATGATGAGCTCAAAACGGTCAAAATAAGCTCAGCACATGGAAGGCTTCCTTCAAAAGCCAGGCTTTGAGCATCAGTTAAAGGAACATTTCTAGCCACCATGAACAAATTACGCCCCTTACTCCCTGCCCTAGACTGTGTCCTGGTGGACTGTGATGGCTTTCCAATAATTGAGAACATTGTCTAAACCAGGAAGGCTGTCAATCATCTTATGCTGGGATAGTCTTCTGGGTTTACAATCCCCACTGTGCAGGATGTACAGCGCTGATCACCCAATGCCTCTTAATGAATTTGCATTTAAAATTGATTCAGGATAATGCTTAAATAATTTAGAGGTCAGTGTATAATCTACCTTATCCCTGGCTTTGTCCAGCCCCAATTTTACATTGCTGTTTTTCAGTTTATATTTGTTACTAATATTAAAACACTGCATTTAATTTTATTACTTTTTGAAAGGCCATGATAAGTGATATCTTTGGCATTTTGTGTAGAACAGATTATGTTCAGGAGCCTCCTTACCTCTGGATCAAACATCTATTTGCATTTGTCAGCCATGGTTCAGATAATGTTTGTACTTTTCTCTTGTATTTGATACTCCTTTTGGTGCGAATAATGCACATGTTGATGATGCAATAATATCCAGATTCCAGAGGTTTTGGCTTCTAATGGAGATGCATCTATGACGTTTTTTTTATTTTTTATGACCGAGTACCAATGCTTTTGTTCATGTTCCCACCTGTACTTTTATTTAATGCCATATGACTGCTTTCCAAAAAATAATTTGGCATTTTGCTGAGCCTGAAAGCGCCCCATTTATCCAGTGCCCAGGCCTGCAGACACCAGAATGAATATACAGTTTTTGTTCAAAACTATTCAACCCCCAATGCTGTAAAGGGTTTTAGGGAATTTGGTGTACATTTGTAATTGTATTCAGAATGAAATCCTACAAGGACTTTTTAAAGAACCATATGCAACTAAAATGACATCAATTGGTTTTGTAATACATACAGTAGTAAATGTTTCTTTTGTGAATTCTTCATTGACACAATTATTCAACCCTTTAAAGACTACCACTCTGAAGAACAGAGGTTCATTCAAGTGTTTTCAATCAGGTATTGAAAACACCTGTGGATGTCACGGAGCAGCAATAAAGCATAAAAAGCACCAATTAGGCAGCTTTAAAATGACTGTGATACTCAGCTCCTTCTAGACATTTACTGGTGTGGTTACAAACATGGTGAAGTCAAGAGAATGGTCCAGGAAGACAAGAGAAGAGGTGATTACTCTTCACAGGAAGGGCAATGGCTATAAGAAGATTGCAAAGATGTTAAACATACCAAGAGAGACCATAGGAAACATCATTCGAAAATTCAAGGCAAAGGGCACTGTTGAAACGCTACCTGGTCGTGGCAGAAAGAAGATGCTGACTTCGACTGCTGTGCGCTACCTGAAGCGTAGAGTGGAGAAAAGTCCCCGTGTGACTGCTGAGGAACTGAGAAAAGATTTGTCAGATGTGGGTACTGAAGTTTCAGCTCAGACAATACGGCGCACACTGCGTAATGAAGGCCTCCATGCCAGAACTCCGAGGCGCACCCCCTTGCTGTCTCCAAAGAATAAGAAGAGTCGACTGCAGTATGCCAAAAGTCATGTGGACAAACCACAGAAGTTTTGGGATAGTGTTCTGTGGACTGATGAAACAAAATTAGAACTGTTTGGGCCCATGGATCGACGCTATGTTTGTAGGAGGAAGAACAAGGCCTATGAAGAAAAGAACACCTTGCCTACTGTGAAGCATGGCAGGGGGTCAATCATGCTTTGGGGCTGTTTTGCTTCTGCAGGTACAGGGAAGATTCAGCGTGTGCAAGGTACCATGAATTCTCTTCAGTACCAGGAGATATTGGATGACAATGTGAGGCAGTCGTGACAAACCTGAGGCTTTGGAGACGTTGGACCTTTCAACAGGACAATGATCCCAAGCATACCTCCAAGTCCACTAGAGCATGGTTGCAGATTAAAGGCTGGAACATTTTGGAGTGGCCATCGCAGTCACCTGACTTAAATCCGATTGAGAACCTCTGGTGGGACTTAAAGAAAGCAGTTGCAGTGCGCAAGCCTAAGAATGTGACTGAACTGGAGGCTTTTGCCCATGACGAATGGGCGAAGATACCCGTAGATTGCTGCAAGACACTTGTGTCAAGCTATGCTTCTCGTTTATAAGCTGTTATAACTGTAAAAGGATGTTGTACTAAGTACTAAGATTGAATGTCACTTGGGGGTTGAATAAAACTGATAATGATGTGAGCACAGAAAAGACATTTGTGGTTATTTCATTATAAATGTTATGTTATATTTGTCCTACACGTGCCTCTTTGATTTAATTGTAAGCAAGATGACTGATCAAAATCAATGTCAAACTGGCCAAAACACTCAATTTCAGTGGGGGTTGAATAATTTTTAACACAACTGTGTATATATAACCAGACACTGAGGTGGCTGGCAGAATGCTCTAGCAGCATTCTGCCGGTCCCCTCCAGCTGGCCACATTCCAGCGAGTGGCTGCCAGCATGCGATGGTTGTAAAACTGCTCCGCTGGTGCCATTCATAATGTATAGATGGCAGGCATGCATTTCAGCAAGCCTTGCCTGAGCTAATTAGTTTTCCTTCTCGATGTTCTGTTTTTTTTTTTTTTTTTTGTGGTGGTTTATCCACGTTTCTTTTTAGACACCGTTCTTTTGAAGTTATAAATTTATCTTCACGTACTTTGATGCAGCACCTTAACATGACATCTCAACAGGCACATTGCGATTGCTGACGTTCATCATTGTGTACTGACTGGATGTGGTAAAACCATGGTTGTGTTTCGAGTACATCACGTGCCATGTATGTGAGAGACTGACAGCTGTTGTTTGACCGACATGTTTAACCAATTAAATGATACAGGACTTGAGATGTGTTAAACGGCAAATGTACCATTTGAGTTTGCACATCTCATCCCTGACCTGGTCATTCGAGAAGCCTTTGAAAAGTGGCACCACGCTTCAGAGCCAGGCAAACCAGAATGGTCCAAAAATGAGCTGTAGTTAAAGCGACACTATGCAGTGAGACCAGTGATCACCATGCCCTGAGCTTTCCTCACCTCTCTGTCCCATTGTCCCACCCAGGGCCAGCGTTCCCCCCCCCCCCCCCGCAAGGTTAATGTTTAGCCCTTTGGGTTCCCAGCTCCTGTTTTGACTCTGTAGTGTTCCTTTCAAAATCGATTCAGAAGCAATCGTCTATGTGGCCTGTTAATTTGTCTAATATATACAGGGTTTGTAACATACATCCAAATTCTGAAAGCATCTAAAGTTATTTTAGCACATCTACGAATGATGCAAAAATCTATTCCCTGTTTATGTAAATTTTACACTTAATTCTGCGTGCTCCTGGCCTTGTATATTTTTTTTGGATCTTTTGTATTCGTTCTAGTTTTGTAAAATATGCATTAGGAGATTTTTTCCTTTGACACATCCCAAATCCTAGTTACTTTTGAGTAATTTGGCATACCGTTCTCGAGTCTGGTTTGTGACTGTGTGCACTAGCATGGCTTTTTGCAGACACATTCTTTGCAGTTTGAATAAAGAGAAGGCAGGACTAATTAAATTATTTACAGGAGGCAGACTTGGAAGTAATAGTTGGTTCCGTATCACCTGATGCTGCGCGGCTCACCTTATGTCTATCTTGTGATCTAGGGAGCATTTGGCTGCCGTCCACCTTTTTTGTAATGTATCCACCTTCCGTGTGCTAGGAAAGGCAGGCTATTGTCTTGCAAGCCTTTGTTTCATGATGGAGTGCAGCCGTCCTATCCTGTAGGCCACAGCTTTTAAATATATATAGGTGTGTAAGGCCTCACTTTCTCGGTAAAACAGGCTTAGTCGTTATCAGTGATCCTCCATCACCTATTCATATTGCTTTAAATATACTAAAAAGTGAGGTTACCTTGGTTACAGCGACGTCGCAGTCTCCACTGTAACTGGTAGCTCTGTTCAACCCAGGAAGTGGTTCAGCCAATCAAAAGCAACACATTCTGAACTAGAGAATCCATGCATATTTAGTTTTTTTTTTTTAAACAATTTTTGGGATATGTAGTTTAGCTTCCTGCTGTTATTCTGTTCATCTCAGACATTGCTTCGTAAAATGATTTAAGATGAAGACACACGGACTGCGACGCTGTGCGAAGCGTTTGCTTCGCTTCACGTCGCATTGCGGCCAAGGCTGGCTATTTATAACTCTGGATGCTCTGCCACGCGGCTCAATGCCGGCTGAGCGCGCAGAGATGGCACTGTATACAGAGCGTGACTCGGTGTCGCTTCGCGTTTAGTGTATTTCTGACTTCAGTCCCTACCACATTATACACCGATCTGACATTTTACAAAAAGGCTAAAAGTGCAGGTTTATTTTGTACAAATACAGTTTTGACAAATTTATATCAAACTTGAGAGAAATGAAATCTAGCAGGCAAATAAGATGCAGATCTTTGTTTACTCTAAAAAAACATTGGCTACTAGTCACTTACAGCGCCAACAGAATCCACAGCGCTTTACAATGAGGGAGTACAGACATGAGATGTAATAAAAAAAAACTAATGTATTGCCCTACTGATACTGCACTTTATACAGGTGCTCAGCCAGACATCCCATGAGCTTACAATCTAAGGGACAAAGGTAAGTACTGTGCACAATACTAAAATATTTGGCTTAGTTATTCTTGAGAAATTCTTACGCAACATCGTTTGCCGGACAGATCCTGAGTGTTTATTATGAAATGTGTTTTGAAATATGCAGGTAATACTTGAAGGGATACTCTAGCAACCATGAACATTTAATTTAATTGGTCATGTTGTGCTTATTGTCTTTTCGCCCCTGGCTGTCCCTTAGAGCTATGACTGCACTTCAATGTAGAGTGTGTCCATTTCGTCTGCGAGACTTTCAGTAATTGGTAGCTGGGTGTCCTTCTGGGTCGGGCCTGAGCAAGTTCTAAAAGTATTGTCCCTTTTTATATATGGGGGGGGGGGTGTTGACTGTCTTGAAGACTGTCACTCAGCTAATAGTGGACAGCTTTTCCAGAGTGTGTTTTGTTTTGGTTTCAGTCAAGTTAACCAAAACTCATTGTCTAGGGATGCTCAGCCTTGACCCACTAGATCAGGGATGTCCAAACTCCGGGCCCCCAGATTTCCCTAAACTACAACTCCCATCCATCTAGTGCAGTCAGATTTCTGGGAGTTGTAGTCCAGGAACCTCTGGGGGGCCGGAGTTTGGACATCCCTGCACTAGATGTTTTGGAACTGCTTTTCTCACAAGGCTCTGTCACCCAATTGAGTTGCTGAGGATCATGGAAGATGTTGTTCCAAATTATGTGACAGGCCACGGTTAAGCACCTCTCAATCCTTTTACACTGTGTCTCTGTGTTTGTGTGTCTCAAGCCCGCTCTGACAGTGACGGTTTATGTGTGAAATTGTAAACATGTCTTCTTAGTTTTACTTTTTCTTTTGTTATAAAGTGCTGCAGAAAGTCTCGCTGCTGCTTAAATGAATACCCACCAGTAAGAGGTAACCTGTGGCAACACAGCAGCTGGTGGTTATTGATTGTGTGTGTGTGTGTGTTTTCAGTCACATTGGGCTGATGCCCAGCTCATTTGTGTAACGTAAAGCTAGTCTGTGGGAGTTGGCCGGGTTGTACAGGAGTACGTTGATGAATCATCTAATCTTCTCCCTGCCCCTTCCTGTTCTCTTCACCGTCAGCAGACTTTGGAAAAGTCATTCGAATGGGCCGGGATGGGTGTTGTGTAGCATTCGGCTTTGCTCCTTTCCCTTCGAGCTGGTATGCTGGATGGGTGGGGAGCTGAATGCTCGGTGTAAAATATTTTTTGCAGCAACGTTTAACAGCTCAGACTGCAGTAGTGTTGATGGGAAGTTCCTACGAATTCTGTGCTGCTGTAACGTTCTTTTCTCTCATTTCAATAGAGTTCTCGAGGGTAATGTCTTACTCGGCCATGGTTTTTGTCTTATAAAATATTTATGGTGATATTTGCTTACTAAAAACTAGAATTAAAAATATGACTGCCACTCTAATTCACAAAATGTAAATCCTCAATCTAAATTGTCTGAAGTTGGGCTTGACACTCCTATCAAACATGGGTGGCAGCAAGTACAGAGGTGCGAGCTGGACATGGTTAAGTGGGATCATTTTTGTACATTCGCATAAAAAGTCCATGTGTTTTAGGACCTGATCTTGGATTCGACAAACTCAGCTGTAAAGTACCCCCTCCCCCTCTTTTTCAAATGGAAGCACTTTAAATCTGCAAGGTGGTCTCTAAATTTTGAAGAAATTATTCACTAACCTCCAAATTGCACCAGATGGTGAATTTCACCGTTCGGTGCAATTTCGGGCCAAGTCGTCTATTCACAAAACTGTCAATTTGCCAAATTTTGGAGAATGGAGCACAAAATACAGTGCGATTCGGACTATTGTGTCTTCTTTTCACAGAATGCCAAAATTCCGGCAAAATGGCCTGGTTTCCAGTGGTTCAATTCAACAGATTTAAACAGATTAATTCAATGGAATAAATTTTTAATTATTTTTTAAAAAAGACTTTTTAAAAATGTAAAAAAACCTATTTTGGAACAAATCTTTTTAAAAGACCTTTATTATTTGGACACATTTGATTGATTCTCCTATTATGCCCAATTCAACGGACTCCAACTTCTGCAAAACATGGTGACAATTCGCTATATGGTGACTTCACAGTATTTTCTGTGAAAAATTTCTGTGAAACGGTATTGCCGAAATGTGTCGAAACGCAATTTTGGTGCTTTGTGAATAGACCCTTGTGTTAAACTTAAACATCCATAGAGGGATGAACCTAGAGCAGTGTTTCTCAAGTAGCCTGTCGCAACCCAAAAGTGGGTCAGGAGCAGACTGGGTTGTGGGGCAAGTGCCCCCAGGCCTCTGCCTGGGACCCATTGATGCATCTTGCCTGCAACAGCAGGTCCCAGGCAGCACAGCTACCTCTGCCTCCTTCACCAGCAGCCGCATGACGGCACTTCCCTGCTTGACAGAAGTTCCGGTGAGGGAAGCAGGGATAGCCCCGCCCCCTCAGCTACAGGTCCAGCCGCCTCCGCTGCATCAGGTAAGATACTCTGTAATGGCAAGGGAGGTATCTGTAATGGGAAGGTGTGGGGTGGGACACGGTGACTGGCAGCAGCTCTGTACTCCCAACAGGGACTGACATGCGTTCAGAGCATTCTACTACTTTGCACATTGCACATCTCAGTGAAGCAAAAGGCTGTTGGGTAAGGGGGAGCCTCCTTGTGTATTTGTTTTTCCCTTTCTGTTTGTCCTTTTAGCTATTTATGCATCCTTCTTTCTGAATGTTATTTTGTCTGTCCATTGTCCATCTATATCTGTGTCCTATGTATTTTTCCATCTGTCCTTGTCTGTCTTCCTCTCCATTCCTGTTTCTCCTCATCGCTCTCCTTTCTCCCTCTATCATTCTCTCCCTTTAACTCCATAAATCGCTCACTCCTCTTCCCGCCTTCCTCCTGATGTGATAATCCCGGCAGAAAACTAGAATGTACACTGAGAATTCTCAGCAGAATCACACACTGCTTCCTGATCCCGACCTCCCTGCGGTGAGGCACTGGCTAGTATCAGAGCCAGATATACACAGGTTAAGTAGGCTCAGTGCTCCCCAGGATCTGCGTCGTCCACTCCAGGCAGCTGAGTGTCAGCCGCGCACTGTCCCCTCCACCTGCAGGGAGGAGGTGCCACCACAGTGAACGGTCACAGAGGCCACACCCCAAGCACAGCACCGTGCCCACTGACTGTGCGAGACGACGACAGTCAAATGACTGTCTTGTGTCCATCAATGCATGGGAGGGGGGGGCCAGACTCCCATGGATGCATTTTTTTGGAATGACTTGGACCAATGGTGCTTTCCCATTGGTTCAAGCTATTGCATTGCTCTTACTGCCTCTGAGGCACTGAAGAGCATAGGTTCAGGAAGTAGGCAGAGCCAGATGCGCGCTGCAGACTTCTCAGTCTTTTGGCCAGCTTGAGCTTACGCAATTAGCGTAGTGTTCAGCTACGCAAATTACGTAGGCTGAAGGAGGGCAGGCTGCCGCTGCTGTGAAGGAATAATGCACGCAGAGACGGACGGCGGGGGAGCGATGAGCAGGTGAGTTTAGGTTTTTATAATCTTTTAGTATTCATTCAGTAGGGATTTAAATTCGTGTTGCTTTGTCTACCATCACCCCAAACTTTGAAACCCTTAAGAGCAAGAATCATTCCCAGTTTTCCCGTAAGTTCTAATTAATTTCATTCGATTCAATTACAGTTTATTTTATTGGGTTTTTGCTTTCGTTTTCACTAGTTTTGCGATTACTGCACTATCCATTTTGGAAAGAATCCTGGTTTGTTTACAAAATTGTTTAAAACGGGCATACATTGTAGAATATTGCGCACGTTCTGTGGAAAAAAAATTATGTATCAGAAATGCAATTCTTTTTGGGTCGCGACTTAATGCCCAAGGACAATTGCGGGTCCACAGGTTGAGAACCACTGACCTAGAGGAAGCACGAGACCCAGGATCACATAAGCCACAAACAAGTTACAGCTTTAGGATTCTTCTTTGGGCAGCAAAGTTACCTAAAATGGTATGCTGTCATCAGATAGTTTAGACCTTTCTTTGATCTCTTCTACTAAAACCGAGTTTTTGCTAAGCAAACCCAGATGTCCTGTTTCAACATGGTTTACTCCCTAATCTAAACGTTTTCTTGTAGCACAACTGTATCAGAGTATTCAGTGCTTGCGAGATGTTTAAAATGCCAGAAATAGCATTGCCTGTCATCAACCAGCTATTGGTGGTTCTGTAAGGCTTGTCTGAAGGATCCCCTACACACGGGACAGGGTCTCTATGAAGGAATATTTGCAAGATACACATTTACTAGCAAAATCTGTTCTGGGGTGGGCTATAGGGTATCTAGAAGTCCAGATGCTTTAGTGAATCATAGTTGGGATCAATCGTCTGGATTGCCACTTTTTTGGCCATCTTGATTATTAGCTGCGATGTGTCATCCTCAGATTGGACACAAATTGATTTAATCATTTCAGGCCAATATACTCCACCTTTTACAGAACAAACTTGTTAAACCTCTTTTGCTGAAAGCTGCTTTTAATTGGATTCCGTAAATTAATAGTTAATGCAGGGTTTTGGCACAATTCGATAGATTTTAGAGGGGAAAAAAAGTATTTGGATACTCAAATGGGGTTTATTCACTAAATTGGCCTATTGTTTGTAAATCTGTCTTCAGCTGCCGAGAACTGGTTATCTATTTACACTAACCAGTTTAGGTAGAGGGTCAGCAACCTCGCCCTCCAGATGTTTCAGAGCTACATCTCCCACGGTGCTCAACCACTGATTAGAGTGGCTGAGCCTAGTGGGAAATGTAGTTCCACAACACATGGAGTACCAAGGTTGCTCAACCCCTGCCCTTTTTAGAGCAAAATTAAATTATATATACCTTGCCACTATTACATCCCGCACACACTAACTACTGGCAAAAGAGTAGGTGTCTCAGATCTGAAGGTTTTGGTCAGCAAATGTCTTCAGAAACGTTTGGCACTATGTAGCTAATGACTGACCAGAATAAGTAATCTTGTATATATTTATAAAAATTGCTTTCTATATTCCTCACAAATGAGGGCTCTTTGTTTGAACAATGTCACTTTGACCGGTAAGGTCGCATCTGATTGTATTAGAGCATATCAAAGAAAAAGCCATGCACTAAAAAAAAAAAAAAAAAAAAAGACTTGCCTCATCGCACACCGGTTCCTTGCTGTCATTAAGCTCATATTACAATATCTGCAAATTGGCAACCTGGCATTACAGGTTTTACTACCTGCTGAATTCTATTTATCTGAAGAATGTGCAAAAAGAGTCAATGTACCGGATGGGTGGAGTAGAAGTAACATCACTGCTCTGCATGGAGAGAGCCTGTGGAGACATGGGTTCGATCCCAGCAAGAGCACCTCTCCAGCAAGTGTCTTTGGGCAAGACCCCTAACGGTACATACTCACCACACAGGACTTACTTGAAAACGAGAGAAATCTCAATGTATCCTTCCTGGTAAAATACTTCCAAAAAAACTTTATTCCTTTTTTTTAATTTTTTTTAGTTTTTTTTCTTCACAGTAAGAAATGTTACAGCAAGTCATTTGGGAAATAAGTTGTGAGCCTGGAGACGGGGGCTATTTTATCAGGAACTGGGGGGGCCTCTAATGCAGGGCCCGACAGGATTTCTTGCTGGCTGGCCTCTTGATTATAAATTTGTGTACCATCTGTTAGTTACGCTAACCCTGGAAAAGATTTATATCTATATTTGCATAGACCTTCAGAATAATAGGTGCTAGAGTAACATTCTAGCCAGGAACTACATAAGCCCTGGATTTGTCAGTCACCCCACCCCCCCATGCAAGAATGTCCTGTCCTTTTTTTTTTTTTTTTTTAAGGGATATCCTGTTGAAAAATGCCCTTAAATAATTGAGATGCTGCTGACCACCTCAGCCTAATTACTATTTTTTTTTTTTTTTAACTCACCATTTGTCCCTTATTTTGCGCAGCTCCTCTTCCGCTTAGGGACTCCTGAACCCAAAAGTCCCTGAAGGTTTTCTGCACAATTTGTGCTCCAGTGCATTTTATACGAACCGCAAATTGCCCTCTGCTATGGGTCCTCCTGTAGCACCTGCACATATCCGATCAATCAGCTGCACGCTCGCTGCGTCCTGATGTCAATGGTCCCCGATCTAGTAACTTGCAGCCAGCAAATTCAGAAATCACAGCTGCAGGGTGGACTGAGGGAAAAAAAACTCCTCCACTTCACCCTGCAATTTCACCAGATCTGGGGAGAAGAGGGAAACTCCACATCCTGACAACTCAAAAACAAAGTGGTCAGGATGAGTAGTGTCCCTTCAACACTCAAATGCATCTTTGGCCCCTGTATGTATAGCCAACGCAGATTGTTGCATGTAGAGTGCTGCCTCGTGTTCAGAAAGCTATAATCACTTTAGGGGCATATGGTGTTTTCTTAATGTGGTTTTATCAAACTTCTCTGCTTATTAATGATATAGAAGAAAAAAAATATTTTCCCATGTCAGCAGAACAAGGTCCAAAAATATACTCCATGCCTCACTTTGCTGACAGGGGTGAGTAAATCTGAGTTATTTGTGCCATATCCCTTTTTCTGTGTGGGGGAGAGAAGTGGTGGCTTTTTCTCAAATGTGAGGCAGAAACTGCTATTCTTGATCTCCCAAGCAAGTCATTTCTCATGTTTTGTCATGAATGAGCCGCTCTATGCAACCGCATTCACCGTGCATGTGACATCAGAGGCCTCGGCCACTTCCTCGTTAACGCTGAACTATGCCTTGGGGGGGGGAACAAAATCTATTTTCCTCTTGGTGTGTGTGTGTGCTACGTCTCATACACACTTTTGATTCAATAGTAAATACAAACTCTAAGCTAGCCCTCTGTCTCTTTGACCATTGCACCCGGCAAATTGGATTCCTCCTTTCATTAACTTTTAAAACTATACTCCATCAATTCAACGACACATTAGTAATTTGCATAAAATATTACCCTTTTTAAAACCTTTTTTGCACAAAGGATGGCTTAATACTGCAGGAGCACTTGGTACTCGTGCAGTACCCCCGATATGGAAGCCGGCATTGAGCCGGCATCCGAGGGGCTGGGGTGGCTGTTCGCATGCTCTATCGTCATTCGGACAGCCGCCCCTGGAGCTCTCCGCGGCATACTTACCTTCCTGAGCGATGCCAGCAACATTTCTGCGCTTCCGCACGTTGAAGGACCCCAGCCACGATCACGTGGGAGTCCCACGTGATTGCGACTGGGTCCTTCAACGAGTGCACGCGCGAAGACTTGGTCGGCGTCGCTCAGGAAGGTAAGTAGAGAGCTCCAGGGGCAGCTGTCCGAATGCCGATAGAGCATGCGAACAGCCGACCCATGTCTGGTCTGGGGTCTGAGCTGGGGGGGGCATTCTGTATATATCTCTATCTCTCTCGGGGGGGGGGGCATTTTTACATGAGGTCTGTTCTTATTGGAAAGTGGTCACATGACATAAAAGTATCGGTACTCGGTCTTAAAAAAGTGGTATCGGTGCATCCCTACTTAATATACATTCAAGTGATACTTCAGTATATTCTCAGACACCAGTAAGGCGTTTGGCCACTGTGTAGTGCTCCAGCTGACTACCCACCATGTGAGTGTAACCGTGCACCATGATGAAGCATGTCACACAACTTACATTCTGTGTAAAGCGTGTTACTCGGTGGTCCCTGTCACTGCCTCCTTGCACAGAGTTGTTCATAGATGTGGTCATGTGCAATAAGTCTCCCCTTGTATGCCAGAAAGATGGTGTTTAGGCAGAACTCGGCACCATGGACGCATCGGTGTTCGAGGTCAAGCAATTTGCAGCTTGAACACATGATTGACTGCTTGGGCAGTTGCACATCACAGCTCCCATCATAATTGCATTATCACATGTCAGAAAGTAGCAGTAGTATGATTGCCATCTACTTGTACTGAATGTTGGTCCATTGCAAATTCCATAATCCTCTATTGGAGGGGCTTGGTTTTAAAAGGATATTCTCAGCTCCATGTTTACTCCTAATTCCCATACACACATCCTGGTGTGGGCAGAGCTCCTCACGATTTGCAGAGTTTTACGACAATGTAGCATTGTGTTCAAGTAAAAGTACTTTTGTTAGTAGCCACAGGTTGTGGATTCCAATTTTGCTATCTTTCCACATGCAAGTGTGACGTGTGCTGTCTTTGTCACAGTCTTCATCCATCCTTAGTACTCTGTGTTATTTCAGAGCAGAGATGTCAAATGCTGCCTCAACCCCCCCCCCCAATATTGATGGCATATAGTTCCCACTATTCTTTGAATGTAATGGATGTAGAGGGAATCACAGTAGTTGTCATGTAGCAACATCTGGAGGGCCAGAGTTTAACATCCCTGTTTTAGATTAACTATTGTAAGCCATGTTCAGATTTATTTTAATCTTACAGACTTGTACGATTGTCATTTTCTTAATTTTTGCACTAGAATAACATTCTATGTCCTTCGGTACTTTCAAATATACATTATCTGTCATAACGAGGTGAAAGCAAACGGCACTAGTGATGGGCAAATCACCAGGGAATGTAGCTCTAGGTTTTATAACCGCACTACATCTTGAGTGCCAATACCGGAAGTAATAACTACTTTCAGTTACAATCCAGCAGACACTGAAAGCAACATGCTCAGAAATGCATTAAGAGTAAGCGCCAGGAAGTCATGGACTCCTATAACTTCTATCACCTATGCCTAATCATTACTCCACACAAATCTGTATATTGAACTTGCCAAATTCTTAAATTTGTAGCTGGGTGCTAATTTTCTTACTTGCTTCTAGGTTTAATAATATTTTGTGTAACCCTGTATTAAAGTCACTTTCAAGAGTGATGCACCGAAAGGGGAACTTCGGTCCGAAAATTTGGCTGAAAATCCGAAAATGATCCCCCAAGATAGATAGTTTGCCAATGAGGCCCTACGTGAGGGTGAGCACAGGAAACACTGCTACCTTGCTAGGGGTGCCCTTCATAGTAATTCAAACTCTGGTAAATTGAGCAGTAGGATTAAAAGACATTTATACATTTCTCAGTATATAGCACAGCATGGAATCAATACCTGGGATATAATTAGGGATGCACCGATACTAGTATTGGTGCCGATACCAGGACCTGCACGAGTACTTGGTACTCGTGCAGAGGCCCCCCCGATACCGGAAGCCAGCGCTGGGCTGGCTTGCCTGCCAGTTTCCTTGGTAGTGGTGTGTTACCAGGCTCCTCCGGTGTCTTTTTTTTCCTTTGAGCGGCCGCCGGCAAAGAGTTGTAGCCCCGGCTGCTCGTTGGGATCCACCAGCCGCAAGACTGCGGAGTTAACAAGATCTCGTGAGACCGCGGCTGTGTGGTTCCCAACGATTTGCCGGCGGCCGGTCGAAGGAAGAAGACGCCGGAGGAGCCTGGTAATGCGCTGCTGCCCCGAGGAGGAGCCTGGCAGCGCAGGAGGGTGAGCCAGGGGCCAATATAATTGTGTGAGCTTTGGGCAATATCTGAGCTGGGGGCTATAATTAATAGATATATATATCTATCTCTTCCTATTGAAAAGCGGTCACATGACTTTAAATAAGTGTCAGTACTCGGTATCGGTGAGTACTTGTACTTGTACGCGGTCTTAAAAAATGGTATCGGTGCATCCCTAGATATAGTCAATATTCCATGAAGGGATTTATTGGTACAAATGGGTTAATAATGTTTACTATGGATTCAGGTCTTTACACACTGTATTGTAATGGGTCAGTTGGGTATGTATAGTAATGGTTTAAGACCCACTCACCTGCAGAAACGAGCTTCCTTGAATTCAGACTGTATTGTTGCTGTAGAGTCTCTTGAACTCTGCATGTCTTTCTCTTGTCCTTTGTCCCTCTTTCCTTTTCAGTCTCTCTGTAGCGGCTGGAGGTGAAGTGGTTAAATGGCTCGGTTTCTGACTCCCAGCCCCTCCATCACCTCAGCAGTGATGGTGCTCTCTGGGGGGTAAAAGGGATCATGGAGCTCGAGAGCAGTCACAGCGCCACCTGGAGGCTCCAGCGATCATTGCATGCTGCATTTTCGTTTTTTATTTTCGGACAGCTTTTTTCATTCATCCGAAAATACTATTTACGGCCGATGTGTTTTGGTGGCTGAAATTTCGGTGCATCCCCTGCTTTTCAAGCAGCGATTGCGAACCTTGGCACGCCAGATGTTTGAGAACTACATGTCCTATGATGCTTAGTCGCAAAAGACTGCATCATGAACATGTAGTTCAGAAACATCGGGGCAGTATGCCAAAGTTGGAGTTGACTTAACCAGAGCTGTTGTAAACTTAACTCCATAGACTATAATGGATCTGGTAGGTTTACAACAGCTCTGGTTAACACCAACTTTGGAATAGGGCCCTGGTGTGCCAAGGTTCACAATCACTGTTTTAAGCCTTAAACCTGCAGCAGCTGGGTTCTCTTTGTAGTATGTTTAAAGCTCAAAACAATATCTCATCGTTTGATCAGTTACCAGTCTGTATTTGGCGGGTTCCAGCATCATCGCAGCCATGCTTGACCACAGTAGGTGGAGCTGTAAGAGTGCCTCAGCACTGTGTGATTTGCCCTCAGCATGGAGGTTGGCTCGAACTGTCGGCATGCAAGCCTGCAATCAGACACGAGCAATGAAATGGGGGGGTTGTCCTGTAGGACGAGTCTTCTGCTCAGAGCTGTCACTCACCCTAGGAGCATGCCACCAGAAGTGAATGTGACACTTTAACGGGTATTTGCTCGATTTACCCATTGTTGGCAGAATAATGCCACTGCATATGCAGCAACAGATTCCCTGCCAAAAGAGCCCAACATACGTTTAGCATGATAGGTGCACTTGATGAACTTGCCATGTATCGACACAAATTTTTTTTTTTGTATTTTACCAGGAAGGATGCAATGAGATTTCTATTGTTTTCAAGTATGTCCTGGGTAGGCAAGGTGTCTTGTCGAAGGACACTTACTGGAGAGGTGCTCTTGCTGGGATTCATACCTGTGTCTCCACAGTTATGTTACTGCTACTCCACCCAATGCAATACTAGTGTTTGTGGGCTCCTATAATTATGTGAGGCCTTGATAACTGTAGTCCCTTGGGATTCTGATGTTGTCCTTTACCAATGACATTTTTGGCGGATAGTAGAGTCACTTCACAGATTTTCCTTGAAGTTTCCTTAGTAATTTAGGGTTTGTCTCAGCATTTCATTTTGCAGACGTACAATGACTGCTCCAAATGTCCCTGTCTATCATAATATTCCCTAAACGGCAAACCAGTGGGAAGTGTGCAAGGATATGGCACATGTTGAGCCAAAATAGGTAATTTTCAACTTTTATTTTCTCCCAGATTTGGTGTAACTGGACTATTGTGTTCTAAAACCTAAATAGTCCTGTCCACGTCTTTCCTAATTTTCTGCAAATTAAAACATGATTGGTGATTCACTATGCGATCTCTTATCTCCATACAGGCAAATCTCATGGCATGCATAGTTCTGTTGTTTAGTGGCCCCCCCCTTTTCTTTGTAAATGAGTTTTTACAGTTGAAATTTAATTCCACATTAAATGCGCTAAACAGAACTTTTTTCTCCCTCCGTTTCAACAGGTTTTGGATGTTTCCAAAAATATCCTGTATTCCCTCTTTTGGCACAGTTTTGGATTAGGGCTGAAACAATCGATAATGAGAGTAGTTGTCAACTATTTTCATTATCGATTAGTTGGTTGTCGATTAACTGATCTTGTTTACAGCACACCCTTTAGAGTCAGACTGGGTTAAATGTTATTACCTCAGTCTCTGCTTCGGCGCTGATTGCAGAAGATGCTTCGCTGCTTTACTTGGTGTGATTTAGTTCTAGCGATATGTCAATCATAACCAGTTTGTTTTTATGCAGTTTATAACTGCAGAAATGCTACAGGACAAATCCTGGGATTCTTTCACTGGGTATAGGTGCTGTATCGCTGGTGTTTTGTACTTGAAGCTGGAGCCCTGTGCCACCACCTCAACCTGCCTGCTACCTCCTCTTTGGTCTGGAGCTGCCAATCTCTCCCTTAGGACTGGTCCCTTCCCACAAACTCCTTCCCAGACTCGAGCCTTGTCTTTTGCCCACTCACATTCTGGTCAAGTCCCTTGCCCAAACTCCCTCCCTCCCTTCCACTTCCGGACGCTCTCCCGCTCAAAGAATACGTATCTGGTGGCGCGATGGTGGTCGCTCTTGGATCATATGGTGGTTCTCTTGTGATGTGTCATCCATATGGGTATAATAAAAAAGAAGCAAATGATATAGTGCAGAACGAATATACAGTGTATAGTACAGATTAATGTCCACTCATCCCACTCACAAATAAGGAGCCCCAACACTGGCTCTGAGTGGGTAGATGCATTTGGGTCCTTTGCTTCTATATTCGAAAGGTGACCCACACCCTTTGGATGGAAGTATTCTCTTCCAATCACGGTGTATGTGAAGACATAAAAACAAGCAAAATTCCTTGTGCAGGTCCACTGATGCTAAAGTGGATATAATTACACAAAGGGTTAACTCACATTTGGAGCTTATAGCCAAGCTCTAGGTGGGAGCGCCTATGGACTTATTCCCAGTAGGGGTCGACCGATTATCGGATCTACCGATATTTTGGGCCGATTTTGTGTGTGTTTTAAATTTATCGGTATCGGTGTTCAAGTTCCCGATATTACCGATTTCTACTTGCCGCTCCCCAGCGCGCTCGGTCACTGCGAAGCGCATGCAATGTTCTTGTTCCGTTGCAGGAGAAGCCGACCAATGAGGAGCTACGCAGCCCACCCCACATGGTCCTCGCGTCAGCATATCCGGAAACCCTGCCCCTGCATGCAGATCTCGGAGAGAGCAGGGTAAGACCCGGTCACGGCCTAAAAAAAAAAGTTTACTGTATGTTTAACTGTAGATCGCTATCTGGCTGTCTGTTCCTTTAAGTAATTACAACCAGGGTGTGCTGCTGAATGCTCTGCTCCCTTCACTAGCCCCACGCAGTCACTGTCTGTCATGCACTAACCAATCCCACTAGCTGCAGCAGCTCCCCCTCCTTCCTCAGGTCCATCTTTAAAGCCCTGTTGCTCCGTCCACTGACTCCATCCATAATGAGCAGTTACGGCCCGGGACACAGCACTGCAACCCAGAGCTCAGCCTGACCTGAAGCCCCCTTAAACACAGCCCTGCCTGAAGTTCAACCTGCAGCAGGTGAAGAAAAATGGCCACAGCTGTGTGTGTGCACTTCAGTCTGAAGTGCACACACATAGCTGTGGGCCATTTTTTTTTCACCTGCTGCAGGTTGAACTTCAGGCAGGGCTGTGTTTAAGGGGGCTTCAGGTCAGGCTGAGCTCTGGGTTGCAGTGCTGTGTCCCGGGCCGTAACTGCTCATTATGGATGGAGTCAGTGGACGGAGCAACGGGGCTTTAAAGATGGACCTGAGGAAGGAGGGGGAGCTGCTGCAGCTAGTGGGGCTAGTGAAGGGAGCAGAGCACTCGGCAGCACTCCCTGGTTGTAATTACTTTAAAAGGAACAGACAGCCAGCTAGCGATATACAGTTAAACATACAGTAAACTTTTTTTTCAGGCCGGTGACCGGGTCTTACCCTGCTCTCTCCGAGATCTGCATGCAGGGTCGGTCGACCCCCTAATTTAATGTTTAAAATATGAATAAACATGTTCAGTTTATACCAGATTTGTGTGAAATTGTGTTATTTTTCAAAAATTTAAGCGCACAGAATATCGGCCCCTGATATCGGTTATCGGCCTGAGAGACGGCCGATAATCGGTATCGGCCTGGAAAAAACCATATCAGTCTATCCCTAATTCCCAGGTTAAGTCCATTAAAACCCTTTACTTCAATACAAGCCTTTTTCTACCTTGCTTCACGCAAATCCTCCTCTTTTGCTCGAAGACTTCAAAACCCGGAAGTCTCTGGGTTTTTCTATGCACCCCTTAGGCAACTTGTGTACCCTAAGGGATTTAACTTATGCAGCACTTACAGACAGACCTACGTTCTTGGCATCTGCTTGTCACGCCTGTATCAATATGTATGGAACCAGAACAGAGGGCTCTTTTTTTTTCTTTGCCGAGTGTATATATGTTGTTGGGGGGGGGGGGCTTTGCAGTGGATGAGGACTGGATTTGTGTATGTGTATAATTATGTGTTTTTATAAACTAGAAACCAATAACCGTAATGTTTAGATGGGCGCAATGTATTAACTTTTAAATGCCTGAAAGGAATCGGATCTAAAAAAAGAGCGAAATCTATTCACATCTGCCGCCCCTCACCCGGTTTGATTTTAACATTTTTCTAAACATGAGTAAAAAAACACTTTCTGATTGAGGCTGGGGTCAGGTGAGTGCACTTTTTGCGTTTGACCGCACTGTTTGTCCGTCATAGCTTTTCAAAGGGGTGAATAGAGAACACACGAAACACGTGTGCACTTTTTCACGCGCGGGCAACACCTTTTGCAACGGATGCCAAAATGGCATTGACGTGAAAAAGCTACACGGACGTAGAGAAACTCCCCCCCTTTTCTCAACATCAGTCAAAACTGATACAAAGTGCATCCGTTATTGTGAGCAATCAGAGCGCTCGTCTGACCCCAGCCTTAGGGATGTCCTGATTGCCCAAGATTTGGCCGCCGATCAGAATTGTACGTTACCGTATTCGGCTGTTAGAGTCCTGATCAGATACCGCAGGCACACTACCGGCTCGGCCTCTAAAGAATGCAGGATTGTGGCATTCGCTGCGGCTTCTTCCCTGGTTTGTTGCAGGGAAAATGCTTCAGGTGCGCAGAAGCACCTTGAAATCCGCACACAGGGTTCAGCAGTCTCGGGTACCAATCCTGATCCGATTGATTTAGATTCGGACATCCCTACTTAGACCCTTCTTTGCCTTCTCCTTTTGTGGGGATCTAGGCATATGGCTACTAGGACAACCTCCCCTTGTGCATACAGCCACTCTTTAAGACAGATTCAACCTGCCGCCGCCTCGAACTAAATCTACAATTATTTGCTGGCATAATTAAGTTTTCGTGACCTAAACCTCTGAGTCTGTGCAGTGGCAATGAGGGACAGTCTGCAAAGAGGTAATCCTTCCGCAATGGAAAGCTGTCGCAGCAGCCAGGGACAGCCTTCCATCACCATGACCTCTTCTATAAGCTTCACTTGTTCATGGTGGCTAGACTGTCCCTTTTTTAAATACTAGTCCATTTACCTTCCACAAAGGGTTTTTGAAAATACATTTAAAATGGAACTGGGATCCGCACACGATCTGTGAGTCCTTCATCCGCAATCGCTACGATTTATAAAGCGCCTGCATATTCTGCTGCGCTGTACAATCGGTAGGACAAAACAAATATGAAATTAACCCTGTAGAGCCTGGCCAATAAACTAGTGGTAAGAAAACTGTAAAAATGATCATGCATGATACGTATGTACACCATTTACATGATTAACCTGTGCGACAGAATGTGAATGATGGGAAAAGACGTCCCTGCTCAAGCAAATGTCATTCGTGTTATACACTCGTAACCTGTTTTTTACCACTATCATGAGCATAATGACTTCTGCTCTTTCGACAGGGCTCTTCTCACTTATTATGTCAGTGTTTTTTCACTGACATGTTTTTATGTAAAAAAAATTAAAATGCAAGCCCCCCCCCCCTCAGGTCTGGTTCCATGTTGCCAGGAGGAGGGAGCGCAGCTTGTAGACGGTTTTATTACAGGATGCCCCCCCCCCCCACACTCAGTGAGCTGCTATGGCTGTTACACAGATCATTAGTCAGTGCAACACTCACAGCGAGCAGAGGACAATCCTGTAGGATGACTCTCTCTCTGCTCACAGCCATTGTCCTCACCTTGGCATACCACAGTCATGTAGGGGAAGGGGGGAATTTCAAAAGGGAATATCTTGGGGTGGGGGGTCCTTTTATATAGGCCAGAGAGAAATACGGTGCCCGGTCGAGTTGGCAAAACTAATTTTGCTTATGACAGTGGTACTTTAAGTTTTTGCGTGGTTTAAATCCCATGGATCCATGAGCCATTAATCAAAAAGACTTGTCATGCAGACAGCGTGTCCTTTCAGATAATTGGAATGTCCCTTTAGCTTATGTGAGCCTGTCATTGAATCACAAGTGTTAACTCCATTTTACTGGATAAATGTTATTGTTAAAGGTGAGGCTGCCTAATCTTTCCTCACTATTGGGCTCCACACTGCTTTGTCCCGTAAGACATGCTGCACAGGAGTACATTTTGCTATTGGATTCTTTGGAAGTTGTTGGTCGCTTTTGAGATGCTAACCTTTAAAAAATAATTTTATTGTAGGCATCTTAGATCACAGTAATGTAGTTTTTTTTGCAGGTTTCTAGATTCAAGATTGCTTGCGTTCAGAATCTGCGCGCGGACGTCCCTTGGACGTACATTAGGAAGTATATAGGTCTAAAGCAGTGTGTGTTAAGCGTTCCTTTAATGCGTAACAATATTGACAAAACTTCATTTTGTACACATGTCATTGTGGCTATGAAAGATGTTGTGGAAATATAATCCTGTGATATTCTGGCATACTGCCGAGGCAGACAGGGTGATCCATTCCCTTCTAATGTCCTTTTTATTTCTCTTCCTCCTTTTCAGTGACTATTTATTCAAATTGCTTCTGATTGGAGACTCCGGTGTGGGAAAATCTTGCCTCCTGCTCAGGTTTGCAGTAAGTACCCCTATGCCTATTAGTTTATTATTGGTGGAGAGTTAATTTTGTTTACTGTTTATACTTTTGATATGCTTCATTAGAAATGCTTTGCTCTAGGCCGGGTGCACACGTTTTTTTTGTGCGCACTAACGTGCGTCGCAGCATATAATGATGCATTAACGCGAACACCACACGCATAACGCGGGCTACGCATAACGCCCGCTGCAGATGTCAGTCTTGAAAACACAAAGGCTGTTGCGCTAGGATTGACGCGACGTTGGGCGTCAAATGCAGCGCGCATGCGTACTTGAGCCCCAGGAGGATCGTGCAGCCCTGTCGACGTGCATCCTAGGTAATGATGCTCTAGGATGCGCATCGACAGGGCTGCACAATCGCGCTTTGCAGCGCTGAGGAGGGGGACAGGCGGGCGTTGAGTGGACGCCGGTGCATTAGCGTTTTCTTTAACGCACGTACTGTGCGTTAAAGAAAACGTCTCCTGTGCCCCCGGCCTTAGAGTAGGTTTCATACCTACTTTTTTTTGGAGTTCAGAAACATCTGAGATGCCGGAGTTTGACAGCCCCGCTCCCGGTGGCCATCGGCTCCTAGAATTTTAACTCTGGCCTTTTACTTGTTCCCATTTATGCTACAAAATGTTTATGGAGTCCTAGATTTGATAGACATTTACCAAGCTCTGCTATACTTCATGTTAGCAAACTTGTTTTATATAAAGAAAAATCTCCCCCTGCTGGACAAGCTGTGCAGCTAGAAAGCCAGCTATGTTGTCCTGCGTCATGCTCGAGGATACCTTTCATTATGCTCTGAGGTGGAAGTGAGCGGAACTGCAAGATGGAAAACCTCCTGTTTGTAAAACCTGTTCTCAGCTCCAATCTCCTTATGCAGTGACCTACATCAACTGATTTTGATGATCAATGTCATTCATGGTAAATATTTTTGTTCTAAATAATCTATGTACAACTGTGCATAAACAATAAATTCAGAATAGTCCACCATAATGTTGCAGATATTTTAACAATACCTAATTTAGGTGTAAATTATGCTGATTTGGTTACAAATCTGATCATACTTTTCATAAGTCTGCCATAATGTTAATGTACTCAATCACAGCAGATCATATCCTTCTTAAACTGCTGTCTGCTCTTATGAGTTTAACTCTCGCACTTGGGTGGGTGTTTGTTTAATGTGTCAGGCCTAAACCACCTGTGATCACAATGTATGACTAAATATCCTCTTTATTAATGTATCCTCAGGTGTTTTCAAAACCTCTAATTGCTTATTGAAATGGGGTGCTCAGTATTGTTGCTCTGTTGAATTTATTAGTCTGATTAGTAGCACCCAGGGAAAAGCATTTGGCCAGCGTTCCCCTCCGGTGGGCTGCATTACTTACCCAGCGGTGGGTCTGGTCGCAGGACTGTGACACGGCCGTGGAGGCCTTGACGCTGCCCAGCGTCACAGCCTCCAATGCCCGGCGGCCGTGTGATCGCGTCACAGCCCTGCGACCGGACCCACCGTTGGGTAAGTAATGTGGCCCGCTGGAGAGGAACACTGGCCAAATGCTTTTCATGCACGCGGCCAGCTTCCCCAGCCCCAGCGCTGGCTTCCGGTATCGGGGGGAGGTATCAGGCCATTTGCACGTGTACCAAGTACTCTTGCAAACGGCAGTATCGGCACCGATACTAGTATCGGTGCATCCCTATTTGAAAGGTTGAGTGCAACCTCTTCTGGTTCGATGTGTGATCTATATAATTTCAAGGTATCTTTTGTGAGCATCTTGTACATGTTTTCCATATGCTTTTGTGACTCGCACTTCACTTGCTGTATTTGGTTACATACAAGGTTGATTCTTGGACAATAAAATATTCTTTGATATGATAATGCTAGTATGACCCTCAGAGGTTTGACACCCTAAGTGACATGAACAAATGAGCCTTGATGAACACTTATGGGGGGTTGTAGGAAAACTTTACTCATCCTGCCCACTTTACTTTTGCAAAGTGGTCACAATGTGAGTAGTGTCTCCCCTTCTTCCCCCTCCCAGCTTCGCTGATCTGGTGAAAACTCTGGGCGAAGTGGAGGAGATTCCTCAACTCCACCCAGCATCACCAGCAGCTGGGATTTTTAAATTTCCTGACTGCCGGTAACCAGATTGATCATGAGTGACATCGGCACGCAGAGAACGTGCTGACATATGACCCTCTCTGAGACCAATCACAGCGATCGGTCTCAGTGTTAAGTTCTGATCCATCTAGGGTTATACCGATACTAGTATCGGTGCTGATACCGGGTACTGCAGGAGTACTCGTGCAGTGCCTCCAATATTTCCCCCGATACCGGAAGCCAGCATTGAGCTGGCTTGCCGGCATCCGAGGGGCTGGGGCGGCTGTCCGAATGCTCTAACGGCATTCGGACAGGCCCCATGCAGCTCACGGCATTCATACTGCCTTCCACGGGCGCCGCCGGCAAAGTTTTCGCACGTGCGCTCGTTGGAAAGCCCCCCAGCCTCGGTCTTGCGAACACCCATGTGATCGCGGCTGGGGGCTTTCCAACGAGCGCACGCACGAAGACTTTGCCGGTGGCGCTCGAGGGAAGGGAAGTATGAATGCCTTGAGCTGCAGGGGCCTGTCTGAATGCCGATAGAGCGTTCGTACAGCGCCCCACACACACAGCTGGGGGTGGCGGCAATCTTAGATATATATCTATCTCTGGGGGGGGTATATACATGTGAGCTGGGGGCATTTTTATATGAGGTTCTTATTGGAAAGCGGTCACATGACATAAAATAAGTGTCGGTACTCGGTATCGGTGAGTACTTTTTAAAAAGTATCGGTACTCGGTCTTAAAGTGGTATTGGTGCATCCCTAGATCCATCGTTCTGCGCAGGCCCATATGGTATGCAATCCATATTGCACTGCCTAATTTGCAGCTCCTATGCTATGTAGGTTCTGTAGGATCGCCAATTGCATTAGAAAATGGCAGGGACTTCTGGGTTCAGGAGTCCCAGAGCCTGAAAAGGTGAGTAACATTTTTCAGAATAAAAAAACATTGGGCAGAGGCTGCTGACAGCTTCTGCCCAATTACACAAGTGCAAAAAAAGGAAACTCTGTTAGAGGAACCCTTTTCAAAAATAAACACTTAAGTTGGGTTTTCAGTAGTCTGTTTAAATCACTAAATCTTTGTTTCCAGTTGCCTAAGAAGGTTGGAGTGCTGTTCATCTTCACCTTTCCTGCAGGCCTAATATTTTTGACATTCTTTTACCTTATTCGCTGCACTTTTCATATCTCCAATTTCAGGACTGTATTAATTCATAGAATCATGGTGATGCCACAATAATATAAATTAGAATGATGGGAAAATATCATGGGTTTAATGGCATGTACACAAAGTTTGGAAATGAGGAAAATAAAGATGTGTGGTTGATACAGAAACCTTGTTTTCTTGGTGTACTTAGTTTGAATAAAAACATGGAATGTATACTACTGTGTTTTTTTTCTTTTTCCTAGGATGACACGTACACGGAAAGTTACATCAGTACAATCGGTGTTGATTTTAAAATCAGGACTATAGAATTAGATGGAAAAACAATAAAACTTCAAATAGTAAGTAGACTCTTGGAGATCACATGAGGCAGTGCATGTCTGCAACACAAATGGCATTCCAGTAACACAATGTATTGTAAAACAGTTTGTTTCATAGGAATTTCTATATTTGTTTGCAGTTAGGCTTATGCCACTGGCCCAAAAGGTATCTCTTCACTTTTTTTTTATCCCCTTCCAGGCAAAGGGTGTTCATAGTCAGTGTAGAACACGCTTTACATCCTGCTACCATGCGGTCAGTATGACGACTGCGAATTGTATCGAACACATTCTAGTAGTTATGTGCACGAGCTGTGCCGTCATGCCTCACTTCAAAGGCAGCAGTCCCAGCGAGGAAATTATGACTTGCTATGACCCTCACTCTTTCTCTAGAAATGTTTACAGAACATTGTCGTTGCATGTCAAGCCGTGTAAAGGTGTTATCTTTGTCCCTGAAATGTTCCATCATGGCAACACCTTACTAATTCATTTAAATTGTATTCTGACTAGAGCTGCAACTAACGATTATTCTCCTCTATTAGTTGGCCGATTATTTTGATTGATTCATCAGATGGAAAAAAAAATGTGTTTACTTAAAGGAACACTCCAAGCTGAAAATCACCCCCCTTTTTTTTACTTTATATTAAACCTATTGCCCTAACTAGTCATTCAGTACATATATATATTTTTTTTAATGTTATACTTACCCTAAAAATTACACTTTTCCAACGGCGTTTTTTTTTTTTTAACTCTCCTCCCTATTCCGCTCCCGTCGTGTTAAAGTTGGAACTTGGCTTAAGGTTTACGTGCAAAGCACGCATGCGCGCCTATCACATAAACCAGCCAATCGGCTCATTCAACCGCGCATGCGCGGAGCAGCGCACATTCACGAGCGGCGAGGTGAGCTGAAGTTCACCCCGCCTGCTCGTCTAAAAACTTAGGCGAAGGAGGAGGAAACGGCAGCAGCTCCAGCTCCTTCTCCTGCGTGTTCCCGCGACTCTGCCGGAGTGGTGGGACGTCATCGCGCTTCTAGCGCGATGACATCCCAGCTTTGCCGAGGGTTCCAAAACGCGGGGACCTTGAAACCCGATCGGCTGATTGACAGCTGGGAGGGCGGAGTAAAGTCCACCGCTTCTCTCAGCAATATCAGCCGATCGGGAAAAGGTAGAAGGCTGGGGAAAAAAATGGGATACTTCAGGCAATATGACCACCTTAAAAAGCGATGGTGGTATAGTGGTGAGCATAGCTGCCTTCCAAGCAGTAGACCCGGGTTCGATTCCCGGCCAACGCAAGGTTTTGGTAGTCTCCCGACTCGACTATTGCAATAATCTCTTATCTGGCCTCCCTCTCTCCCGCCTCTCCCCCCTACAATCCATCCTGAACGCCTCCACCAGGCTAATTCACCTCACCCGCCGCTCTGTCTCTGCCGCTCCCCTCTGCGAGTCCCTTCACTGGCTCCCCATCCACTGCAGAATTAAGTTCAAAATCCTTATCCTTACCTACAAAACCCTCACTAACTCAGCTCCCCACTACCTGTCCTCACTAATCACCAAATACACCCCAGCCCGCTCCCGAAGGTCAAACAGTGACCTGCGCCTAGCTTCTCCCCGCATCACCTCTTCCCATGATAGACTGCAGGATTTCTCACGCGCAGCCCCCACTCTCTGGAATTCTCTCCCTCGTACTGTCAGACTTTCCCCTAACTTCTCTTCCTTCAAACGCTCCCTTAAAACGTTCCTATTTAGGGAAGCCTACCACCCAACTCACTGACGCAACCATCAATCACTCTCACCTTACAGTCCTCTCCTCCTGGTTCCAACCCCAACCCTCCCAGATTGTGAGTTCCTACGGGAATAGGGCCCTCATCTCCTCCTGTACGGTTTGTCAAATGTTGTTCAATGTATTGTAACCCTGTCTATACTGTGCCTATTGTACAGCGCTGCAGAATATGCTGGCGCTTTATAAAGAATAATAATAATAATAATTGCCTAGAGTATCCCTTTAAAAGGAATCTTATGGAATAACCACAACCCCCTCCCCCTTTTTTCAGAAGTAATTTGAGTAGCGTACGTAACTTTCGTACGTACATATCCAAATTGCGTATCTTGCGTACTTTTCACACAAGGTATGCGAGTGCTTGGTCAGAGGGATGGGTTGATGCTGCATGCGCAGCTTAAGGCCACGTTTGCTTTCTCAAATGAACGTGGCTACAAGCACTTGGTCATAGATGATGTCAGCATGAATTCGGGGTTAATAAGCTAAAGTGGTCAGGGTGCGTAGAGTGTTCCTTTTTTAAATAATTTCGTGAACAAACTTAGTGGGAGGAGGGACTGGAGGTGGAAGGGAGTGACTTTGCTCAGGTGACTTGCCCTGAGAGGGAGCAGGTATGGCAAAAGACAGGATCGGAGTGTGGGAGTGAGTTTGGGGAAAGGGACCAGACCAAAGAGGGTGTGGTTGGGTGGGGTGGTGGCACAGGACTCCAGCTTCAAGTAAGGATAAAACAGACATACAGCTCATTCACCCAGTGGCAGTATCCTATTGTTTGTGTTATAGTTATGCTACTGTTGTATACGCAATAAAAACAAACTGGTTGTGTCTGACCCAACCCTAGTACTAAATCATACCTAGTAAAGCAGCGGCGCGTCTTCTCCAATCAGCTCCGAAGCCGAGGTTATTTACGTATAACTTGGTCTAACTCTAAACAGTGTGTGCTGTACACAGGACAATTAATCGACACTGATAAATCGATAATGGGAATGGTTGACAACTATTTTAATCATCGATTTAGTTGTCGATTAATCGATTGGTCATTTCAGCCTTAATTCTGACATTAAAACCCTTTTCAGTAAACCATGGTTTTGAAAATGCAAACAAATGGCTTCAATCATTTTTGGTTTAAGCTCTTATGACAAATGCGTTTGACATTCCTGGAGACACTTCAAGTACCATAACGCACTGCAGACAGGTGTACATGTTCTGCTAAAGGAACACTAATAAATCTGTCCCCCTTTAGTGCCCTTAAATAGTTGGGCAGTTGCTGCTGACATAATCAGCCCAATTATTTTTCTGTGTTTTAGTTTAGGAGATTATACACACCTTTTCTCTCTTGGCACTTGCTGCTCCTTCCCATCGGCTCAGGAGCTTCCTAATTCGGAAGTCCTTGCAGCTTTTCTTCGCAATTTGCGTTTCTATGCAAGTTGTGTGGCGTATGTGCTGCATGTTGCTTCGGACTTGCACACTTTACGCAGAGCTGTTCCATGCCTCTCTCAGAATGCCCTTGGCTGTTGGTGGTCTGAGAGCAGGTGATGTCCGCATTCAGAGTGTGCTAACCTGATCAGTAACGCGGAAATTAAAAATCCTGGTGGCTGGCACGGACGGAAGAAACTCTTCAAGCATTCGCTCCAGATCGGTGCTGAAAGTGAGGGGGAGCTCTCCACACATCTTAGTCATTTTACATAGCCTGACCACTTTAGTTTTTTAGCGCATCCCTTTTAAATAGTACTCAATCTAAAGACCATGAAAAGCCACCAGGTGGCAGACGTGCATTGGGCTTGAACAGTATCACCAGATCCATAAACCAACACGTTTCATGTTTAGTAAAAAACAAACCTTGACGTGCTGGATGCATCATTTTGTATGGTCTAGACACCCCCCCCCCCCATAACCATGAAATGATCAGCAAAACAAAGATTATTTCTACTCTACGGGCAAATACCAATTAGAGAGGGAACTTGTTCTCCTTAAAGACATGTTTCAGACTCTGGACGCAAGTTGGTCTAAAGGGGACCTCCTCAACACTGACGTCTTATTATTAAAGTGCCTTATTCAGGAGGATTGGGCTTTTATTGAACTTGGAATGCCCCCTCCCCTCAGCTGTCAATTTGACACACAACAGTTTCCCCTTAAAGAGTAATATAGGGTATTTTTCAGTTTGCTGTTGATGCAACAGCTGTAATCAGAGTTTAAGATGGGAAATCAAACAGCTGTTTGGCGATTCCCTAGGGGGATCTTTAACCTCCCTGGCGGTCTGTTTTTTTTTTTTTTTTTTGTCAAAAAGCGCTCAATTTCTTAATTTTTATGCCCCCTTCCCCCTAGCGGTATCCTATGTTGGAAGTGGTAACTCCAAGCAACACTCGGGATGCAGCTGGATACATTACCTATCCCCGTGCTCCCTCGCTGATCCCTGCAGTCTCCTCCGGCGATCGCGACCCTCATACTTCCTGGTTCCCTCCTCGCGAGAAGGGAATCCAGGAAGTAAAACGCCGCGATTGCCGGAGGAGACTGCAGGGATCAGCGAGGGAACACAGGGAGAGGTAATGTATACAGCCCGAGTGTGTCTCCGTGTTACTGCTTTCAGCGGTGAAATTTAAACCCGAGAGACACTCGGGAAAACCGTCGGGGGTGGGGTGGGGTTTAATGTTTGTCATCATTGTCATAATAGTAAATTACTGTGGTTACTAAAATAATCACCTGGTGTGCTCTTGTAGGAATGTATTGGCTATTGATGCCCTGTGAGATAGATCTGATTGGGCGATCAACAGCGTATCTTGCTCTCAGCATCACTTCTAATGTGGATAGTGAGGTGAGACCCATGCGTGTCCTAGGTGTTGAAATGCTGCCAGCAGACAACATGAAACCCACCATATTAAAGAGAGCGTATTTGTTTAAATTTAATGCCCTGACCTATTATTCTGTCTCATTCGATTATTTCAATGTTTCAACAGAACAAAGTGAAACCATTGCAGGTTTTTCAATTTAAAAAAAAAAAATCTTTAAATTTAAAGTGAAATATTTTCTAGGTGGGTTGTGGACTGTCATGTGTGTTATTTTTTTTATTGGTTTAAAGGGGACTTAAGCAGAAAGGTTTGAGAACCGCTGGGGTACGGGATTTGCAGAGCTTTAAGACTTGACCTAACATTTCACACATCTTTCATAAGTCTCTCTGTTATAGACATATTGTACTGCAGGGTTAAATGCCTGAACATTATGTTAAAAACATAATTCGTCTTTTGTAAAGTAACATTTCCTGCTCTATTTCTAGTTTTTTGGGAAGGTAACCTTTGTTGCCCCCATCCAATTTTGTTTCCTCAAGGGATTTTCCATCTCAAAGTACATCTGATAGTCAATATACAGCAGAGGTTTTAATTGTTGTAGTGCACTCGTACCTGATAACGAAGTCTGCACACTTGTTAACAATCGTTTTTTCTTTTAATCACAGTGGGATACAGCAGGCCAGGAACGATTCCGAACTATAACATCCAGTTACTACAGAGGAGCCCACGGCATCATAGTTGTGTATGATGTTACAGACCAGGTAATATTACTTTTACTTTTTTGTAACCTTTCTTTGCAAAGGAGGGGGACCCGCTACATAAAGAAGCATGTGATGGTCAGTGCTGGTTTTACCCCGTGCTATGTATATAGGCTTTCATCAAACCAATATGGAATACACTTAATATCAGCCCTCCTCTTTAAATAAAATAACCTGTAATGTGCAGGATGATGCTATGGACAAGTATGCAGATCTGCTATACAGAACATTGTGAAACTATTCCAATATGTAAAATGTACTGGGACTCCTTTGTAGAGATGAAGAATTCTTACACCAAAACTATGCTTTAAAGGGATGCCCTTGGTCTATTTAACTCTTATGTGTAGGAGTTGCTCCTCCATTACCGTTGTGAAGCTTGAATATTCACATTTCCACAATTTCTTTTTCTCCCAGGAATCCTTCAACAATGTAAAGCAGTGGCTTCAGGAGATAGACCGTTATGCAAGTGAAAATGTTAACAAGTTGTTGGTAGGAAACAAATGTGACCTGACTACAAAGAAAGTAGTGGACTACACAACAGCAAAGGTGAGTTGACGTGTTCAAGCTGCACGTTCTTGGTGTTGCACCAAAAGCCAGCAGATTGTGAGGCATTAAAGATTTAATGGTTATCAAAACGTTGTCCCTTGGTTTCAAGAATGTTTGCTGTTTATTCACAAAGGGCTCCGTTGTGTTCTTCATAAAGTGGTAAAGGTTGCTCAGTTATAAATATGTATTTATGTAGGCATGTAACCCGAAAGGGACACTCTATTCATCCTGACCACTTTATAGTTTTAAAGTGGTCAGGATGTGAGGAGCGGGGGGTCCCCCCCAAATCTGGCAGAAAGGCTGGGTGAAGTGGAGGAGTTTCCTCTACCCCATCTAGTGTCATCAGCAGCCGGTATTTTTGAATTTCCCTGCTGGTCACCATTGACGTTGGCGCTGATAGACCAATTGCTGTAGCTAGTGGTCTCAGAGGCAGCTGATGGATCAGATCTGTGCTTTCATGCAGCTCCCATCAATTATTCTGCATAGGTGCTATGGAACTTGTGTATGTAAAGTGCGCAAGTCCCGCTGTGCAATTTGCAGCTCATACGCTACGTAAGATGCATAGGAGCACAAATTGCACAGAAAAGCTTCAGGCACTTCTGGTTTCGGGAGTCTGAGTCGAAGCTGCACGTGTCAAGAGACCAAAGGATAAAATCACCACCTGGATATGTTCGATTTAGAATTCTGCAAAGATTACAAAGTGGGGTGTCTGGTATGCAGCAGGGGAGCCACAAGACATATACCGTAGCAGCACTGGCAAGGGACATATTGCGCAGTTCCAGCATGTTTCTTGCCGGAACTTAATGTCCCTCACAGGCGCTAAGGAACATGCTGCAGTGCTGCCGGAACAATGAGGACCAAGCAGGAAAGTGAGTTTTAACCATGACCTAAAGGCCCTGAAAGCTTCAGTTCTCTGTATAAGGTTTGAGTGAGTCTCAACCTGCTTGTATAAATACAATACAATTTAAGTGTTTGAGTTGGGTGGTGTTTGCAAAGTGTTTTGGGAGTATTTGCTGGTTACAGGAGACCGCCTTGTATTTATTGGAGCCTCGTGTAAAAGCTGAATAATTGTTCTGAATATTTGTCTGGTACAGTAGCACTGGTTTGTGTAAGTAGTGACTTCTATGGAGGACGGAGCACTCGGGTTACTTAAAACAAATCCGTTTCATGAAAACGGAACCTTCTTGGGTTTTAGGTTTCTTTTTAATTCTATGTGTCGTTCTGGTTTCCTTCATGCAGGAATTTGCAGACTCTCTCGGAATCCCCTTTTTGGAAACGAGCGCAAAGAATGCGACAAATGTAGAGCAGGCCTTCATGACAATGGCTGCCGAAATCAAAAAGCGAATGGGACCCGGAGCAACATCTGGCGGCGCAGAAAAGTCAAACGTCAAAATCCAGAGCACTCCAGTCAAGCCGTCTGGCGGAGGTTGCTGCTAAAACGGCCTACCCACCACCCACCCCATTCCCTCACAGCAGTGAAATCTCAATCTGAACCTAAGTGACAAAACAAAATTGCCTGAATTGTACTGTATGTAGCCGCACTACAACAGAATCTTACAGTCTCCCCAAAGGTCAGCGATTGTAAAAACTCAATACTGACTTTTTTTTTATGCCCTTGACTCAAGACAGCTAACTTCATTTTCAGAATCGTTTAAACCTTTTTTTTTTTTTCTTCTTCTTACCAGTGTGTGCAGATTATTCCTCCATAATGTGTGTAACCCTTCGTTGCTTTACTAATATCAGATGGTCTCCCCCCTGTGCTTTAAGATACCGATAACTACCCTCCACAGCTCCCATTTTTTGGTGTTTGGCATGTTTAGCGGTTAGGTTTAGTCTTCTGAAGATGAAGTTCAGCCATTTTGTATCAAACAGCACAACAGTGTCTGTCCGTTTCCATGCATCAATAAAGTTTAGTGAGATGTTATATGTAAGATCTGATTTTTTTTTTTTTTAATTTTTTTTCCTTTTTTTTGGGCTAGTTCTTTCTTGTAGAGTTATAAATGGAAAGATTACACTATCTGACCGGCTCTCTTTGTTGGCGTAGGAGCCTCCGCGGTTGTTTTCGCAGCCTGTCGAAAGCTTCTCTGTCCAACATAAGCGTCCGAGTAGTTTCTTCATACTCTGCATATAATTTGTGGCTGCAGAACATTGTAATTTGTTGCACAATATGTAACAACAAACTGAAAAAATGTTTAATAAATATTGTACTTATTGGAAGTAATATCAAACCGTATGGTGATAAGTATTGTCTTTGTCTAGTAATGGGGGAAAAAATGAAGGTATTTTACGATCTGACACAGGCCGAGGCTGCACCCTGAGGAGTTTACAACCGGGTGTTTGTACACGAAACTAACAAGTGCTTGACTAACCCAATCGAATGCAACCACTATAATGCTTCAAACTTGTCTAATCGGTAAATTGAACAAGATGTAATTGTGACAAATCTACCTTAGTTGAACTGTACAATGGTTTGGTCCCCCCCCCCCCCCCATTTTAATTGTGCAGGAGGAGATCTGTATTTTTTTTTATTATTTAGTAACGATTCTGCAGAGGTGTTGAACAGTGCAAGTATGACGGTGACTAGTTATGCCATTGTGTTTACGCTGTTGCATTACATTAATTGTGGTCACGTAAAAAAATGCCAGCACACCACTTTATGCCAGTACTGAGCTTAAATGCTTACAGAATCATGACGTACAAGGTTGCAGCAGCGAGCTTGCATCTTCCTGGGGTGGTCTATAAAATTCCTGTATTGGGGAGGAGGGTGAGAATCTTGTATTTAACAGTGGCTTTCAACAGATTTGATGCTCATCATACTCCTGTCTCTTGTATGTAGCATTTAAACCGTCTATGGATGGCATATAATACTGCTAACTTATGCTATTTATACAGGATCAACGTTTGAAACCCATGTGTTTGTCTTAATGCAAATAAAACATGTAAACACTGAATGCGTAGTCGGCCCTCGTGACAAAACCGGCTAAGCCGCTCCACTACCTTTTCACTGTGTTACGACGTAGCATTTAAACATTGTACAAGATCCAGTGTCTAACTGGGTTTTATCGGTCGAGCTTCTGGTATGTATGGTCCAAATGTTCGTATGTGGCCGCTGTTCGCTATCAACAAGATTTGCTCCAGGGCACAGCCTGACGCTTGTGGTGGTTTTGATAGAAAAAGTTAACATGTTAGAGCTAGAATAATGCATATTTCATTGTTCACCCTGTGATAAACATTTAAACAGTTCCCTCGAGTTTCTTCTTTCAGTGATAGATTATATTTGCTGGAGCCTGGAAAAAAACAAAACTATCCATGCCTTTTGGCCAAAGAAATGGATGTGTATTCGGTAAACAGGCCATACTATGAGTGCAGTGTTTGCTTTGTTTCGGCACATCTGTCTGTTACTCCTAAACCTTTATTACCACAGATGAGACCTAATACTACCTCTGTTTATGCGAAGCCAGCGCACAGACTTCACGAATGTATGCTTTCCTTTTCAGTTTATCAAGTCACACTAAGAAATTTAGAACTTTATGTAGGAGCAACACATTGTTAATTGAATCCTTGAAACCGATTTGAAATTTAATGGATATAAACCCCCCCTCCCCCTGTAACTGTTCCCTTGAATAAACACTGGCTCACAGAGCATGGTGATGTCCAGGCTGATAGTATGTGAACAACCCAGTAGTTGCTGATGCAACTTTGGATTTAACTTGTGCATCACTGACATTTGTTTTCAAAGTGGCAAAGGTTGCACTGAAAATTCACTGGAAACGCCCTGCATTTTCAGAGTTGCAACTTTGACCAACAGTGGCAGCACCTTAACCCCTTACATGTAATGGGACAAGCCCTGACACCGAAAGCGAACAACAAAACGGTGTTTAGGGTAATGACAATGTGGGAAATTAACTATTGAAATCGGAGCTCAAGAGCTTCCATGTTTCTACTAAAATTTAAACCTACTGGGTTAGCTTCCACACCTTGTGTAAGCCTAGAGTTGGTTGGTTTACAGGAGGCTTTGAATCAAGACAAGGATGTCAAACCTATGCCCCCCCCCCCTACCATATGTTGATGGCTACAATTCATGCTTTCAATATAGTAGATGGCCAGGGAATTATAGTTGAACACCGGGGGTGGGGGGCATAGTTTGACAGCCTTGATCTAGTTTCTTTTCAATCTAGAGGTGAATTGGCATGCCATATCAGCTGGTGTATGCGGCTGCTGTACGCCGTCCAATAGGATAAATACAATGTGCATGGATTGGCTTTGTGCTGACCATAGTGCATAAGGAGGGTTTTAGTTAATGGTTCACTGCAGAAATAATGCATGTCATTCCGGTACTAGAATCTCTTTAGTCTGTAGTTGACCTTTTCCAGTAGGTTGGACATTGTGTGCAAAGTTTTTAAGATCCATCAGTTAACCAGAAACTAGACTTGGATTTGATAGGTTTTCAGTCTGTTGCATTGCCTTAACTACTGTAAACAAGGGCTTCTTTTTCTAGATCTTCGGTAACATTAAAAGCAATCTACGCGTTCAGTCTTGGAACCCAAAGTTTCATATATGGAGCTGATCTGCGATGACTCCCCTTAGCCAGAATTCCAGGCGCAGCATTATTTACTGAGTAAGCGATTGCAGATATTACAAAATAGTTTTCAATGCTGGACAAAGTGGTTACCAATCACCTGAGGGAACCCCCCACTCCCCCCATCCCCCTTTAGAGCTCCATGGCCAAGCAGCAGAAATACTAATTTAAGACATTCCGTTTAACAAAACAATCATAGGCACATCCAACCCATCGTAAGTCAAACGTGTTTAATGGTTGAAATTGTAAACTTGCATTCTATATGCTGCACCGTGACAGCTATGACAGACGCAATAGATATAGAACAAGCCCATTTAACAGATCAAATCCTAACTCAATCAGCACTAGCATAAAAGTCATGATCCCCACTGATTACAGTAAATATGTAGAGAAGTACTGTTGAATAGCTGGCTTTTCCTGTAATGACAGCCTCAAAACGCACACAAATGATAAACTATAACATTCCAGCTTCATAATGGCCACACAAGATTCTTCTATTTGTCCTCCGCAATATCGTCTTCAGCTCTTACAACCTGTGGAGTGGGCAGAAAGAAATATTGGTACTGGAGATTTGTCATTACTCACATAAATGTCAGGACGTATGAATTTCCCCCATTACAAACTGACATTGCAGGGGGCTCTAGCAATTAAAGCATGCTGCTAGCAATCAGCCTCCCACAAAAGTGATGGTCATCAATGTCATCACAGATGGTTTTGTAAAGGCTGAACATGGGTAAGCCAATGATGCAGAGAATCTTTATTTTACAGGTATTTCAGGTTTTTTTTTTGGTCTTTTGAATATACCCTGGAATCTACCAAGCTGTCCATCTGTATACTAGCGTTCATACAGACAGGGGAGATCTTAAACCACATTGGACATACACCACCCCAAAACCAAGCATTGTCTGCCATCACTGTTTGTCCTTCTCCCTTTCCTTAGACTGTAAACAAGGCTAGGGACTTCCTTGCAACTGAATGTGCTTGTAAAACCTGTTATCTATTGTTTCATGTACTGTTTCACCTCTGTATACAAATGTCTAATAAAACTATCAAAACTGGTCCTATATTTTATTTTTTTTTCCCCCCTTTAGCCCCATGTACTTTCACATACGAGGGAGAGGGACTTCTAGACAAGTGCCTTCAAAAGGCAAAATATATTTATGACCAAACCTAATTTTAAACTAGAGATGTCATAAACTGGCCCTCTTGATGTTGATGGGGTTTGTTACCCAGAAAGATAAAGGATTTTACCAGGAAGGATACATTGATTTCTCTCGTTTTCAAGTATGTCCTCAATTGCAATATGGTCAAAACCATGGAAGTGGTTTCAGAAATAGCAGGTGTGCCCTAACCTACCTTAAACGCTCCTGTAACGTAATCGCTCTCCCCCCCCCCCAACAGGAGGAGGTATTTGACTAAATCGAGGGGAGAGGCACAAGAGCGGGTCTTTATAGTTTTGAGTGTAAGCCTTCAAGAATAGGCTGTTGTGACCACACATACTAAACCCGTTCCTGCAATGTTCACATATTGCGCATGCACAATAAACCAATTACTCCACACTACCTGAGTATTAAAGCTATGGCAAATATTGGGCCAAACCATTAAAATAGGTGCTGTTAAGGAGACCGCAGTGTTCAGATCTAACAGTCTGCTCATTTCTGCAACATGTCTTTGTTCCTTCAATTGGATGAAGCATTGCCAACCAAGTGCAGCACTACATCTAGATACTGACATTATGGGTTCTTTCTGCATGGGGGGGGGGGGGGCGCAATCATTTCTAAATTAACCATACTTTTGTCTCCTAAAGCACAGCTAGGCTGATCCATCCATCTCTGGCTGGGCCAACATTCAATATTGACATTGATTCAGTCTAAACGGGTATTTAGTGACCCCGAATAAGACTAGCACAGCCTTTAGGCATGTCTTTGGTACACAAGTAATACTTAAAAGGGACACTGCATGTAGTGACTGCTCAACTTTATCCGAGCGGTCACACAAAGGGCTGAATCAGCCTTTCAAATGCAGGGGCTTAGTCATGCGCAAAACTGGAACGCTGGGCTCAGGTTCTAGGGCTTCAAGGATATAGGTCCAATTGATGGACTAGAGACTTTGGATGGAACTGGTTCCCAAAAGGTCCAGATTGCCAGGGATCTGAGGGGATTAGTCCCATTCAGAAACTGAGGGATGTAGGCATTTGGAGCACTGTGGCCATGGTGCATAGTGTCCCTTTAAGCAGCACAGGGTAATACTGATATTTATTTTTTTTCCCCATGGATTAAGTTCTCCCTTCTCTACTTTAAGATTACTATTATATGCATTTACATATAACACTATCCTCCCATTGTTCCTCAATCTTTCATAAATGCATGCCCTTCCCACCCCGAGCCTTACCTGCATAATTCAGCACACGTCCATTTCTCACATGTCCCCACCTCTAGTCTCTCTATACCTACATGTCAACAGCCACATTCTGAAGCCCATTTATATGCTATGGGTTACCATGAAGTGACATTTGGGGCCCACAATTCATGCCACTGGTATCACAGGTATATTCGGTACATGTGGCATTATAGGCAACTGGGGATAACTGTAAACTGAAGTGCTGCCTGATCTATAGTCAAAGCCTTGTAAATATTACGATTCTGCTCATGAAAATAAGAACCCCCCCGGTTTGGCAAAGGAAAAGCTATGCAGAAAAATCTGTTTCGCACCTATTACTCAACAGGGTGGCTGCATAGACTAGAAGTATCCAGCCTGCTTCATGTATAAAACACAAGAAAAAAGGTTGGCATTTGTGCTCGCCCCTGTAGCTCCATGCGAGACAAAACACAGAGGTTTTGGTTTACTTAAATGTTCCTGCAGAACTTTTCTAGTGTTTTCTTTTTAATCCCAAAGTGGAATTGGTCCTGTTGAGGGTACAAATAGAACCCCATTAGTCTGCCTCTTGGCTGATAAGCAGCATGAGCATATGTAGCTGCTTAGAAAAGCAGCTCTTGGTTTCATTTGGTTAGGACCCACCTGAACAGAGGTGCAGTGACGTAGAGGGTGGGCTTTCACTTCAATGGCCATTCAAGTAAACAAAAACCTGTTTTGTTTCACATGGAGCTACAGTGGGTGAGCATAAATAAGAAAAAGATTTGTTTTATAAAGGAAAAGCTATGCCACACCCCCAACTATGGTTGATCGACATCTAAAGTTTGCTTACGACTAGTGCATATTTTCTTAATTCCAGAGTTCCCTAACCCCATAGTGTACAACGTCTATTCCCGCACGAGGGGCACGCGTGATCCTTAATCAGGTTGCATTCCTGTTACGCTTTCACGGCCACACTTACCTAGCTTAAGTTACTTTTCCTCCTCGAGCCATCATCGGTGATGGTATCCATAGCGTCCAGGACTGAAGTGTACAGACATTCTGCGTGTCTGTCGAGGTCTCCCGATTGTTTGGAGATTAATGAAAGAGTCTCCTTTAGGGCTAGTACAAGGACACAGAAAAAATGCTAAGGGTTAGAGGTAATGCATGTCATTAACGCCTCATAGTTACATAGTTACATAGGCTGAAAAAAGACATGCGTCCATCGGGTTCAGCCTCTCCCACATAACCTACTGCTGTTGATCCAAAAGAAGGCAAAAAACCCAGTCTGAAATGCTTGCCAATATGCAACATACTGGGAAAAATTCCTTCTGGACCCCAGAATGGCAGTCAGATTTCTCCTTGGATCAAGAAGCTTTTACCCACATATTAAATATTATAACCCTTAATATTCTGTGTCTGCAGGAAGTCATCCAGTCGTTTTTTAAAAGTCTGTACAGACTCTGACCCAACCACCTCAACAGGCAGAGAATTCCACAGCTTTATTGTTCTCACCGTAAAATAACCCTTCCTATGCTTTAAGCTAAATTTTCTTTCCCAGTCTAAATGGATGACCCCTTGTCCTATGTATAGTCCTGTTAATGAATAGGTTATCAGACAATGGTTGATAATGGCCCCGTATATATTTATATAAGGTTATCAGATCCCCTCTAAGGCGCCTTTTCTCTAAACTAAACAGGTTTAAGCTTGTTAGTCTTTCCTCATAACTTAACCCTTCCATCCCCTTATTAATTTAGTTGCCCGTCTCTGCACTTTTTCTAGCGATATAATATCTTTTTTTAGACAGGTGCCCAAAATTGCACGGCATATTCAAGGTGCGGCCTGACCATTGATTTATACAGAGGCAAAATTATGTTTTCATCCCGTGAGTGAACTCCCCTTTTAATGCATGCCAGTACTTTGCTGGCCTTGGCGGCTGCTGTTTGACATTGCACATTGTTACTTAGTTTGAAGTCTGATTGTTCCCAAATCCTTCTCCTGTTTGGATTTCCCTAACTCCGTACCATTTAGGGTATAAATTACTTGTGTGTTCTTCACTCCAAAGTGCATAACTTTACATTTATCTAGATTAAATTTCATCTGCCATTTAAGTGCCCAGTCCCCCAATCTATCTAAATCCCTCTGCAGCGAAGTAACATCCTGCTCACATTGTATTACTTTTCCTAGCTTTGTGTCATCTGCAAACACTGATACATGACTTTCAATGCCTATCTCAAGGTCATTTATAAATAAATGGTATTGTGGCCGAAAGGCAACTGAACAGTGAAATTCAGCGTACGGTTACCTTTCCTGCCTATTCAGAGAGCAGGTAGTTCGCCAAATGTTGGCGAAGTGCCTGCACATACGGTGCCTGTTCAATACCCATAGAGAAGCAATGCTTTGTCTATTCAGAGAACACAAAACAGCAAGGAAAAGCTGCCGAATTGCCCTGCTGTTCGGTGGTTTCATGCGGCAGATTTATTCAGGCGACTCCCATAGGCTTCGATGTTAAAAATATTCCCGTTTTAATCCAATATCTAATAAACCGTTTATTATATTCTGCAGTTAAAGTCTCTAGATTTTTTTGGATCTTTTAGGCATTTTTCGGGATTTTTTTGCAAACTTTTTAATGTTTTCTGTAACAGCCCTTTTTATTATTCATTGGATCTTATATGTAAATTTCAGACATTTTTGTTCTGTAGTTTCTTTGCAAACAGTATTTCACTTTTCAAACATTCGAGCGTACTGTTTTTTTCTCACTCCATTCGTTTGCGGTGTCAGGTTTTTCCGGCGGCTGCTCGAGTTTCTCTGGCAGGGTTAATCCAGATGTTTTTGCTGGTTTCAGTGTACGTTCGTCGGGTTTTCCTTGCACTACGGCGGCCATGTGATGCTTGCGGAATACACCGCAGGGTCGCCGAAATGGGATTGCCAAATCACACCGAATTGAAGAGAACTCAAGAGATTCTCTTTGAATGTTTGTGTATATTTGCAGGGTTATTCAAACACTCACTGCTGGTTTAGTGCCATACAGGTGGAGTTGCTGACGTTTTACCCAGCTTGCTTACAGGGGGTACATGTTTGTCAGGGAATAGATTAGTAGAATTGGTCAATATCCCTTCTCGCCGGCAGCAGAGTGAGACTGGGAGCAAATAGTTCCTAGTGAGCTAGCGCCAGGACGAGCAATGCGTCAAGGAGTCCTATGGACTTCAGGAGCTGATACATGCAAAAGCGCTCCACGCCGAAGTATCAGGTTGCAATTCCTTCCAGGGCTAGGTGAGAATTCAGCACCTACCTCGGAATAGGAACGCAAAAAGGGAGACGGTAGGAAAAAATCTGGAGGGAAAGATTGTTTTACTTCGTCTCCCTTTTTGTGTCAGCCGTCGAACAGGGCCCCCGAGTCCGTACATCAATGATACCACACATCCAATTTTATACTGATAGGAACCAATACAAGGTTAAAGCAAGGAAATTGTATGTGCCTTCTCCAGGCTTAGAACTGCACAGACCACGAGGCAGCCCCGTTCAGGGTTATTCACAGAAAGGTGAAACTCCGTTGAATTGGCAGCAGAAGAGAACAATCTAGACCAAATAGAATTATTCTGGTTTGGCTATTTTGACCTAGAATTTTCACTTCTCCAGTCATTCTCCTGAGTTTCACCTTTTTTTTTTGGAATAGACCTGTTTGTGTTTTGTACACAGGACTTTACAAAAAAGTGGAAAAAAAATGGAAACAAATTAATGATCAAAGAAAACGAAAAATACAATCACTATTTTGATGAATCAAAACGGAGTAGTACTAATACTCCTAGACCACGAGTGGTCATTTTCTATACAAAGGAAACACTTTTTTTTGTCGGCAATGTCATTAGACAGGTTTAAAGCATTGTAAATTGAGTGGTCACAGTGTCCGAATCTTCCTGGTTTCTCTCCTCCTCCTGGGGGACTCTTGGAAGGCAGAGGCTTAGTTCCTCCCAGAAGTTGATCAGCAAGAGCTGACCTTAGACCAGAAAGCAGTACTTAGAGCCTTTGGAGGGAACTGGGTCTCAAAAGTGTACTGACAACGCGATCCATTGGATTGGATGGACCCGTCCTGCAGCGTCCACCCCCCCAAGTCAAGTGACATGCAGCTTGCAGGAAGTAGGCAGCATGTCACATTTGGAGGATTGCAAAGGCAGCCCAGTGCTGGATTCCCAGTAGGGAAAATTATCTGAAGTGGGGTGTCAATATTTAACCCCTGCTACCTCTCTACCATTTTATGCCTCGTTTCGGCTCGTGCTGAGCCCTTCTCAAAGTGTGACGGCGAGCTACAGGCTCTTTATTGATTTTATAAAATGTACATAGCTCGAAACTGGTTTCAATTATTCATATATGAAATTCAGAGCTGCTCAGAGGCTTGAGCTAAAGTGCAAATGCTCATCTGGACATCTGTTACGGTGTTGCTCACTTTGTGGATTAAAAATGACTGTTGTGCGCTCTGCGAAAAAGGCTTTGCAGTGCAGCTTCTCCTGTGGCTCTTCAGAGTTTATTTTAGTGAAATATCATGTTGCAACATGGGCAAACGCCAACACTATGTGAGTAAGCCCTATATAGTGTAATCTCCTAAAAATTAATTCCATCAGACAACACGACAAAAAAAAATCCTATACACTATCCCAGTATGACTAGATGGAAATCTACAGATATGATGATCCTTACCCTCTCCTACTAAAGCAGAATTCGAACAGGTGTTGCATCATGTGAACATGAGTGGGCGACAGCTAAATTATACACGGCGACTAAAATAGCCATGCGATACGGAGCAGGAGAAAACTGAAAATACCACGAGAAAAGGAAAAGCCCCAAAAGAAGAGTAAGATCAGTAAATTGCTCGTTACAATAACCAAAATAATGTTACACATTTACTCTGTATGTAGCAGGACAGGCCCTGATAGTTGCATGGAGACTGGAATTGTTGCTTTTGAATCCTACTCGTGCATTCCTAGAGGTCCTAGACAACCAATGCACAAGCAGGAGGTATGTTATCAGGCTGAAAAGTGTCACCTTGAGCCCTTCAAGATTTAGGATGAGCCTCCCTAAAGCTTGGCTACCACCTAGGGAGAGAGTCAAACTATTTTAATTAGCACTTGCATAGTGAAGATGCTTGGGAACCTGCCTGGGCATTGGGAGGAACCTGCCTGAGCATTGGGAGGAACCTGCCTGGGCATTGGAAGGAACCTCAGAAACCTAGGGGGTTATTCAATACCAAACTGGCAAAAAAAGGAAAAAAAAAAAATAAAAAAATAAAAAAAAAAATCGCCATGCTTGTAACACACTGGCATTTCCCCAAAAATCCAAACTGCGGCAGGAGAGGCTTCACTGTGAATCCTCTCCAGTGACTGTGGATGTTACTTTTGTGAAATGCTAGTGTGTGTCAGAGTTACAAAAATTTGACAAACACCGGGGCATATTGAATACACAAAGCTAACCTATACAGATAGTATGTGTGTGTTATATATATATATCTCTCTATATATATCTATCTATCTTTGATTACTGCAAAAGAGTTAATGTTTTATGGTTTCAGTTAACACACATCATTCATAAGGTAACCCAGGAATGCTGGTCCTTGAGACTGAATGTACTGTATATCTCTCTAGCATTCAGTCTCAAGGACTTTCCTTATGAATGATATGGGAGATATATATATATATATATATATATATATATACACACACTGCTCAAAAAAAATAAAGGGAACACAAAAATAAGACATCCTAGATCTGAATGAAATATTCTTATTAAATACTGTGGTCGTTACATAGTTGAATGTGCTGACAACAAAATCACACAAACATTATCAATGGAAATCAAATTGAGCGACCCATGGAGGTCTGGATTTGGAGTTACACTCAAAATTAAAGTGGAAAACAACACTACAGGCTGATCCAACTTTGATGTAATGTCCTTCAAACAAGTCAAAATGAGGCTCAGTGTGTGTGGCCTCCACGTGCCTGTATGACCTCCCTACAACACCTGGGCATGCTCCTGATGAGGTGGCGAATGGTCTCCTGAGGGATCTGCTCCCACACCTGGACTAAAGCATCCCCCAACTCCTGGACAGTCTGTGGCGCAACATGGCGTTGGTGGATGGAGCGAGACATGATGTGCTCAATTGGATTCAGGTCTGGGGAACGGGCGAGCCAGTCCATAGCATCAATGCCTTCATCTTGCAAGAACTGCTGACACACTCCAGCCACATGAGGTCTAGCGTTGTCTTGCATTAGGAGGAACCCAGGGCCAACCGCACCAGCATATGGTCTCACAAGTGGTCTGAGGATCTCATCTTGGTACCTAATGGCAGTCAGGCTACCTCTGGCAAGCACATGGAGGGCTGTGCGGCCCCCTAAAGAAATGCCACCCCACACCATTACTGACCCACTGCCAAACTGGTCATGCTGGACGATGTTGCAGCAAAACGTTCTCCATGGCTTCTCCACACCCTGTCACGTCTGTCACGTCTGTCACATGTGCTCAGTGTGAACCTGCTTTCATCTGTGAAGAGCACACGGCACCAGTGGCGAAGCTGCCAATCTTGGTGTTCTCTGGCAAATGCCAAACGTCCTGCACGGTGTTGGGCTGTAAGCACAACCCCCACCTGTGGACGTTGGGCCCCCATACCACCCTCATGGAGTCGGTTTCTGACCGTTTGAGCAGCCACATGCACATTTGTGGCCCGCTGGAGGTAATTTTGCAGGGCTCTGGCAGTGCTCCTCCTCTCCCTCCTTGCACAAAGGTGGAGATAGCGGTCCTGCTGCTGAGTTGTTGCCCTCCTACGGCCTCCTCCACGTCTCCTGATGTACTGGCCTGTCTCCTGGTAGCGCCTCCATGTTCTGGACACTACGCTGACAGACACAGCAAACCTTCTTGCCACAGCTCGCATTGATGTGCCATCCTGGATGAGCTGCACTACCTGAGCCACTTGTGTGGGTTGTAGACTCCGTCTCATGCTACCACTAGAGTGACAGCACCGCCAGCATTCAAATGTGACCAAACCATCAGCCAGAAAGCATAGGAACTGAGAAGTGGTCTGTGGTCACCACCTGCAGAACCACTCCTTTATTGGGGAGGTCTTGCTACCTGCCTATGCTTCCCACCTATTGTCTATTCCATTTGCACAACAGCATGTGGACTGGATTGTCAAATCAGTGTTGCTACCTAAGTGGACAATTTGATTTCACAGACGTGTGATTGACTTGGAGTTACATTGTGTTGTTTAAGTGTTCCCTTTATTTTTTTTGAGCGGTGTATATTTGTTGTGGAGGGCAAAAATATAAGATTGAAAGCCTCCACACAGCAAATAATAAAGTTTTATAGTTGCAGAAGACATTTACACATCCGTGCAATTCAGAGAACTGCTTACAGAGCCTAAGTGCTATATTCCCCATATGCAGCAAAGAACTCTGTGTAGGATATGCAAATGAAGTCCCCAACTTCTCACTTTTTTCTGCATCTAGGGTCTGTAATAACAGAACCCTCCTTACCAGTACTGTGCTATACTGGATTGCTTTTTTTTTTTGTTAGGTTATGCCACCAGTCACAGCCACTCCTATACAGCTGTTATTACAGACCCTAAATGCAACAAAAGTGAGACTGTGCATATGGGGAATGTAGCACAAGAGATCTGTAAGCAGTTCTCTGAATTGCTGGGATGTGTGAAGGTTATATATGTTACAGTTAAAGTCCGAAGTGCGGTTAATCCTAGGATCACCCGGGTAATCCTGTCATTACCCAGGCGTCATTAGCAAAAGTCCGAAGTGAAATTAAATTTCGGACTTTACCCGGGTAATCTGCAAAGTATCCAGAGGCCTCTGGGTAGTCCGGTTTTCTGCTCTCTTAACCGGGTAATTCGCACATTACCCTAGTGTTGCTGGATAAAGTGTCATGTGCAACGACCCAGGTGAAGCTGTGGATAGTCCTCAGATTACCCGGATGAAGCTTCAGATTTGCACATTATCTGGGTAAAGCGCAAATTTTTCAGCTCTTCCAGACTGTTACCCAAGGGCTGTTGGTTAGTCCTAAAATTACCCGGGTAAAGTCTGAAATTAAAATTTTTTTGCAGCTTTACCCAGCGGTTTTGGGTAATGTCAGGATTACCCGGGTAATCCTAGGATTAACCGCACTTCGGGCTTTATAACATATACACAGAAATCCCAGGAGATGCACTCAGGGACTTAAGTAACAACTTTATAAAATCATTAAAAAAAATAGCCTGTAGCCTGACGTGTCGGCTCGTGCTGAGCCTTTATTAAGGTGTGACGTCGAGCTACAAGCTCTTTAACCCCCCCCCCCTCACAGTTTTACTGAGTGTGTCTCAGGGTTAAATTTCACCGCCGAGAGCGGTAACCCCGAGCCACACTTGGGCTGGATACATTATCTCTCCCTGCGCTCCCTCGCTGATCCCTGCAGTCTCCTCCGGCGATCGCAGCGTTTTACTTCCTGGATTCCTTCTCACAAGGAGGGAACCAGGAAGTATGAAGGTCGCGATCGCCAGAGGAGGCATCGAGGAAGCGCAGGGAGAGGTGATGTATCCAGCGGCATCCCAAGTGTTGCTCGGGGTTACCGCTTTCAACCTAGGAATTTAACCCAGAGCCACACTCCGGATACTGCTTGGGGGGGGGGGAAGAGAGATATAAAAAAATAGACCACTTTTAGACAGGAAATTTAAAAAAAAAACAGATCGCCAGGGAGGTTAATGATTTTATAAAACTTAGATTCCCTGAGTGCATCGTGTGTGTGTGTGTGTGTGTGTGTGTGTGTGTGTGTGTGTGTGTGTGTGTGTGTGTGTGTGTGTGTGTGTGTGTGTGTGTGTGTGTGTGTGTGTGTGTGTGTGTGTGTGTGTTTATTACGCACACACTATTAATACTCGGTGTCCCTTTCTATTTTGTTGATAAAGAGTTTTTAAACCATCATTCAAAGAATATTTCCAATGGAGCCTTATCCCCTTTTGTATAAATAGGTATAATGTGCCGTTCTTTGCATGACTTTCTAACCTTTTTGTTAGAGGGTTTTTTTTTTTCTATAATTAACTCAAAAAATTATAGCGTTTTCTAACCATTCAAACATAAAGTGCCTGTTCACAAAAGTGACTATTGTCTGAGTGTGCTTGGACCTGGGCTTTGGGACTGGGTATTTCGAGTTGTATGACGCTGAATATAGAAGCTCTGGGGCTATATCTCTGTGAAAGGTGTCCGTTCCAGCTAGGCCGGTTTATTTTTTTTTGCCCTTACCTACTAGATTTAAGAATCTAAGATCCTGGTAACTGGTGGATGGTCAGAAAACATTATTTACAAGAGCTTACCAGAGGAATTGACAGACATATATTTTAGCAGTAGCTCTCCATCCTTTATTACATTGTCAGCCAGTGTCTGGTGTCCTGCAACGTCTTTCTTAAACCTCTGCAAGGGAAGAAAAGAGAAGAAGCACAGGGAATTAAACGCAACATCCTCAGGACCCCTCAGGACCTGGGTCTGACTCCCAAACTAATTTTTACTTTAAAAAAAAAAAAAATGACAGCTATTTCTCATAGGAAAAAACCTAGGGACTTCAGCATCTGAAGAAAACCCCGTAGGTCTAATGAATAAACCAATCGGGTACTGAAAACGCCAAAAAACGGAATGATGACTCTTTAAATGAATAAAACTTTTATTCCCAAATAAATTATCAATAGATAAAAAGCCCAACGCGTTTTGTCTATAGAAAAGACTTCCTCAAGGGCAATAGTAATATACAATGCATCAAAATAAAATTCTCCTGGGAACCACTTCAGCGCTTCAATTTTAAGATGATTGATTATCCCTTCTCCTATCACCCACTGCTTCTTTTTTTTGTAGCCATTTCTCATAGTTAGTGCAAACAATCCCGCCCTGATCACTGTTGTGCTACCTCACCTATTAACCCCTAAAGGACCAAGGGTCTATATAGTCAGTGCATTTATAAACTGTTCCTTCATTGGTCCTTAAGGGTTAAAGTCCCAGAGGAATATATATTTCACTAATATCATTATGTAATTCTACAATAAAAAGAAGCAGTGGAGGGACAAATAGACCCTAGGGTATCAAACAAATTAAGTCTTTGGCACCAAACATATTTTGGGCCACTGGCGTCGCAACGTGGGGGCGGGGCCCGCACCAGGTGACACCCGCCCTTAGGGTGACAACGTCACCCTAAGGGCGGGTGTCTCACCCTGCGACGCAGTGTTCGACTCCCTGCGAGCGTCCGAAGCTATGGAGCTTCGGCGCTCGCCTGGGGAAACCACATCACCAGCCGAGTTCTCGCGAGATCGCGGCTGGTCACGTGGCTCCCCCAGGCGAGCGCCCAAGCTCCATGCCGCCGGACGCTCAGAGGGAGCTGCACACGGGGGGGCGGCAGGAGGTGAGCTGGGGCCTGGGGGCAGTAGATCCATGAGAGGAGCTGGGGCAGTAGATCCATGAGAGGAGCTGGGGCAGTAGATCCATGAGAGGAGCTGGGGCAGTAGATCCATGAGAGGAGCTGGGGCAGTAGATCCATGAGAGGAGCTGGGGCAGTAGATCCATGAGAGGCAGTGGCGTAGCGTGGGGGGGGGGCTGGGGGGCCGTGGCCCCGGGCGCAGTTTTGTTAGGGGCGCATTTGCGCCCCTAAAACTGGCCCGGGGGTTGAGGGGACCCAGATGCCGGGCAGCGTGGGAGTGCCTGCCCGGTCCTGAAGAGTCCGTCCTGTTAAAGGGAAGCGGCTGCGTGCAGGCGCAGGTCACGTGGTCCGGCTAATCAGGTGGTACTGAGTCTCTGTACCACCTGACTGGCCGGACCGCGTGACGCGCTGCGCGCACGCCACGCAGCCGCATCCCCTTCAACAGGACGGACTCTTCAGGACCGGGCAGGCACTCCGGCGCTGCCGGCATCTGGGTCCCCTCAACCCCTGCCGGAGCTGGAGCAATATCCAGGTGAGAGCTGGGGCAAATCCATGTGTGAGCGGGGGGCAAATCCATGTGTGAGCTGGGGGCAAATCCATGTGTGAGCTGGGGGCAAATCCATGTGTGAGCTGGGGGCAAATCCATGTGTGAGCTGGGGGCAAATCCATGTGTAGCTGGGGCAAATCCATGAGCTGGGGGCAAATCCATGAGCTGGGGGCAAATCCATGAGCTGGGGGCAAATCCATGTGTGAGCTGGGGGCAAATCCATGTGTGAGCTGGGGCAAATCCATGTGTGAGCTGGGGCAAATCCATGTGTGAGCTGGGGGCAAATCCATGTGTGAGCTGGGGGCAAATCCATGTGTGAGCTGGGGCAAATCCATGAGCTGGGGGCAAATCCATGAGCTGGGGCAAATCCATGAGCTGGGGCAAATCCATGAGCTGGGGCAAATCCATGAGCTGGGGCAAATCCATGAGCTGGGGCAAATCCATGAGCTGGGGGCAAATCCATGAGCTGGGGCAAATCCATGTGCTGGGGCAAATCCATGTGCTGGGGCAAATCCATGTGCTGGGGCAAATCCATGTGCTGGGGAAAATCCATGTGCTGGGGAAAATCCATGCTGGGGAAAATCCATGTGCTGGGGCAAATCCATGAGCTGGGGGCAAATCCATGAGCTGGGGCAAATCCATGAGCTGGGGGCAAATCCATGAGCTGGGGGCAAATCCATGAGCTGGGGGCAAATCCATGAGCTGGGGCAAATCCATGTGTGAGCTGGGGGCAAATCCATGTGTGAGCTGGGGCAAATCCATGTGTGAGCTGGGGCAAATCCATGTGAGCTGGGGCAAATCCATGTGTGAGCTGGGGCAAATCCATGTGTGAGCTGGGGCAAATCCATGTGTGAGCTGGGGCAAATCCATGTGTGAGCTGGGGCAAATCCATGTGTGAGCTGGGGCAAATCCATGTGTGAGCTGGGGCAAATCCATGTGTGAGCTGGGGCAAATCCATGTGTGAGCTGGGGCAAATCCATGTGTGAGCTGGGGCAAATCCATGTGTGAGCTGGGGCAAATCCATGAGCTGGGGCAAATCCATGTGTGAGCTGGGGCAAATCCATGAGCTGGGGCAAATCCATGTGTGAGCTGGGGCAAATCCATGTGTGAGCTGGGGCAAATCCATGTGTGAGCTGGGGCAAATCCATGTGTGAGCTGGGGCAAATCCATGTGTGAGCTGGGGCAAATCCATGTGTGAGCTGGGGCAAATCCATGTGTGAGCTGGGGCAAATCCATGTGTGAGCTGGGGCAAATCCATGTGTGAGCTGGGGCAAATCCATGAGCTGGGGCAAATCCATGTGTGAGCTGGGGCAAATCCATGAGCTGGGGCAAATCCATGTGTGAGCTGGGGCAAATCCATGTGTGAGCTGGGGCAAATCCATGAGCTGGGGCAAATCCATGTGTGAGCTGGGGCAAATCCATGTGTGAGCTGGGGCAAATCCATGTGTGAGCTGGGGCAAATCCATGTGTGAGCTGGGGCAAATCCATGTGTGAGCTGGGGCAAATCCATGTGTGAGCTGGGGCAAATCCATGTGTGAGCTGGGGCAAATCCATGTGTGAGCTGGGGCAAATCCATGTGTGAGCTGGGGCAAATCCATGTGTGAGCTGGGGCAAATCCATGTGTGAACTGGGGCAAATCCATGTGTGAGCTGGGGCAAATTCATGAGCTGGGGCAAATCCATGAGCTGGGGGCAAATCCATGAGCTGGGGGCAAATCCATGAGCTGGGGGCAAATCCATGAGCTGGGGCAAATCCATGAGCTGGGGCAAATCCATGAGCTGGGGCAAATCCATGAGCTGGGGGCAAATCCATGTGAGAGCTGGGGCAAATCCATGTGAGAGCTGGGGCAAATCCATGTGAGAGCTGGGGCAAATCCATGTGAGAGCTGGGGCAAATCCATGTGAGAGCTGGGGCAATATCGATAACGTGTCCACAGGTGGGGGCGCACAATTCTTGGCTGGCCCCGGGCGCTGAAAACCCACGCTACGCCACTGATGAGAGGAGCTGGGGCAGTAGATCCATGAGAGGAGCTGGGGCAGTAGATCCATGAGAGGAGCTGGGGCAGTAGATCCATGAGAGGAGCTGGGGCAGTAGATCCATGAGAGGAGCTGGGGCAGTAGATCCATGAGAGGAGCTGGGGCAGTAGATCCATGAGAGGAGCTGGGGCAGTAGATCCATGAGAGGAGCTGGGGCAGTAGATCCATGAGAGGAGCTGGGGCAGTAGATCCATGAGAGGAGCTGGGGCAGTAGATCCATGAGAGGAGCTGGGGCAGTAGATCCATGAGAGGAGCTGGGGCAGTAGATCCATGAGAGGAGCTGGGGCAGTATATCCATGAGAGGAGCTGGGGCAGTATATCCATGAGAGGAGCTGGGGCAGTATATCCATGAGAGGAGCTGGGGCAGTATATCCATGAGAGGAGCTGGGGCAGTATATCCATGAGAGCTGCTGGGGCAGTATATCCATGAGAGCTGCTGGGGCAGTATATCCATGAGAGGAGCTGGGGCATATCCATGAGAGCTCCTGGGGCAATATCCATGAGAGCTCCTGGGGCAATATCCATGAGAGCTCCTGGGGCAATATCCATGAGAGCTCCTGGGGCAATATCCATGAGAGCTGCTGTGGCATATCCATGAGCTGGGGGCAATATCCAGGAGAGCTGCTGGGGCATATCCAGGTGAGCTGGGGCATATTCATGTGAGCTGGGGCATATCCATGTGAGCTGGGGCAGTATCCATGTGAGCTGGGGGCATATCCATGTGAGCTGGGGGCATATCCATGACAGCTGGGGCAATATACATGACAGCTGGGGCAATATCCAAGTGCGAGCTGGTCTGGGGGCAATATATCCATGTGTGAGCTGGTCTGGGGCAATATATCCATGTGTGAGCTGGTCTGGGGCAATATATCCATGTGTGAGCTGGTCTGGGGCAATATATCCATGTGTGAGCTGGTCTGGGGCAATATATCCATGTGTGAGCTGGTCTGGGGCAATATATCCATGTGTGAGCTGGTCTGGGGCAATATATCCATGTGTGAGCTGGTCTGGGGCAATATATCCATGTGTGAGCTGGTCTGGGGCAATAGATCCATGTGTGAGCTGGTCTGGGGCAATAGATCCATGTGTGAGCTGGTCTGGGGCAATAGATCCATGTGTGAGCTGAGGCGCAATATATATCCACGGGTGAGCTGCTGGGGGCAATATATAATTGTGAGCTGGGGCAATATATCCATATGTGAGCTGGGAGCAATATATATCCATGGGTGAGCTGCTGGGGGCAATATATCCAGAGCTGCTGGGGGCAATATAGCACAGCAATAAAAAAATATAAAATATAGAATATAAAATATATATAACAGCAATAAACCTCACAGTAATGTGCGCTGTGTGTATGAGCATTCAGTGATATATGGGAGTACTGATTTAGGAGTAAGAGTAGTTTAAAAAAATCCGTAAAACTCGGGGGGGGGGGGGTGACACCATAAGTTACCGCACTGGGTGACACCAACCCTAGTGACGCCACTGTTTTGGGCTATGTGTATATGGGCGCTTATTACTTTCTGTATCTATAATGTCATTAGGAAGTTGCAGCAGCAAGGTTTCGGCAAAAGAGACACGCAAGGGTGGAACCACCTTGGCTCCTAGGAAAGATGTGCAACTGGAAGCGGCATAGCATACACCCAGACATATTCTCTTCAGGATTGATGCATTTATTCTACCCACGAAGATTTACGTTACAGTGGGATTCAGTGCTGGCATGTAACTCACCAGGTATAGGCTCAGTGACGTCTGGATACTTTCCACATCAGGCTTTGGGGTAATCCAGTTGTCTGTTATTTCAGCAATACCGTACAGCCACTTGATGAGCTGGTCAAGGTTTCGGCAAAACTTCTGTTTAAACACAGAAACGAGGACTGCATCAAAAAGCTCAAATATCCCACAGAAAGCATCACTTGGATGGATGCGGAAAGACCCATACTTGCTACACTGCGGCTACTGAGTGGTGTCAGTTTTAAGCTCTCTATGAAAGTAGAAAAAAAAAAGTTAAAAACCCCAATGTGTCTTCAAGACATCCTTGAAAATGAGAGAAATCTTAATGTATCCTTCCTGGTAAAATGCTTTATAAATAAAAATTATATGGGGCTATATTTTAATCACACATTATCAACTAGAACATCACCGAGGGCTTAGGCCCGCGTCAAGATGAACGCAGTCATCATGTCCGTGTCGCCGCACAGTTTAACGTCCGTCGTAGCATTGGATTTGTGCTCAATAGAGACCAACACACGAAGCACGTGGCAGCGGACGTCATTTAGGCCTCGACGTAAAAGCGCTACGTAGCGTCCTGTGTGTGTGATGAGGCAACGTCAGACGCAGCGCATTTGTAACGTCCATCACGTTGACGTTTTTTTGGTCTGGCTGACTGTACCTGTCATATAATGTTAATTAATTTTGATTCCCATATTTCCCTTGTTTTTCTACATCCGTCAAAAAAAAAAAAAACACAAAAAAAAATGGACCGTGTGGTGTCTACATTATCTTCCGTCAGTACATCTGTCCGTTATGCACGCGTGCAGAGTGCGTTCCTCTGACATTAGCCTAAATCTGACGAACGTTTACATGATGCCATTAGAAAACAAAGTGCATTAAAAGGGCACTCCTGACTAAACTCTTGGAAGGGAGTGTAGAAAAAAATGGGAGGGGTAATTATCGACCCCTCCCAGGTTCCCGCTCTGCTCCCTAACCCGTTTATAGCCTAATGTGGGGGAAAGTGGGGGAGGGACCGAACCACAAATGTTAAACTTTTCTAACACCATTGCCTTCCTCTGCGCTCTTGCTGATGGACCACTCCTGCTGCAGGAAGCAGAAGATGCCATTCGCCAGATGATCAGCCAATAGCCAGTGAGGTGCCTCTCAATGCAAGAGCAATGGAAAGAATTTTCAGTTTAATTAAATGAAACCCCTGAAAACTGTGGAGGGACAGCCCGAGTTGGGTTGGAAGAAGACACGCTGCACACAATAAGGGTTATTCAATAAGCGCCGAATGGTGAATTTCGCCATACCTTGCAATTTTGTGCCAGTTCGGCTATTCAGAAAGCTGTCAATTTGCCAAATGCTGGCAAACTGACAGCGAAATACAGTGACATAAACCACAGATCGCCGTCAGTGAAATTGTCCCGTAGAGGAATAATGGTTAATCTCTTCAGAGAATGCCAAACTGCACCGAAATGCCCAGATAAAAAAATAAATAAAAAATAGGCGAATCTCCTAGGATTCGATGTTAAAAAATATTATCGGTTTTTATTATTCAACTGTTTATTCTTTTAAGTTTCATCAAAAAGCGTATTTATTTTTAGTACTCTGGGGACCCTGTGGTAAATAGTATATACACCCAGGGCCGGCGAATTGAAATCGACAAAGTGCGCCGAAATGTTGGTGCTCTTTGAATAACCCTCCATGACAAGTTAATGTGGTTTTGGCAGCTGGTGTTGCTTTAAAATGGGCAGAATCTAGAAACATTTACTAGATGTTGCAAATATACACACGCATGCTTGGATGGTGTCTTTAAGGTCCATCCCATGATGGCAGCCTAAATTGTCAATTGTAAAGTCACATGGGGTGATATACATACACCTTGTGGTGTTGAAAATAGCAGTGTTTGCAATTCTTTAAAAGAATAAAATAACATTTAAGTGTTTTAGAATTGCTAGAACGTCTTCGTATCTCTACAGAGGTTAAAGTAGACAAAACAAGTGTATCAATGCAGTGTAACTTTTGATCTACCTTTTTGAGGAATGTTAAAGTATTTCAACCTATGTAACCGGAAGTAGATTCTTACAACAGATTTTTATGTCTGCCCTGTAACAAATTAAAAGGTTTCCCCCCAAATACACAAATTAATGGAACCTGGCATTTATGCAAGTTCTGAAGTAGTATTTGCTACCAAGTAAAAACAGGAAGATTCTCGATAACATGAAATGCCAAATAAACCAGAGATCAGCAACCTCGGCCCTCCAGATGTTTTGCAGTCATATCTCCCATGATGCTCAGGGACCCATCAGACGGAGTGAGCCTCATGGGGGATGTATCTCTAAAATACCTGGAAAGCCAAGGCTGCTGACCCCTGAAATAATAGTTTATATGACTTTACCTGAATACTTTGAACAAGTGTTTTGGCGTCTTGGACCTTGTGCATCGGCGCAAATTCACACGAATCCAAGGTTTGTGGAGTGATCGATCCACTGAGCATATCCCTTAGAGAGGAGAAGTCATTCAAGTGGTCCATTGAATCCTGGCATCTGCAGCCACCATGCTCGCATCCTCCATCTTTCCAGGCTTCTCTACTTTCGGCCTTATCAAACAGTTGCCACTGTTGGGTTCCGCCATCACCCTGTCCATAACCATAGTCTCTAGTCTTACCTGAACTTAACGTCAGGTTGTTCAAATGCGTGGCCAAGCTCTCCATCTCTTTAAGACGCGACGGTAAACTCAGGTATTCCTCATCATTCTCTGTATCTTTGTCCAGCCGAGGAACTTTTGTGTTGGCAATAGAAGAGGACGGGTGTAGATTTTCTTTACAAACACTGTTTGCATTAAACAACCCGGACTTGTTGAACGCGGTGGATGTGGGAAGGCAAAAATTATTTTTCGATTCACTATGAAGATTCATTTTGCCGGGACACCACGTCGGTTTATCAAAAGGCATTTCATTACAAAACTCGGACGGGTCATGTATACGCTGGTAGAGAGGTGTCTTAGACATAGGGGTTGAAAAGGCATAAGGTGAGTTTCCGCGGTGTGTTCTCACATACCTGTCCCTCTTGGGATCATGCTCATGACTCAAACCAGTAGAATTTAATTTGTTGTCACATGAAATGTTCCAGCTGTCAACTTCTATCCCAGAGTCATTAAAAAAGGGATCAGAGTCTGATTCGTCTCTTTCCTTACTGATGGAGTACTTTGGATTCAGGGGATATGTGTAGTCCAGCAAGTCTTGGTACTCTTTATCGGGATTCCAGTGTGGAGACATTCGATCGGGACTAGGTGGGAGTGTGTCTGGAATTGCATATGCCCAGTATTCCTCTTGTACTCTAGATTTCCTCGCCGCTGGTTCAGACGCATTGCTCTTGCTAAAACTAGGGTACATAGACTTGTGATTCCCCAAATATGAGTTATGGTGGATTTGGCATGATGGGACTCCTTGAGAAAACCATGACGAATTTACAAATGAACTCTGCCCTTCCTGGTCATCTTCAAGGTCATCATTACCATCTGTCATCCCGGAAATCGATGACCTCATTGATAAAGAAAGCTGGCTGGCGGTACGTTTTGTCAGATAACCAGATGCTAGTGGTGCAAACTCATCCTTCTCTCCAGGGGAATCCATACTTTAAATCTCTTGCATTGTACAGATACTCGGTATATTGTTCCTTAAAAAACAGAGAATTAACAGAACATTTATAAAGGACGTGTTTTACACCCGCACAACATTTTCCAACCCCTAATATCATGGAAACACAAAATCTTCTGATTTTAGTCACTTATTAACGTGTAATTTGGAATATATTTTTGCAGTAACATTCAACTCCCATTTTCATTTTTGACACCCACATTCGATCTCTCATTTTTTACTTAAGGCCACCATGTTCCTCCAAGAAACAACTCTAACACATTTTTATCTCGGCTTGTTTCGGGTCTGGATTATAGGATGTATCTAGAAGATCCCTCTCAAGTCCACAAGGCAACCTGATTGGGATGCCAAAGAAAACACCATGATAAATTGATTTCATGCCACAAGTACATGCATTCCACTAGGGATGTCCAAGAAGTCTTTTTCTGCAGCCTATCAGAGTCCTTTAATATTGGGCCTCTGCCGTTAGAGTCCCAATCCAATACTTGTCCAGGGAAGAGAGCAATTCAAATGGAAAACCATTAAGACGCTCCACCTCCTCCCATCAGACTCCATGATGTCTCTAAAGGTCAATCAGATCCTGGTTACCCTGTGAGGCCATTGCTGGGTAACCCATCGGGGTGTAGAAACCCCCGGGTAGCCAAAACGCCAGCCTCAGATCTCTGCAAGCCTGGAAAGAACCTACCCCAGCAGATGACATGGGAAGTCGGATCACCGTGGACCCAGGTCTCAGTGAGCGCAGCATGGTGCCAGGGGCTCAAAAAGTAGATGTAAAATAAAGGATCGGGATTCATGAGGCTGCCATCGTTCGCTTGAAAAATGCCTTGATTGGCTCCCAACACCGATCTTTGAGATCGACTCAGGGGATCCCTACATTCTACAATGTCTGATAAAAGAAAACATCCATGGCCTTCATGCAGCACAGAGTGTTTGCAGCCACTACATAGATGTGCCAGTATACTTTGCTTTATTGATCTTCCGAGTCCGCACTGTTCTGTATGTTGTTATATCATTATTTCATTACAATAACACACGCATTGGTAGCTGATAAAACTAAACGGAGCTTACTTCATGTCAGACAGAGGTCCTTGTGGTATTTAGCCCTGACCAGACAAGTTGCAACACGCAGGGGCACAAGCCTTTATCACGGAGCTCATAATTACTCACGGACTTCACAAACACAAAATGCAACTATCCTAACATTTCAGACGAAGACAATATATAACGTGCAGGAATTTAGCTACGCTCCAGCAAACTACTCTCCTGCAAAGCAGAGGGGATCTGGCTCCGAGCCAAACGTCTGCAACGTCTCTGTCTGGAGGACCTTGGATTTTTATTAGTGATCAAGTATTAAGGAGATTTTTCAGGCTCAATGTAATAACAATATGCATAGCAAAATGAGAATATTAAAGAAGAAAAAAAACAATTCTTACTTCCCAATGCAATGTCCTCCGCCTGCAAGAAATCTATTGCTTCTGCAGCGACATCTTCTCATCCAGGGAGTGCAGACACCTTCAACCCAGCCCAGGTCATACCTTCACGATGGGTGCAGTACCAGGCCTTCGTTAAACCTGCAGGATTGGCAAGCAGACATGTTTACAAAAGATTTTATTTAGGCTAGAGTCAGACGAACGCAGTCTGAGCGTACTCTGCGTGCGTGCATAACGGACAGACGTACTGATGGAAGATACTGTAGACACCACACGGTCTGTGTTTTTTTGACGGACGTTGAAAAAAAAAAAAAGGGAACTATGGGAAATAGAATGAATATGAAAAATTATAAAAATTTGAAAAGGATATGAAAAGCCATTGTGTGCGTCAAGGTGCTGGACATCGGAAATGCGCTGCAACTGACCTCTCCTCATCACTCACACAGAACGCAACGCGGACGTGGAGCACTCTGCGCATCCGTGGTAGCTGTTTTATGTTTTTGCCTAACTTGTGTCTGTTTGCCACATGCGTTGTGCGTGCGCAGTTCGGTGCGCACGTACTTCGTGTGTGGGTCTCTATTGATCATGATTCTATGCTACGACAGACGTTAAACTGTGCGGCAACACGGACGTGATCACTGTGTTCGTCTGACACGGGCCTTACACAACAACGAAAAATTGTTAACGTAAACGATAGTGAATGCACAATCTTCTTCCGCACAGTTTTTCTTTCAATAGACGCTCCAATAAATGACCTCTGGCTCTGCCCATTTTACAATGGTCATATTTTACACCCTTACATATTTTACATCCTTCCTTCCCATATATCTCTAGACCACCTACAACACCCTGGTAAAAGAAGCAATTTAGCTATTTAACAATTACTTATGTTAATGTTATTTACTAATCAGCCTTCAGGATACGGCAGGAGCTTTCTGCTCCATATGTTCCTCATTCATAATAAGGGGTGGGAGTTTCTGTTATTCTATTCATGGGGAGGTTGGTTTCAGGTTACAGAGTGAATAGGAAGACAGATCAAAAGATTCCCCCCCCCCATATTTTCAGCTTAAGCCATCCCCTCCCACCAAAAAAAAAACTAATTTTCTCCAGCACCATGGTCACTTGGTGCTCTTCTGCTGTGACAGGTTTGCTTATGCCTTGAAGCAGACACTGCCAATGGGCTGAACACTCAAGCATTCGGCCAATCAAATGACTCCCAATGCAAAAGAACCACAGAACGCTGTGCAGCCCTAACGGATTGACAGTGTTCCAGGCAAAGAACAGCCTTGGAAAGCTGTCAAAGTCCATAAGGACACACTTGGGTCAGGGAAGGCTCAGCTCACCATGACCACTTAAATGTTCATGGTGAGTGACTGGAGGAAATCAGAGTTTGAGAGATATATATATATATATATATAAATAATAGAACCCAATCCACGCACACCCTGTATAGATTCAAAATGCTCCGGTGCCAGAACAAGGTAAAAAAACAATATTCCTCCAGGAATTCCGCACACAGAGTCTCCAAGTCCAAAGTAGAAAAATAAAGAGTTTATTCAAGATAGTCGACGTTTCAGTCCATCAGGACTTTCATCAGGACGAATAACATAAAAGAAATAACAATCAACAGATCATTAAATACACAACAGGAACCAACATTAATCAAACACAGGTGAAATAGGAGGGGCACAAGAACAATTAAGTTCAATGCTAACCCTCCCATGTGAAGAAAAAAACCATATATCAAAAAAGACAATAAGTCCAAGAAATAAAATTACAAAAAGACAATGACAAGGCAACGGGCCGGTATAGTATAGACAGTCCATGTAATATCATAAACAAAGTATATAGCAAAAAAGCTGATGAAAAAACAGACCCATGAACCGCATTGACTGATTGTGAAATATAAAAACAAGGCTAGAGAAAGAACTAAACTGGACCTAGCGGAGGCTCAAATAGCAATACAAATTATTCTGTTCATTTAATCCTTTAGGGTTGATGGTGTTGAGCGTAAAAATCCAAAAGGATTCCCGTTTGAGTAACTCCAATGCTCTGTCCCCACCCCTAGGTAATGGAGGGACATGGTCTATTCCCATTACACGCAACGAAGATAATGGATGCCGTTTATCTTGAAAATGACGAGCAACCGGCTGCAGATTATCTTTACCGGAAAGAGCCCCCCTAATCGCCGAGCGATGATTGGCCAACCGCAGGCGCAAGTTATTTGTGGTTTTACCAATATAGGAAAGTCCACAAGGACAAGTCAAACGGTAAATCACATATTCAGTGGTACACAAAATTCTGTGTTTGATGGTATATTTTTTACCGCTATGGGGATGTTGAAAAATATGCCCAGTGATCATTGAATTACATGTAGTGCATCCTGTGCATCGAAAGCAGCCTGGGTGTTGCACTGGAGCTCGATTGATTACAGAAAATTGATCAGTCCGGACTAGAATATCCCTAAGATTTTTATTTCGTTTGTGGCAAATCAAAGGAGCGGTTTTAAAAATATCCGGTAATTGTGCATCAGTCTGTAAGATATTCCAGTTGCGTTTGATACATTTGGTCAGTAATCTAGACCTAGTATTAAAAGGTCTGTGGGAAGACGAGCCTTTTTGGGTTAACATTTACAGTAGAAGATGGATTATGAAATTTATTTTCAGCAACTAATAAGGCATGATCAAGGATAGGTTTCGAGTAACCACGCTGAGAAAAGCGTTGGTACATCTCCGTTAACTGTACTCGACATGTGTCTTCCGCAGAATTATTGCGGAGGACACGTAAAAATTGAGAAGTCGGAAGTGACTCAAATAAATGGGGAGGGTGGAAGCTGCTGGATTGAAGAATGGTATTGCGAGCAGTGTCCTTCCTAAACAGGCTGTAGCCCACTTTATTTCCTTGGCGCTTAAAGGACAAATCCAAAAAATTAATAGTATCCGGGCTGACCTCATATGTGAAACGCACAGTGGAATTCACATTGTTAATGCGGTCCATGATGGCATGGAATTCATTAGAAGGACCATACCAGATAACAAATATATCGTCAATAAAGCGAAAATAAGCCTTCAACCCATTCATGAGTAATGGTAAAATGTGTTTGATTTCATACACATACATATAAGAATTGGCATACATTGGGGCCATAGGGGCACCCATGCTCGTACCAGACTTTTGAAGATAAAATTGGTCCTCAAACCTGAAATAGTTTAAAGTTAAAGTTAGCTGTAATATTGACAAAATAAAGTGAATCGGAAAATCAGATGGTTTGTTGTATTCTCTCGAATTTCACGGACAGCCGCTATGCCATCAGTGTGTGGAATGATGGTGTAGAGGCTCTTCACATCCATGGTAATAAAGAGCGAGTCAGGAGTAAGTATCACAGCCTGCACTCGCCTAATAACATCAGATGAATCACGAACACAGGTGTGAAGAGCCAATACAGGATCCTTCAATATAAAATCGAGCAACTTCCCAAGGGGTTAACGAAGACCAGACCTCTCCGATACAATGGGTCTCCCAGGGGGAGCCCGTACATTCTTATGTATTTTAGGAAGCGTGTAAATTATCGGAATTTTAGCAGGTTTCACAAGCAAATAAGAAAACATAGGTTGTTGAATAATATCACTATCGAGGGCTTCCTCTAAAACCTCTCTAATGATATTAAAAAAACGGTTAGTAGGGAATATATAAACTATATTAGTATTACAGTTGAACAGGAATATTCATTTAAAACAACTTGCAGCTATTCTATTCATCACAAAAGAAGAGCAGAACGTGTGAAGAAGCTGTTACTTTGCACGTGAATTCAGACAGCGACGTTAAATAGCTTTGCATGGCCATCCTATAGCAGTGCAAGACAACAGCACAGAGCCAAGATAGGAGACGGTGAAAACTCAGATCTGCCATCCATGTTGCTTATTAACACCTTTATTTTACTAAAGGGCCATATGTTACCTGTCCCTCAGTGTTGCAGAGTCCTTAACATGAGAGATGGGGAGCAAATTAATGAACGGTGTGTCGTAAAAGGCAAGTAAGGCTGACGTCAGACGAGTGCAATATGTGTGCCTGTACTGAAGTGCCTTCTGGCGTCCGTCGCAGCATTGAGATGCTGCGACGGGGCCAGCCACACGCTGTTGCGCGTGCACGAATTGCGTGCGCAACAGCGTCCGTGCTGCAGCCCTCTCCAAAGTGCTGGGACGCGCGTTGACAGAGCTGAAAAGCGCAATTCTCCATATGAGGATCGAGCCTTGCAGCGCTGAGTGCACTAACTGCACTCAGCAAATTGGCCAAACAGGCGTAAAGTGGAAAGAACGTCCACTCTCCTGGACATTCCTTCCGCTCTTCAAATACGCTCGTCTGACGTCAAGATGACAAACAGCTACCCTACATATTGGCCTGACCACTTCATTTTATGGCTTTCTCCTCAGGGTAGCTTTTAACAAAAAAAAAAAAAAAAAAAAAAGAGGACAGCATTGGTTTGGTGTTTTGTGAGGTTTTGTTACTGGTGGTAGCATTGCACTTATGTTTAGTAGCTATTCTGTCTATTATCACAACTACAGCGACAGCAAACATGCTTAAAACTATTCAGTGTTTGAGATGACGCTACACCTCTAGGATTCACTTGCCCCATAAAGCAACTAACGATTCAGCGTGAAGAATTACAAATCGTCCGCCGCGGCCCAGTGGCACTCTGGTAACCGGCTTCCAACGTATCTGCTCATCCACAAATAAATCCAGAGCGCTAGTGAATCAGCAACTTCAGGGAAACCCGAGATCTCAACTGGACTCCACGGGGACTAGAGGTTTATTCAGTAAACATCAGAGAGCGGCAAGTCAAACACTGAATTTCCCCAAATAATATCACAGTCTCTTATTGAATAAAAAGCAATGTCTATTAAGGAAACAATATGGATACATATTCTTTTTGGTAGGAAATTATATATTTATAGAGTGACCTGAAATGTTGCTAATCGCGGCATGACATAAACCTATTTAGAATCGCAGTCAGTGAAGGCCAGGAATGCTCTTCTTACAGGTGGAGCTAGAAATGCACACACACACACACACACACACACACACACACACACACAAAGAAAGAATGATAGACGGGTGTGATATATAATATGTAACTGGTGTACTTAATAAAGTAGCCAGTGAGTGTGTATGTACATAATTATATACATACTCACTGGCCACTTTATTAATTACACCAGTTCAATTGCTTGTTAACACAAATTGCTAATCAGCCAATCACATGACAGCAACTCAATGCATTTAGGCATCTAGACGTGGTGAAGACGACTTGCTGAAGTTCACACCGAGCATCAGAATGGGGAAGAAAGGGTATTTGTGACTTTGATCGTGGCATGGTTGTTGGTGCCAGACGGGCTGGTCTGAGTATTTCCAAAATGGCTGATCTACCGGGATTTTCACGCAAAACCATCTCTAGGGTTTAATAGAGAATGGTTAGAAAAAAAAGGAAATATCCAGTGAGCTGCAGTTATGTGGACGAAAATGCCATGTTGATGTCAGAGGAGAATGGGAAAACTGGTTCGAGATGATAGAAATGCAACAGTAACTCAAATAACCACTCGTTACAACCAAGGTATGCATAATACCAACTCTGAACGTACCATACGTTGAAGCAGATGGGCTCCAGCAGCAGCAGACCACACCGGGTGCCACTCCTGTCAGTTAAGAACAGGAAACTGAGGCTACGATTCACACAGGTTCACCAAAACTGGACAATAGAAGATTGGAAAAAAACGTTGATTGATCTGATTAGTCCCGGTTTCAGCTGCGACATTCAGATGGCAGGGTCAGAATTTAGCATCACCAACATGAAAGCATGGATCCATCCTGCCTTGTATCAAGGGATCAGGCTGGTGGTGGTGGTGTAATTGTGTGAGAGCTATTTTCTTGGTACACTTTGGGGCCCTTAGTACCAATTGAGCATCATTTAAATGCCACGGCCTACTTGACTTGTTGCTAACCATGTCCATCCCTTTATGACCACAGTGTACCCTGTATTATTTATTTATGTTTTATTATTTATAAAAGGATTTTACCAGGAAGGATACATTGAGATTTCTCTCGTTTTCAAGTATGTCCTGGGTTCAAGAACATGGTTACAGAAATACAAAGTAGAAAAATGCAAGAAATTAACACAAAACAAATATACAGATTAACAGAAAATAAATATGTAGGAAATATAGTCACTGTGTTACAGGTTTACAGGTGCATTCTGTATTGAGGTAAGTTAATAGGGAGCTCTTAAGTGACTTTAGACAGGGGGAAGATTTGATGGAGTCTGGGAGGTTATTCCATAATTGTGGTGCTTTGTAGGAAAATGAGGATCGAGACACTTTCTTTTTGTATTGTGGTATTGCAAGTAAGGTGCTGGACCTGGATCGGAGGTTATAGGATAAGGGAACTGCTGGGGGAAGCAGCATATTCAGGTAGGGTGGCAGCTTCCCAGAAAAGCTCTTAAACACCAGGTTGGAAAGGTGAAGGGTTCGTCTAGATTCCAGCGACGGCCAGTTTAGCTCTTTTAACATGGTCACAGTGGTGGGTCATGTAGTTACATTGTAGCACAAAGTGGTAGAATGAGTTCTACAATGTAGTAAGTTTCTGGAGGTGTGTTTGAGGGGCCGCTGCATACACTACATCTCCGTATTCAATAGCTGGCAGAAGCATTTGTTGTACAATCTGCTTTCTTACCGCGGGGTTCAGGCAGGATTTGTTTCTGTACAGGGCACCTAGTTTGGGGTAAATTTTACATGAAAGTTTTTCGATGTGGGGGCCAAAGGATAGATTTGGGTCTAACCACATACCTAGATATTTATCTTCTGATGGCTACTTCCAGCAAGATAATGCACCATGTCACAAAGCTCCAATCATCTCAAACTGGTTTCTTGAACATGACAATGAGGTCACTGTGCTCCAATGGCCTCCACAGTCACCAGATCTCAATCCAATAGAGCACCTTTGGGATGTGGTGGAACGGGAGATTTGTGTCATGGATGTGCAGCCGACAAAGCTGCAGCAACTGTGTGATTCTATCACGTCAATATGGACCAAAATCTCTGGGGAATGTTTCCAACACCTTGTTGAATCTATGCCACGAAGAATTAAGGCAGTTCTGAAGGCAAAAGGGGATCCAACCCGGTACTAGCAAGGTATACCTAATAAAGCGGCCGGTGAGTGTAAATATATATGCACGCACGCACTCAGACTCCCTCCACAAATAGATCTATTCAGTTGCATGCTTGAAGGGTACATCACCATATAAAAATAAAAGGGATTTTGAACATGCACTCATGCTGAATACAGTATCCTGTGCTCCTTGCTGTGCCGTCTACACATTTTGATTTCTCAGTTTCTCATTGCTGTAGCATCAGCTGTTCCATGTTCCATCAGCTGCCGACCTCGCAGAGGACTTACTCTATGGCGATTATTCACTAACCACCACAGTTTACAGATTTTGCACATGTGCCGACAACAAACACCGTTATGGTAGCAATGATACATTTCAGTGTTTCACAAAGGGAAATTTAAACAGGATTAGAAGAAGTTTCATCACCGAGTCTTATCATGCCACGGTTAGAATTTCCCACTCAGTATCGCTGCAACAATGGAAAACTATCACGGTTATTCAGAGAAAGGTGAAAACCAGGAGAATTGGCAGGAGAAGAGAACAATCTAGACCAAATAGCCGATTTGGAAAGTGAGATAAATGGGAGAATTTTTCTAGTTTTGCTTATTTTGACCTAGATTTTTCACTTCTCCAGGTCATTCTCCTGAGTTTCACCTCTCTCTGAATAACCCTGTACATCTGCATTGATAGGCATTTGGACCACTACATCTCCAACCCCATGGCAGCTACAGGGTCATGTGAGCTATCACTGGAAAAGCCAGAGCATGCAGGAGAAGAGAACCTCTAGACCAAATAGCCGATTTGGAAAGTGAGATAAAGGGGAGAATTTTTCTGGGTTGGCTATTTTCACTTCTCCAGTCATTCCCCTGAGTTTCACCTTTCTTTGAATAGACCTGTATGGTGCTTAGTGAATAACCCTGTGTGCGTTTATGTAGATCAGCCCATCTTTGCAAGGATCTAGGCTGAGCATGGAAATGCCTAAAAAGTCCTTTTAAATATATCTTCTTCTGTATAAACCTTTCTCTTTGATATTATTGTTACTAATATATATATTTCTAAAATGTCAACATATTACACAGCACATTACAATTAAAAAATACAGAGGCATAACGGTACATAAGGAACAGAAGGCTCCATCCATGGGATAAAATTTATATAAAATCTTCCAAAATGGATACACTCTGGGACTTAAAAAAAAAAAAATCAGCCTATCGACTAATGTTTTGGCTCGACTGAATTATTTATATTTTTTAGTCCCAGAGTGTGCCTATTTGTAAAGGATTTATTGTACACACAGACTGTAGCACCTGGGCAACACACACACTTCCTTGTGGTGACCTTGTCAGCTTTTCTAGTGCAACGTGCGGAATTGTCTCCCGTAGGTCCCATGTTAACCATAGGAACAAAGGGACTGACCTGCTGTAAATTCATCCTGAGAACAGATCCCATTAGGACTTATAAAACAGAGATCTAGTCACAAAAAAATAATAAAAACATACAACAGGCACTGTAACCAAAGCAGAGGTTATATATAAACATATCTCACATTGTGCAGCATCACATTACAATACAGCTGGAAGACCAGAATACATTGCAGTGAGATACTAGACATGAAAGGGATAACATATTGTGCACATTTCATATATCACTGCATTGTGTGTTAGTGTGTGTATGACATATATTACTAGGGTTGTGGAGGAGGGCAAAAAAATTAGATAAAAAGCCTCCACTCTATAGTTAATAAAGTTTATTATTTCAGAAGCCATTTGCACATCACAACAAATCGAAGAACTGCATTCCAGAGCTCCTGTGCTACATTCCCCATATGCAGCACAGAACTCTGGGTAAGACATGCAAATGACATCTGTCTCACTTTTTTGCATCCTGGGTCTGTTTTCACACACAACCGTTAAATCAATGGCATTTATTGAAGGGTTCTGTGTAATAACAGACCCAGGTTGCAAAAAAGGTGAAACAGATGTCATTTGCATGTCTTACCCAGAGTTCCTTGCTGCATATGGGGAATGTAGCACAGGAGCTCTGGGATGCAGTTCTTCCAATTGTTGTGATGTGCAAATGGCTTCTGCAATAATAAACACACACACTATCTGGAACAAGAGCTAGCGCTCCAGGGTCTTTATATAAATAACAATTCCTAGGGTATCTGTGAAAAATAGAAGCAAAAATACATAGGGTGATACAAAAAATGGCCACTCACAAGCTGTCAATAGTATACAGGCACATCACAGGTTATTTTGATTTTCAGAAACTTGTATTGGCCTGTTAGGGGTACTTGGACTGAGAAATCTTGCACGGTCTTGATTAACCTCTTAATCCAGCATGAAACCTCATTACTCCAGGGATGTTTTCCCCTATAGGGAAAACATCCCTGGATATCCCTGGAGTAATGAGGTTTCATGCTGGATTAAGAGGTTAATCAAGACCGTGCAAGATTTCTCAGTCCAAGTACCCCTAACAGGCCAATACAAGTTTCTGAAAATCAAAAGAACCTGTGATGTGCCTGTATACTATTGACAGCTTGTGAGTGGCCATTTTTTGTATTTTTATACATACTGGTTTAAGGGGTATCACCCTATGTATTTTTGCTTCTCTTTATATAAATAAACTAATAAAAGTCAACGTTTCAGCAGGACTCAGAGATATATATATATATATATGTACACTCACTATCAAAATAAATGGATACATTCAGGGACTTCAAAAACTGAATAAAAACGATGCTTTATTAAATCATCCTTAAAATGTCGGGAGATGTTTACAGGAATATTTTAAGGATAATTTAATAAAGCATTGTTTTATTCCGTTTTTGAAGTTCCGGAGCGCATCCATTTATTTTTTCTTTTGTATATTGGTCTGGATTTTTGCACCTAGGCAACTTTAACCCGCTGTTGGCGCAAGCAGGTTTCAGGTGGATATATATATATAGATGTGGTGTAGGACAAAAAGTGAGATAAAAAGCCTCCACACTATAGTAAGTGTGTTTATTATTGCAGATGCCACTTGCACATCACAGCAAATCAAAGAACTGCATCCCAGAGCTCCTGTGCCACATTCCCCATATGCAGCAAGGAATTCTGGGTAGGATATGCAAATGACATGCCTCACTTTTATGCATCCTGGGTCTGTTAGTACACAGAACCCTAAAATCAATGCCATACATTATATATATATATATCCTATCCAATCTACGAGATCGATAGATATCTATCACCCCCTCCCTTGCACCCTTTAATGTTCTATTCTATGATTTTGCTCAATAAAGCTTTCAGACCTGAAGGGGGATACATTTAAAAGACAATCTTTCGAGATTGAAACATTAATCCAATAAAAAAGGTATCACTACATACTGCTATGCTCTGGTGAGCTATATAAATATACACACACACTTTAAGGTATATAGCACTGCAGGATGTTCTTGCTACCTCAGGCTCTACACAATTCTGCATAACATCCCAAAATATAAACAATAGAGAACCCAAAGATAAACAGCCTCCTCCCTCCCTCCCCTACACCCGGCGGTACAAGGTGCAGCAGCTCAGCCAAGAAACACACACACGGGGAGAACATGTGTCTCACACAGCACTGTACACATTACCTGAGCAGTGGGAAGTCACACACACAGAGATATGAAGCTGGACACCTCCTGCTCACTCACACAATCAGACAGATTGACATAGACACGCCTCTTCCGGTTAGGAGAGATCACGTGACGCTGTGCTCCAACCCTGCAAGCGAAGCAACAGAATGCATGCCAAACGCAATATGGCCGCCGCCTGCTAATCTTGAAACGGGGTTGCGGAATGCGGAGCACGGAGTCTGTTTTGCCAGTCGATATGGGGGGGGGAGGAGGAGGAAGTGGTGGGTTTCAAATGAAGCTTGGAATTAGGGTGTGTGCTGCTGTGTAACTGTAGTGTGTCCGGTGGGAGCAGCTGGAAATGGGCAGGATCTGTGCCCCCCCCCCCGGGGGCTTAGTTCTAAGATAAATAAGAGCATTTGCTGTGTTTACATTTGAGTTTGGTTCTGGCTGTCACGATGGGATTTTTGGTATTTTGTTCTTACGCTGAATGTGACTAAGTCAGATCCCTCCATTTGTAAATGTCCCCTATGATGATTGGTATCAGGTTTCAGTGTATTGTGAATAATTCATGTTCCACAAAGAGACAGAGCATCTGAAGCAAGTCCCTCCAGCTCAGAGACCAGGACATGGCATCCCTTTTAAAATAAAAAAGAACCAATATAACTCGATGCACGACTCAAAACCCTCAATATCTCCCTTTATTAATAATCCCAAAATAACCGGGTAACGTCTTGATATTTGTATCTCCCCTCTGGGCTCTATATCCATGATATTCATCTTTTTCTTTGAAGTATGTATTTGTGTTTGTTTGGTTATAGGATACCATTGTTGCCATTTGTTTTACATTTCTTTATGCTGGTCATGTAGATTATTATTATTCTTTATTTATAAAGCGCCAGCATATTACGCAGCGCTGTACAATAAGCACAGTATAGACAGGGTTACAATACCTTGAACAACATTTGACAAACAGTACAGGAGGAGATGAGGGCCCTATTCCCGTAGGAACTCACAATCTAGGAGGGTTGGGGTTGGAAACAGGAGGAGAGGATTGTAAGGTGAGAGTGATTGATGGTTGTGTCAGTGAGTTGGGTGGTAGGCTTCCCTAAATAGGAACGTTTTAAGGCAGCGTTTGAAGGAAGAGAAGTTAGGGGAAAGTCTGACAGTACGAGGGAGAGCGTTCCAGAGAGTGGGGGCTGCGCGTAAGAAGTCCTGCAGTCTATCATGGGAAGAGGTGATGCGGGGAGAAGCTAGGCGCAGGTCACTGTTTGACTTTAGGGAGCGGGCTGGGGTGTATTTTGTGATTAGTGAGGACAGGTAGTGGGGAGATCTAGATGTTTTGGGTTATATACATTGGAGTCTGTGTTTTTTACATGCAATCAGTATCATTACCCTGTGTATTGATTTACATTTTTTGTGCTTCATGACTGCATTAATGTGAATAGTACTATATTGGCTTATTGTTTGCATATGGTTATCCGGTTATTTTGTGATTATTAATAAAGCGATATGTACAGTATTTTATTTTGAGTTGTGCATTGAGTTATATTGGTTCTTTTTGTTTATTTGTGCCATTGGGGGTGGCTGGCTTTACTGGATAGCACCTCCATATAGATTTTCTTTATTTTGTGTGCAGCGCAATCACTGTTTGGTATTGATCCCTTAAAAAAATCACCAAAATGTGTTTATTTTATTTTTATTATTAATATATATGGTAAAACTGTGTTTTATCGGTGTCAATTCACACATAAACGGTTCACCTGTATTTTAGCGTCGGAAATCACATTACCTCCAAATACAATTCACTGACAACTCTATCACCTCACCGTGTCCGCGTCTGTAATCCTATGCCCAGCAAATTTTAATACTGGCAACTTTGTATCCCCTCACCATCGGTAATCATATGCATCTCTGCTGATGGCACCTCAGGGGTTAAATGCACAACGCTTGCTTTGATGTACCATTGTGTGTGTCTGCTCGTCCACTGTTGGTGGTGGTAGTGTTTTATTGGACTTGTTTGCTTGACACTCTGGCAGTGACACCGTTAATCCTATAGAGTGGGAATTGATCTGGTTAATGGTGGCAATCAAAGGGGTTAACTTTTGTTACGGACATCCTGGCAATGAAAGGGTCCCACACATGCACAGTGGCGTTTGTATTGCTGCATCTCTGCTGATGGCACCTCAGGGGATAAATGCATAACGCTTGCAGATGGGGCAATTTGTCTGACATTAGGGCTTTACCAATGTAGGTTCTGGAGTAGCCATGGGCTCCCTAAATCTCCCCTCTGGCTCCTGAATAATTTACAAGGCTAATATGTTTCTGTTGGGTTTCCAGATCATTTACAATGCTAAAATACAGATATATATGTTTTGCGATATACAGAGTGTTATGTTAGTATTTATAGCGACAGATTCTGCAGCGTTTTACAATGGGGGAGTACTAAAGTGAGACCTAATAATAAGTAAGGAACAGGTGACCCTATCCTTTGGATAATTGTCGTGCTAATAAAGCACTTTATAAATAATGTAAAAAGTGTACATTTTATACTGTTGCTATAATAGTAGCAGTTCGACATGAGCAAAGAATGTGTGGCTGGATTCAACGTCTAGTATAAAACTATGGAACAATCAATGAAGGGATGTTCAAAGATCAACTTCATTATGATTTCCTTTAACCCCTTAACTCCAGGGTTTTGTGGCCTGCAGGTGGGCTTGAAAACTGCAGGATGGCATAGCACACCCCGCGGCTTTCTGGCCCTCATCCAGGCTGCTTCCCTACTCAGTCGGCGACTGCTGTCATTGGCTGCAGGGGGACTTACTGAGTTCAGGTAGTCCCCCTTCAACCAATGACAGTGATCGGCCATTGGGAAGGGAGGTGGGCCAGAAAGCCGTGGGGCGTGATATGCCGCCGTGCAAATTTCACCCCTTAACTCCCCAAATCAAATTAACTCGATTTGGCATTGAAAAGCATTCATTAACATATCAAAACCTAATTTTCATACCTTTTTAACCCTTTCGCTGCTGAGGCTTTTCACACCTCTGTGCGGAGGTCATTTTTACCAGTTTTGCTCATCATGTTTAAACGTGTTTTTAAGGCTTATTTTAGTATATGACCCAGACATATTATATATCGTTCTTTCCGTCAGACTCGGTAGATTCATAATATGTCATTATTATATGTATACGTTATGTCATGTCTGTATATTATAACAAAAAATGCAATAAAATATGTATTTTCAATAATTTACAATGTGTAAAGTGTTTTTTTTTTCACATTTTAAGACACGAGCAATTGCGGTTATATTTTGTATGGGGTGCGCTTGTTAAAAAAATTAGAGATGGGGCCTCGTTACATTTTTTTTTGGGGAAAATTACACGATTTTTAACAAACGCACCGCATACAAAAATAGTTAGTGCAGCATCATTGTTCACATTATAATTGAAATGGGAACAATATTGCTGCATTAACGAACCAAAAAAAATGTTTTTTTTTTTTAAAATATATTTTTATTTTTAATTTTTAAAAAAACTTTTTTCACAGTAGTGTTTGGGATCGTTGGAACGGCCATGCTCTGGCCGATCCAACCATACCAAACTTTAACCCCTAGCTGCCACGGATCGGGAGATAGGGAGTTCCAATGAACTCCCTATCTCCACCGTTGGTGGCAGTTAGGGGTTAACTCTAGGACTGGCGTCATCGTGCTATGCACGATGACGCCAGTCCTCAGGGGGAGTTCCCGGAGGCTTGGCCGACATCCAAGATGTCGGCCAGCTCCGGAAAGGATCACGAACCGGCGCTTTTCAGCGCCGATTCGCGATCCAGCTCCCCAGGGGTTAATGCCAGGCACCATTTGGAAGGGCAGGCTGTGCCCTTCCAAATGGTGCCTGGGTTAACCCCCGCAACGCCGCCGATCGGGAGGGAGAGAGGTCCGAAGGACCTCGCCCCCTCCCTTTCAGGCGCCTCCTCCGCACATGCGGGGGGGGGCGCCTGAATTGGTGTCATCGCGGCAGCGCGATGACACCTAATTTCATCGGCGGCGGTTCCGGATGCTGGGCTGACATCGAGGATGTCAGCCTGTACCGGGGGGGGGCCAGCGATCGGCCGGAACCCGGCCGAACGCTGACCCCAAAGGGAGGACGCGCTCAGCGCGTCCTCCGCACAGCGGGAGCCATGCGGAGGACGCGCTCAGCGCGTCCTCCGCATAGAAGTGGTTAAAGCAGGATTAGTGTGCCCCCCTGCGAAGAACGAAATCAACTGTCTATCGCTCTCCATGGTGCCTGGAGAGAGAGAAAAACAAGCTGAAAATAGCAGCCCCAAAACCTCACTGTAACAAAATGTTCAAACACATTCAGGGTTATTCAAAGAGATCCGAATTGTGGCCGAAAGGTAACCGAACAGTGAAATTCAGCTTACCTGACCATTCGGCCATTCAGAGAGCAGGCAGTTTGCCAAATGTTGGTGAATTGCCTGCACATACGGTGCCTGTTCGTTGCCTTTTCGAGGACAGTGAAATCCCCATAGAGAAGCAATGCTTCGTCTATTCAGAGGAAAAATAAACAGCAGTGAAAAGTTGCCGAATTGCCCTGCTGTTTGGTGGTTTCATGCAGCTGATTTATTCAGGCGAATCCCATAGGCTTCAATGTTAAAAATATTCCCGTTTTAATCCAATATCTAATAAACCGTTGATTATAATATTCTGCAGTAAAGAGTCTCTTTATTTATAGATTTTTTTTAGGATCTTTTAGGCATTTTTTGGGATTTTTTTGCAAATTTCTTTTTTCCGTTTATTTATTTTAATCGTTTTTTTTCTTTTTTCTGTAACCGCCCTTTTTATTATCATTCATTGGATCTTATATGTAAATTTCAGACATTTTCGTTCTGTAGTTTCTTTGCAAACAGCGTTTCACTTATCAAACATTCAAAAGTACTGTTTGTTTTTTGTTTGTTCACTCCATTCATCTGCGGTGTCGGCTTTTTCCGGCGGCTGCTCTGTGCTGTGATCGTCGGCTGCTCGGGTTTCTCCGGCGTGTTTGGGGTTAATCCAGATGTTTTTGCGGCTTTCGGTGTGCGTTTGCCAGGTTTTGCAGTGCGTGTTCGTCGGGTTTGCAACGACTTTTCCCTGCACTACGACGGCCCTGTGGTGCTTGCTGATTACACGCAGGGTTGCCAAAATGGGATCACCAAATCGCACCGAATTAAAAATCACCAAACATGCGGTGACTTTTCGATTCGCTTTGAATAACCCTGATTACTATTGCATTTCAGCGGCCAGGGAGAGCTCTGGGGTCACTCACAGCGGTACAGTACAGGGATAAGATTCAGTGGGTTATAATGTTGTACAGATACAAGGTGTTACTGTAATTTCCATGCACCGGCATTATGCAGATATTTGTATATTCTATTGGTATTTTTTGAAAGCTGCATTGCTAATAATCTCATTATGATCCCTACAAACCCCTATAGGCAGGAGAGATGAATATTTTTTATTTGTCACAGTTGTGTATTTGACACAAAGGCCATTTCTGCCTGTATGATAATAATGCAGACCCTGAGTGCCCAGTTGTGTATCTTCCTTTTTCACCAATATTTCTGTAATGGACAAACAAATACATTAACATATTAAAAATTAACACATTTACATACTTTTTTTTTACCATCTCAGAACCACAATCTCTGCAACTTTTCTTCTTTTTATCCTATAGTTAACTGTTAACTTTGCACCAATGTATCCAAATAAATGATATGATATTAATCTTCAATAAAATTGTTTAGTAGTGAAGTGGTTAAGCGCACCTGCCACACGAATGGCATGCCTTGTGGAGTTAGGGGGTTAAAAAAAAAACTGAAAAAAAACTTTCAAAATCATGTTTATTACTTTTTTTTGTGTTTGCTGACTGTTATATTTCTATAAAATGTTCTGAATCACCGGATGAAGTTTGACGAATTAAGTTTTTTTAAATTAACCAATGACGCACGTTCTTTTGTTCAAAATCTAAGCCAAAGCCTAGATGGCGTTGCATGGTTGTAGTGTGGAGATGGAAAACTCTGGTTACTTTGCCGACTTGCAGTCGTAACCGAGATTTAATACATATCTGGTCGTAAATTGGTGGGATTGGCCAAACTTTTGAACCATTTTACGAGAACTGAGCAAATCACTTTGTTGCACCAACCCTACTTTAGTAAGCAGACATTACTGCCTTCGCTAATTTCACCTTAGCGTCCCGGTTTCCCCAGCAGATCATGGGGCAGGCGCCGAGTCCGGCAGCCTGCCCCTTAGCGATCGCTAAGGCTGGGTTCACACCTGAGCGTATCTCATATGCGCGTTTTACGCGCTTTTTTGACGGGTGTTTTATGAACGTATTACCTGGCGTTTTTGACAATTTAGAAACGCGCGTCTTACGCGCGTTTTTTTTGATTGACTACGGAGGCATCCAATGAAAAATACTTTAGTGCCCGTTGCCATGTGCGGAACACGCGTTCATACGCGCGATTTTGGTGATGAAAAGGAGCAATAGCCCATTTCAGCGCGTTCACGTTGAAGTCTATGGCCGCAAACGCGCTGTAATATGCCCTAAAGAAGCTCTTTTACTTCTTTGGGCTTAGGGAGTTTTACAGCGAGTTCCTACGCACTATAAAACACCCAGGTGTGAACCATGCCCATAGGAAATAATGAGATTTCAATGTTTGAGCGTTTTTACAGCGCATATAAACGTGCTGTAAAATGCCCAGGTGTGAATCAGGCCTAAGTGCACTGTCCCCAGCAACCCCTCCATGGCGTCCATAGGACTCCATGGAGGATCGTGCTGCTGGGTCACATGACCGGCAGCATCTCGCCTCTTGCGAGATCCTGTTGGTCGGCGGAGTGATCGCGGAGGGAGACAGGGGAAGCAGCGGATCGGGCTGCGGGATGAGAGGCGAGTATGTAATTTTTTTTAAAAAAAAAAATTGGGGGGTTGAGCTGCAGGTAATGCATTCTGCAGCAGCGCAATCCGTTACCTGCACCACTGACCTGGTGGTAACTTTTTCATTAGCGCCAGCTCTTATTAACTAGTGTTAGGACCCAGTGATCCTAACACTAGTTACTCTGTGCTTGTACTTTGCGCTCCCTATACCTAACATGGGAAGCGCAAAGTACAGTAAACTCGCGCTATGAATCGCAAATTAACAAGCACTACAGGTTTTATAACCCGTTATTGATTGTAGGCGATGTGGCCGCAATGCTATGACCTCCTTTTAAGCTGACGCTAGTGTTAGCTTGAAGGATGTGCTAGAGCCCTACATGGGTCTCGTTATGGAGACTGAATGGGTAATCTAATGTAAAACAGGGTAAAGGGGGTGGAAACATCTAACCTTTCCTTTTACCCCCAAAATTGCTTTAGTGCTAATCTTAGGGTCTCCCTTGGAGTCGTTTTGCACAGACAGTCTCTGATTCCATTCAGGCAGTGCTGTCAGTTTACTTGAGAATCCGGCTAATCCTGCGGTTCTGCAGGGAGAGGCATTGACTGGCTATGCATTCCCAATTTCCACCTGTAAAGCTATCCATCACAGGCTGATCAGTGGGCAGAGAAAAGACCACCACTAGAGAAGGCTGAATCAGCCAGATGGAATGCCTGTTTGACTCTCCATGACCACTTAAAGGGCCACTACCACCAAAAAAATGAAGTGTCCTTATTGTGTTTGCTTTATGTTGCTGATATCTTACATGTACTTTGTTTTTCAATTGTTAATATTTTACTCTATATGTGTCACTGGGTGCATCCATTGTGTGATCTTTTTTGTTGTAAACTGTCCCTCCTAGTAACTTTACATCACTTGCTCCTCACTGGGAGGTTTTGGCCATAGAATGGAGTCTATGGGTCAGGTAGCTGACTCACATCATTGTATTGTGTGGGATTTATTCAAAGGACATCACAAGGGGGTAGATTAGAAGTCATTTAAGCTCCCCTGTTTTATCTCCTTCAGCTGCCAGCTCTTATCTCAGGTAGCAGAGGCAGGACAATAGACCTCATGCCACCTTATCTAAACATTCCCCTCTCCACCTCATTAACTGCTAAATACTGTATAAGATAAAGCAAAGCCACAAAGTAAAACTCCCCATAAGATTTTGGTAAATGTTGCATCATGGGAAAGTCCACAAAATAGAAAAAGAGATGAAAAAAACTACATTTACTTTTCCTTTTTACATGCAATTCCTTATAAAACACATGCTGCTGTTTTTTTTTTTAAGGTGGTTTTGTTTGTAATACACAAGTAAACTAGTTACAGCTACGGTAAGGGGTAGCGTCTCTTTAAAATATGTTAAATGTTCCTGGTGGTTACCTTGTCCCTCTAAAACCTTGATAATCTCTTTAACCATGTATCCATGCCAACCTCACGGCTAAAACACAGAGTGCTAATATCAGAATGGAATGTTTTGTTTGCTTTGCTCTTATGCAGTTCCCTTAATGACAGTGTGAAAATATCTAGGTTACTCTGTAGCAGAGTGCTGTTTAAGAGTCACCCGACTGGTCGAGCAGGGGAAGGACGTCCCGTATTATTTACCACTTACAAGAAATTGCTGTTTGTTGTTTTCAAGCAAACTAGATATTCACAGTCTCACTGCATAAGACTGACACCTAGTTATTTTTTATTAGCAATTGATATGAACACCAGTTTTGTTTTGGTTGTGTTTTGACTTTTCTTTAATGCAGGGATCTCAAACAATGGCCTCCTAGATGTTTCTGAACTTCAGCTGGCCATGATTCTCTGGCCATCTGTAGCATTCAAAGAATTCTTGGAATAGGCCATCAACATCTGGGGGCCAGAGACTGAAACCCCTGATTTAATGTGTGATAAGAATTGAGTTAATAAGATGATAAAAACCTCCCCATTATTTACTTACAAGAAAGTAAACTCTCAGATCCCTCTGGTCACCAGGTCCATTCTATTTTTTGGCCACATGTGAGCCCTGCCTTCAATATGTAGAATTCATACACTGTAGAGTTTGTTGATGAATATTTACTTGATTTCCCTCCTGTAGCATATGAATTCATACACAGCAGGTGTCAGAGCTTTGTGTCTGGCATCTTTGTTACAGTACCTTTTACGCTTCTTTACGTCAGGTGTCACAGATTTGTGTAATTCAAGCGTCGTGAAAGCCCGGCCTAATGGAGAACATAACTTCAGGGGTAGACTAATCATGAAGGAACTAGCTTTATGGTTATTTCTTAAACTGGTATTTCATATCTAAATGAGAAAGTCCATTACTGCTATCACTATACCAATTACCGGGCTCGGAAATCGATCTCGTAAACATCTAACAAGACCTAACAGCCTTCCGTACCAACATTAAGCCTTTGACGCTGCGGGACGTGCTATGCCTTCCAGCGTTTTATTGCTGGGGAGCTCTGTGATTCACTCATGCACACCGCACATTACTGTGAGTCTTATTGGTGGGTGCATGTGTGTGTGTGTATATATATATATATATATATATATAAAGTGTGTTTAATGTTACAGAAGCCACTCGCACATCATAGCAATTCAAAGAATTGCATCCCAGAGCTCCTGTGCCACATTCCCCATATGCAGCAAGGAATTCTGGGTAAGATATGCAAATGACCTCTGTCTCACTTTTACACATCCTGGATCTGTATTACACAGAACCCTAAAATCAATGCTATGCCACACTGTGGCTTTGTAGCAAAGATAAGGTTATGCAACTGGTCAAAGCCACTCCTAGGAGTGGCTTTGACCAGTTGCATAACCTTATCTTTGCTACAAAGCCACAGTGTGGCATAGCATTGATTTTAGGGTTCTGTGTAATAACAGATCCAGGATGTGTAAAAGTGAGACAGAGGTCATTTGCATATCTTACCCAGAATTCCTTGCTGCATATGGGGAATGTGGCACAGGAGCTCTGGGATGCAATTCTTTGAATTGCTATGATGTGCGAGTGGCTTCTGTAACATTAAACACACTTTTGATAGTGTGGAGGCTTTTTGTCTCACTTTTAGTCCTTCACCACAACATATATATATATATATATATATTATACACACACAGGGCTGGATTAACATAGGGGCTGATGGAGCAGCAGCTCCAGGCCCATGTCACAGAATAGGCCCAGAGAAAGGATAACTATGTCTGCATTGATTGGCATTTGGACCCCTGTATCTCTACCTCCATAGCAGCTAAGCTACAAAGTCATGTGAGGTATCACTGGAAAGGCCAGAGCATGACCTTTCCAATGATACCAACCATGACCAGGTTTTATGTAACAATAAAAATAAAATAATAAACATTTCTTTATTTTTCTTTCTAGTACAGCAATATTTTCCAATTTACATTTATAAAGTGAACAATGATGCTGCACTAACTCACCATCTAATTTCTCATGTCGCCAAAAAGTGTGGAGGTGATGGCACAATCCTTTATTACAAATTGTTACATCAAAAACCTACCGCACTGCAGCGAAGAGTACTGGGGGGACGACCTGGAACCCTGTGTCAATAATCTTTACACCTCACAAGGTCAAGTGAGGTGTCATTGGACAAGTCAAAGTCTAGACGAGACCATCTTTAAAAAAAAAAAAAAAAAAAGCAACTTTTTTTAAATTATATATTTTTAGTTTCAAAGTGATGGCATTGTCCATTTGTCACGTATAACATGAGCAATCTCACTGCCATTACTGACCTTCTCATTTCCCACACTAGGAACAAGTTCAGTATTTTATACATAGTCCTATTATTCATAAAACACAAGGGAAATAAAAAAAAATCTCAGAAAAATGCAGTAACGGATTCCAATTTAAGTTTTCTTTAACAAGAATTCCCTATAGAATATGTAAGAATTGATATTCTTACAAATATATAACCACAAAGGTTAGGATGCTAAAATTTGAAAAAATTAATCTTACACATTGAAATCTGAAAGGAAATTTCCTCACACAGTAACTGCCTGGTTAAATCTAGCCATATCTTCAATATTTAGGCTAGGGTCAAACAAAAGCATTTTTCCACGCGACGGTCAAAAAGTGCTTCCGAACGCATTGACGTATTTTTTCACGGAATGCGCAAAAACAGTCAGATGACGTGCATTTTCGTGCGTGATTTATTACAGATCGTCAGTAAAAAACTTTTTTGCGTCTGGACGTTATGTAGGCTGGACATTAGCAGAGTCTGACGTCTCCTAATCACACACACACGCCGCTATGCCGCCGCAGCGCACTCTGTACGTCAGTACTAGCGGTTCTGCGTTCAAGAAAATGTGTTCAAATTCCACTTGCGTTGCGCGGCCGGGCTTTCGTGCGGCCGTACTTTGTATATTGGCTGTCATTCTCCTTCATTTGCTGCTACTGCGGCCGTAATTAAGTGCGCCAGAACGCACGTTAAAAGTGCGCTGGTCTGACCCCAGCCTAAGTAACCTAAAATATGTTTTCATTTCACTAAACTCCAAAAAAAAGCCACCAAAATCTTCAGCTCCAGGCCCATAGAAATCTTAATCCGGAGATATATATATATATATATATATATATATATTACTTTTGGGTGCACACCCTAATGCAATAGGCTGCGCACGCCTATGCTGCACATTACTGTGAGTCTTATTGCTGTGGAGCTCTATGATATGCTCATACACACTGCACATTACAGTGAGTTTTATTGCTGCTAGGGATGCACCGATACCACTTTTTTAAGACCGAGTACGAGTACCGATACTTTTGTTCAAGTACTCACCGATACCAAGTACCGATACTTTTATTTTATGTCACGTGACGCTTTCCAATAAGAACAGACCTCATATAAAGCCCCTAGGTCTCATAGATATGCCCCCCAGCTCATGGATATTGCCCCCCAGCTCATGGATACTGCCCCCAGCTCATGGATACTGCCCCCAGCTCATGGATACTGCCCCCAGCTCATGGATACTGCCCCAGGTCATGGATTTGTCCCCCAGCTCATGGATATTGCCCCCCAGCTCATGGATTTGCCCCCAGCTCATGGATATGCCCCCCAGCTCATGGATATTGCCCCCCCAGCTCATGGATATTGCCCCCCAGCTCCTGGATCTGCCCCAGCGTGGATAATGCCCCCCAGCTCGTGGATACTGCCCCCAGCACATGGATTTGCCCCCCTCCCCCCTCCGCTCATACTTACCTTCCTTTAGCGATGCCGGGAAAGTCTTCGCGCACGCGCTCTCCTTGGAAGGTCCCCAGCAGCGACCACGTGGGACCATGTGATCGCGGCTGGGGTCCTTCCAACGACCGCACGCGCGGAAACTTTCCCGGCGTCGCTCAGGAAGGTAAGTATGAGCGGAGAGCAGCTGCAGGGCCTATCGGCATTCGGACAGGACCTGCAGCTGCTCTCCTCACTTTGTTTATACTTACCTTCCTGAGCAACGCCGGGAAAGTTCCCGCGCGTGCGCTCGTTGGAAGGACCCCAGCCGCGATCACATGGTCCCACGTGGTCGCGGCTGGGGACCTTCCAAGGAGCGCGTGCGCGCAAAGACTTTCCCGGCGGCACCCAGGAAGGTAAGTATTAAACAATGCGGAGAGCAGCTGCAGGGCCTGTCCGAATGCCGATAGAGCATTCGGACAGCCGCCGCAGCCCTTCGGATGCCGGCAAGCCGGCTCAATGCCGGCTTCCGGTATCGGAAAAAAATATCAGGGGTACTGCACGAGTACCAAGTACTCCTGCAGTACCCGGTATCGGCACCGATATCGATACTAGTATCGGTATCGGTGCAACCCTAATTGCTGCGGAGCTCAGTGATACGCTCATACACACCGCACATTACTGTGAGTTTCATTGCTGTGGAGCTCTGTGATACGCTCATACACACTGCACATTACTGTGAGTTTTATTGCTCTGGAGCTCTAATACTGTAATGTGCGGTGTGTATGAGCGTATCACAGAGCTCCACAGCAATAAAACTCACTGTAATGTGCGGTGTGTATGAGCGTGAGTTTTATTGCCGTGGAGCTCTGTGATACACTCATACACACCGCACATTACTGTGAGTCTTATTGCTGTGGAGCTCTGTAATGTGCAGTGTGTCAGAATTGTACAGGATCTTCGTTGAATTATTCTTACAACCAGAGTGGATGTTTATATAATGAGAGGGGGGGCAATAAATTTCTGCCCCGGGCGCCCATAACTCTGGTTACGCCACTGAGGCTGCTTCAATGTATTTAACATGGCAGACATCCGTGATGCTGCACTTTAGCTAGTGCCCTCCAACAGTCAGCCCTCTTCCTGTCCTGTCTGTCTGCTGTCACTAAACCTTTTGTAAGTTCCCGTTGTGTTGCCCTCTGTGTCTTGACCGTCTGCGCCCTGTATCCAGTTTACCTTGCCTCTGTCTCTTTCCTTGTCCTACGGTCAGCCCTTTTTCTGCCTTGTCCCTCACCATTGTCCTTTCCATTTACCATAACCTCTACATGCTTTCCAATAAATCCCCATTTGGACGCTACTCAAGCGTCTGCCGGTCAATGCACCCCTGGGCTCATACACTCAGCTCAGCTCCTGCTACAGTGCGTGTGTTTAATTCAACTGAAAATAGGTTATCAAGTTATTACCATGTACAGAATGTACTTCATTTTACAGAAATTGTATTGATACATTATTTAGAAGAGAGGTGGTGTCTCCCCCTAGAGGACATAATATAAAATTGCATTTAGACAATATTGCAGTTGGCTCCTAGGCTGCAGTCAGAGGAGCGCACTTTTCACATCCATCTGACTGCATTGTTTGCTGTCCGTCTTAGCTTTTCAAAGGAGTAAAACACACGGATTAGAGAACAACACACGTGCACATTTTGTCTCAACGGATGTAGAGAAACTCCTGCAGACAGCTTATTTTTTTCTTTTTCCCAACGTCAGTCATAACTAACTGATGCTATATAACCTTTTTAGGATGGTCAAAAAATACAAACTTTGTTTGTTAAGGGAGCGCAGAAAGAACAAGTACTTGACAATCTCTCCTATATCTTAGGGATGTGCATTTCGGGTTTCGGAATTTCCACGAAATTTCCCGATTCGTGTTTTCGGATGCGGCCGATTTTCCGAAAATTTTTAGATCCGAAAACGGCAGATCCGAAAAGTTTTCCGAGCCGAAACGAAATATTTTCGAATGGACTTGAAATGTGTCAAATCGAAATTTATTGCTTTGAAACGAGGAGAACAGACGTTCCGAAAAAACGAAAATTTCCGAAATCACGAAAAGTCGATACAAAAAACGAGCAAAGTGACACGAAAAATGGTCGATATTCCGAAAAAAAATGTACACGATAAACGAGTCGAGCCGAACCGAATCGAAACAGAAATCGGTCGAAACGAGCCGAATCGAAAAGTTTAAACATCCGAAAATTCGAATCGAACCGAAAAAAAAAAATCAGTGCACAAGCCTACTATATCTCAGAAATTCTGATTATTTTCGTTTCAGTGGAATACTCTGGAATGTAAAGGCAGAAAAGACTCTCACAGCATAGGATGTTTGGTACAAAAAATGGGGTTAAATTGCAAGCAGAATAGTAGGTATCTCACTCACAAACTCAGAGCCTATAGGCTCATATTATACGCCTATAAGCCTCTGTGGGGGGCTCCTCCCATCAATCTGTTATTCTGGAAGAGCTTCTTAGACCTCAAATAGAGTAAAGAAAATATGGCGCAATACCAGAGCAAATTTGGTGATAGGCGCAGTAATTGTAGGTCTAAGATAGTGATGGACATATCCCCAAGTAAATCCACCGGAACCGGAAATACGTCATCGGAGATGGCCCCGGAACCGAGTGAGACGCAGGAGAAGGGTGAAATCACCAGATGGAACGCACGCTAATAACAGACCTTTCCGTTTGGACCCACACTTAGATAAATATCATGCAGATCGAATAAGGAGGATCCGACTGATGAAGCCCGCAGTAACAGCGAGCAAAACGCATTTCGGTTTACTCCCAAATTTATCTTGAATACCCTTGTACTTTTTATTTTTTTATATTTTATATTTTCAATTTATTTTTATTCATTTTTACTGGAATAAAACTCCCTTATTTTAATAGAACCACTTCCCTCTTTTGTTTTCCTTCTACTCTGTCACGAATCCCCCTGAATACCAGAATAGTGGTCCCTATACGTAGACCGCTCTCTACCCTTCCGATCCTTGAATGGTCGGCACAACTAGACAGATAATTAACCAGACAATAGACAAACAAGGGTAAACACCAGACAGATGTACAGAATAGAGTATTCGTTCTCCCTAGGACCTTAGTAATATAAGAGGTAGTCTGATGTGTGCTTAGGGTGCCACACAGACTGACCTCGGTACCAAAGTTAAGAGCAGAACCGTGAGAAGAGTAAATGCCAATACCAGGGGTTATACACAGGGTGGTTCGTTCGCCAATGCCAGGGGTCATACACAGAATGGTTCGTTTGCCAATGCCAGGGGTCATACACAGAATGGTTCGTTTGCCAATGCCAGGAGTCATACACAGAATGGTTCGTTCACCAATGCCAGGAGTCATACACAGAATGGTTCATTCGCCAATGCCAGGGGTCATACACAGAATGGTTCGTTCGCCAATGCCAGGGGTCATACACAGAATGGTTCAAGTCAGAAGCAAGGTCAGACACAGATATATTGCCAATAAACACAAGAGCTCTGCGGGAAGTGAATACCACGTCAGGGCACCGGCGAACTAGTGAAGCCGGGTTTTAAACCCGGCGGGTCCGCGTCATGACGCCAGGCTCCGCCCCCCGGCGTCCCACGTGAGCGCACCCGGTGGCGTTATTATTCGGCGCCTGGCCAGCGAGCAGCGAGGAATCTGCTGCCAGGCGCCCCAGAACAGGGCCATCCGTGACAGAACCCCCCTCCACGGGCGGCCACTGGACGACCCCCAGGGGCACGGGGTTGTGTCACATAGAAGGCCTTCACCAACCGAGGGGCATGGACTTCAGCAGCCGGAATCCAAGAACGATCCTCTGGACCGTAACCCACCCAATCGACCAAGTACTGTAAGGACCCCCTAGACATCCTGGCATCCAAAATGGCCTTAACCTCGAACTCCTCCTCGCCCTCCACAGAGACAGGAGGAGGTGGAGCACGGGCCTGGTGTACCGGTTACATAACAACGGTTTCAAAAGGCTAACGTGGAACACATTGTGTATCCTAATATGGGGGGCAATGCCACAAAGCATAGGAGACTGGGTTGAGTCGCCGCAGAATCTTATAGGGGCCGATATATCTAGGTGCCAACTTCATGGAAGGCACTAAGAGCTTGATATTCTGTGAAGAAGCCAAACCCTGTCCCCAACTTGATACACGGGTGCCTGCCTCCTGTGCCTGTCGGCCTTGGTTTTCTGGATGGCACTACTCTCTTCCAGTGCTCGTTTCTCTCCTCAAGTCTCTTTCAATGATGCAAATGCTCATCCAAAGCAGGAATCGTGGTATCAGGAAACGTAGCGGGGAGCACGGGAGGATCAAAACCATAAACAGTGAAGAAAGGGGAATGTCCTGTGGATTCACTCACTGCACTGTTCAAAGCATACTCTGCCCATGGTAACAGGTCTGACCAGTTATTTTGTTGTTCTGATATAAAGCACCTGAGATATTTCTCTATATTTTGGTTGGCTCGTTCTGCTGCTCCGTTGGTCTGGGGGTGATAGGCCGAAGAGAAGGATAAGTCTATCCCCACATTCTTACAAAACCCTTTCCAGAATCTGGAGACGAATTGGGTCCCCCTATCAGAGACAATCTCCAGAGGAATACCGTGTATGCGGACCACGTTAGAAATGAAAATGGGCACCAGTTCGGCTGCCGAAGGTAGTTTCCGAAGAGGAACATAATGACCCATCTTGGAGAATCGATCTATGACCGTAAGTATAACTGTATTCCCTCTTGACTCAGGTAAGTCTACTATGAAATCCATGGCTACATGCGACCATGGTCGTTCGGGGATCGGCAAAGGCTGGAGTAAACCAATGGGTGCTGTTTTGGGACTTTTATGTCTTGTGCACACCTCGCACACAGCTATGTAATCTTTAACATCTCGGCGCAATGTGGGCCACCAGAGGAGTTTACGGATACTAGACACTGTTTTGGTGATACCCATATGCCCAGAGGTTTTATTGTCATGATAAACGTTAAATATACTTCCTCTCTTTCGTTCTCAGGTACAAAGAGTTTCGTGGGAGGTTTCCCCCCAGGAGCTGCACCCTGGACGGTCTGCAACCTTTTCACTAGAGGAGACGAGACACTAATCGTGGTAGAGGCTATAATCCTTTCCTGGGTACAATGGGATGCTGATCTTGGATATTATGTTCATAAGATTCATACTACTCTCGATAAAGCGTCTGCTTTAATGTTTCTGGACCCAGGTCTATAGGTAAGCACGAAATTAAAACTTGAAAGAAACAATGACCATCTCGCTTGTCTGGAATTTAAACGTTTAGCATCTCCAATGTACGTGAGATTCTTATGATCGGTTTATGATAACGATCGGGTCCTAGACCCTCCAATAAGTATCTCCATTCTGCCAAGGCCGAGATGACTGCTAACAACTCTCTATTTCCGATGTCATAGTTCCTCTCTGCCGGGGACAATTTCCGGGAATAGAAGCCGCATGGATGCAAGGGTTTGTCGGGTGCCTCCCTTTGGGACAAGACTGCACCAAGACCTAGTTCGGAGGCGTCAACTTCTACTTGGAAAGGCAGAGCCGGATCTGGATGTCGGAGAACAGGGGCAGTAGTAAATGCTTGTTTAAGTACCTCAAAGGCTTGAGTGGCTTGAGGTGTCCATTTCTGATTTCCCACCCCTTTCTTTGTCATAGCCGTGAGGGGAGCTACCAAGGCTGAAAAGTCTTTAATGAATCTCCGATAGTAGTTAGTAACCCCAGAAACCTCTGGATGGCTTTAAGCCCTTGGGGTAGAGGCCAGTCAAGAATTGCTGAGAGTTTTTTAAGGATCCATTTGAAAACCCTCAGGGGTTATTTATAACCAAAGGAATGCACTGTTTCTATGTCGAATAAACATTTTTCTAGTTTACAATACAATCCAGCCTTCAATAGTTTTTTCAACACTTGTTTCACGTGGGCGTGATGAGTTTCCACATCAGGAGAGTATATCAGGATGTCATCCAGATATACTATGACGAACTCTTGCAGAAAATCCCTTAGGGTATCGTTTATGAGGTCCTGAAAAACGGCTGGCGCATTACATAATCCAAAGGGCATCACCAGGTATTCATAATGCCCGCTCCGTGTATTAAAAGCCGTTTTCCATTCATGCCCCTTTTTAACCTAACCAGGTTGTAAGCTCCGCGTAAATCGAGTTTCGTATATATACGGGCCCCTTTTAATCGGTCGAACAATTCTGTTATGAGAGGTATGGGATATGCATTTCTTATGTTATCCTATTCAAACCTCTATCGAATGCAAGGTCGCAGATCTCCCTCTTTTTTGGAGACAAAAAAGAAACCTGCTCCTGCTGGAGAGGAGGACCGTCTGATGAATCCTCGCTCTAGATTCTCCCTTATGTATTCCTCCATAATGTCATTTTCTTTTTGTGACAAAGGGTATACGTGTCCCCTAGGAGGCATAGTACCGGGGAGTAAATCAATAGCACAGTCGTATGGACGATGTGGTGGTAGGACCTCAGTCCTGGCTTTAGAGAACACCTCCTTTAATGCCAGATAACAGTCAGGGACCTCTGTAGATAAAGGAGGGGCTGTGGCAATATTGAGGCTACCAATCACATTGACCCTGCCTAGGCAATTAGACTGACAACTAGGACCCCAACATTTTATGTCTCTCTGGACCCATCAATAACCGGGTTGTGCTCTGTTAACCATGGAAACCCAAGAACGACAGGACATGAGGGAGATTCAATAATTTGAAATCTTATCGTTTCATGGTGCAAAACTCCTGTTTTCATACATACATCGACAGTGTCGTGAGTGATATGTGGACATGACAGGGGTTTACCATCTATGGCCTCCACCATTAGAGGCTTCTCCTTGAGAACCAGAGGTAAGAGGTTTTTGGCAGCAAAATATTTGTCCATGAAATTACCTGAGGCCCCAGAGTCTAAGAACGCCTCAGTCTTGAGGTGAACCCCCTCCCAGGTTAGGGAGATCGGTACCAGAATCCTGGATTTTTTTTTTTTCACTATCCACAAAGGAGGCATACAGAGAACCGATAACCTGGGTATTGGCTGTTCTTTGACCCGATTTGCCACTCTCCCCCTGCTAACCCTGGGTCTCTGAGGACATTGAAGGCGGAAATGATCAGCCCCTGCACAATAGAAGCAGAGCCCCTTTTCTCTTCTGTGAGCTCTTTCTGCTTCCGAAATACCCGTTTTTCCTATTTGCATAGGTTCAACGACTGGCATATCTGTTTTTTGTTCTCCGGGTTACCTGACGTACTGGTGTGTCTGGGTAATAAGGGTAAAGGAGGCAAGACCCTTCTGGGTCTGTCTCTGGGGTGTCTCCTTTTAATTTGATCGTCCATGGCTATGCAAAAATCAATCAGATGGTCCAGATTTTCTGGTAATTTTAAGGGAGCCAGCTCAAACATAAAAGCCTCGTTCAGGCCTTCGGTAAAGGCTAAGGTTAAAACGTCGTTCGGCCAAAGCACATCTGACGTCAAAGTCTTAAACTCTATGGCATAGTCGGAGACCCTCCTATTACCTTGTTTAATGTGAAACAAGGACCTACCCGCATTGGTAGCCCTTCTAGAGGGATCAAAGGTACGTTTTAACTCAGAGGTAAAACCCTCATAGTCATAGATGATGGGTTTCTTATTTTCCCACAATGCGTAGCCCATAATAAAGCTTTTTCTGTTAAATGATTAATCAGATAGCCTACTTTGGCTTTATCAGACATACAAGACCCTGGGTTATTCTCAAACAAGATCTCGAGTTGGGTCAAAAAACCCCGGCATAAGCTTGGTGTACCATCATAGCGTAAGGGTGCCTTCATACTAAGCCTATGTCTGTCAGGAGAGACCGAACTGACCCTAGGTAATACTGGGTCTGGAGGGTTTGTGGTACCTGTATTGGACCGATTTAACAGGGTTTGCAGAGCGAGAGAAATCTGGTCCATCCTATGGTCCTGCTCCTCTTGTCTGGCTGCGATACGTGCCAACTGAATAGAGAGGTCTGCGGGATCCATTGGCCCTGACGTAATGTCACGAATCCCCTGAATACCAGAATAGTGGTCCCTATACGTAGACCGCTCTCTACCCTTCCGATCCTTGAATGGTCGGCACAACTAGACAGATAATTAACCAGACAATAGACAAACAAGGGTAAACACCAGACAGATGTACAGAATAGAGTATTCGTTCTCCTAGGACCTTAGTAATATAAGAGGTAGTCTGATGTGTGCTTAGGGTGCCACACAGACTGACCTCGGTACCAAAGTTAAGAGCAGAACCGTGAGAAGAGTAAATGCCAATACCAGGGGTTATACACAGGGTGGTTCGTTCGCCAATGCCAGGGGTCATACACAGAATGGTTCGTTTGCCAATGCCAGGGGTCATACACAGAATGGTTCGTTTGCCAATGCCAGGAGTCATACACAGAATGGTTCGTTCACCAATGCCAGGAGTCATACACAGAATGGTTCGTTTGCCAATGCCAGGGGTCATACACAGAATGGTTCGTTCGCCAATGCCAGGGGTCATACACAGAATGGTTCAAGTCAGAAGCAAGGTCAGACACAGATATATTGCCAATAAACACAAGAGCTCTGCGGGAAGTGAATACCACGTCAGGGCACCGGCGAACTAGTGAAGACGGGTTTTAAACCCGGCGGGTCCGCGTCATGACGCCAGGCTCCGCCCCCCGGCGTCCCACGTGAGCGCACCCGGTGGCGTTATTATTCGGCGCCTGGCCAGCGAGCAGCGAGGAATCTGCTGCCAGGCGCCCCAGAACAGGGCCATCCGTGACATACTCCATTGACACGGATCTTGCCAACTTCCTCCTCTACAGCGGGATCATCAGCTGATATTTAAGCAAGGGTGGGACCCTCCTTACTAAGGTGGTCCAAGGCTTTGATACTGAGCCACTCAATCGGGAGGCTCAGAATCACGTGAGTAGATCGACCTACAATTACTGCGCTTATCACCAAATTTGCTCTGGTATTGCGCCATATTTTCTTTACTCTATTTGCGGTCTAAGAAGCTCTTCCAGAATAACAGATTGATGGGAGGAGCCCCCCAGAGAGGCTTAAAGGCGTATAATATGAGCCTATAGGCTCTGAGTTTGTGAGTGAGATACCTACTATTCTGCTTGCAATTTAACCCCATTTTTTGTACCAAACATACTATGCTATGAGAGTCTTTTCTGCCTTTACATTCCAGAGTATTCCACTGAAACGAAAATAATCAGAATTTCTGAGATATAGGAGAGATTGTCAAGTACTTGTTCTTTCTGCGCTCCCTTAACAAAGTTTGTATTTTTTGCTTATTTTTGGTGAAAGACACACTGGTGGTGAGCTGCAATATTGTATAAACTTTAGTAGATAAACCCGCACATTTACATTATCTGTTTAGCGCCGAAAGCACTTTACACTGAAAAGTGTTACTATTACTTTTTAGGATGGTGTCAGACGAGCGCACTATGTGCGCCTGTACTGACCTGCCTCCTGGCGTCCGTCGCAGCACTGTGAGGCTGCGACGGGGCTGGCCACACGCTGTTGTGCGCACACGAACTGCGCGTGCGACAGCGACCATGCCGCGGCCGGGCTATAAGCCTCCACATTGTAGCGATATGATGCGCATTCTACAGGGCTGCAAAGCACGATCCTCCATAGGATCAGCGAGGTGACCAGATGGGCATCAGAGTGGAAGGAACGCCCACTCTCATGGATGTTCCTTCTGCTCTTAAAAACGCTCATCTGACTCCAACCTTAGGCTGCAGTCACATAAGCAAACTGATTGCGCACAGTGCGTCCGTTGAAATGGATGCACTTTATAACGGATGAAATTGTGGTTACATTGTATCCGTTAGTTTTGACTGACGTTGAAGAAAAAGGAAAAAAAAGCAGTATGCAGGGGTTTTCTACATCCGTTGTAGCTTTTTCACATTGATGCCATTTTGGTGTCCGTTGCACGTGCGTGGCAAAGTGTGCATGTGCTTCGTGTGTTATTCTCTATTGTCTCCTTTGAAAAGCTGCGACGGACAGCAAACAGTGTGGTCGGAAAGACGCGAAAAGTGCGACCGCAACCTTTATAACCACAATCTCATCCCTTATAAAGTGCATCCGTTTCAACGGACGCACTGTGCGCACATGTGACTGCAACCTTAACAAACAAAATAACCCATATGAAGCGTCTCTGGATTCTTTAAAGAGAGAGTGGCGATTATTATAATCTTATTTTGGGTTTTATTTTTTAATAACCTTAAACGGATTACACAGCATCATTTATCATAAGCAGCACCATCTACAATACCTTGATTTAATTGGCAAGATTGTAGGAAAAAAAAAATGTTTGTCAATCCTATTTTTGGTACAAGTGCTCTTCACTCTACACAGCCAGACCAATTTAAAACACTAATTTGTCGCATTCTTCAAACGCACCATCACTTGGCTGCGATCGAGTTAACTTAAATTTGACCTATGCAGGAGAATTGCAAACTTCCTTTGTAAATGGTCACTAGTCTATGTTCCAAAATCGAATGTACATCAGTCATGTCAGGGGATGTGCTGTCACTAAGAGACGGAACCTATTAGATAGCGACTTACCAGCGACCTCGGTACGTTACCTCGATTGACCGTTAGAGGGTGCCCTCTGCCTGTCAAATACAGTGCAGTCAGTCTTGATCAGGAATAGCAAACTCTGCCCCCCCCCGATGTTTATTGCCTACAATTCCAAGAATTCTCTCACTGCAGTAAATGGCCAGAGAATCATGGGAGATACAGTTCAGAAACAGGGCCAGAGTTCGAGATCCCTGGTCTACATGCACTGTAATGACAATGGGGCGGCAGAGGTAGAGTTTTTTGAGTATGTTTGTGTGTAGGTTTATGTGTCCTGGTTATAGGAAGAAGGAGTAATTTAAGTAATTTTATTGAAAATTATGACGAACTCCGGTTCGTGGCAGCGGTTTTATGGAAAACCAAGATAAACCAATATGTTTTAAAAAATCAGGCAGCAGAAAACATACGTAACTTATTTGTGGATCCTCTTCAAAAATCCATCACAACAACCAAATAATAATATAGAATAGAGGACCACACTATAAGAAGACAAGGAAATCCTCATAGGGTGATATTGAAAAATACAGTATACAGTTGTGTTCAAAATTATTCAACCCCCACTGAAATTGAGTGTTTTGGCCAGTTTGACATTGATTTTGATCATTCAGTCATCTTGCTTACAATTAAATCAAAGAGGCACGTGTAGGTCAGACAAATATAACATTTATAATGAAATAACCACAAATGTCTTTTCTGTGCTCACATCATTATCAGTTTTATTCAACCCCCAAGTGACATTCAATCTTAGTACTTAGTACAACATCCTTTTACAGTTATAACAGCTTTTAAACGTGAAGCATAGCTTGACACCAGTGGTGTATTTAGGTTTTGTGCTGCCCTAGGCCTGACTAAACTCGTGCACCCCTAATTTAAATTTGACGCACCCCTTCCTGTCAAGGCCACACCTCTTCCTGGTTAATCCCCACCCTTCCTCTTTAAGCTCCACCTTTTCCTCTTAGAGCTCCGCCTTTTCCTCTCTTTATATTAAAAGTGGATACCAAGTGCCTACTTGTATATTTTGTATACCATTTCAAATGTATCTATTGAGATAAAGAAAATTATGAAATGTTTAAATTCAAGTATTTTTACACAGAACAGCCACGCATGTCAAGTAAACGGGATCACAGCCGCTCTAATTGGTGGAACAATAAAATCCACAGAAACGTGCACTGCATATGAGCGTATCACAGAGCTGCATAGCAATAAAACCCACAGAAATGGGCACTGTGTATGAGCATATCAGAGCTGCAAAGCAATAAAACCCACAGAAATGTGCAGTGTGTATGAGCATATCACAGAGCTCCAGGGCAATAAAACTCACAGTAATATGCAGTGTGTATCACAGAATCCACAGCAATAAAACTCCCAGCAATGCAATGTGCGGTGTGTATGAGTGCATCAGAATCCACTGCAATAAACTCCCAGCAGTGCAATGTGTGGTGTGTATGAGTGCATCAGAATCCACTGAAATAAAACTCCCAGCAAACCGAGTGTATATGAGCACACAGCAATGATTTATTCTATATTTACCGGCCTCTGTCCGCGGTAGGGCTGTGTGCAGAGTCAGCAGGTACTGTGTACAGACTCAGCAGGAGGTCCCTCCAGGCCACGTTAGGATCACGGCTGTGCCTGTGCGTGGAGCCATCTTGTCAGCAGTGGGGTGCCACTGCCAGAGGGTGCACCGTGGCTTTGATTCCCTTCCCGATGGGTGTTCAGTCCAGAATAGAGTGACAGTCCATGTTAACGAAAGGGCGGGCAGCTGCGTGCATGCGTGTCACGTGGTTCAGCCAGTCAGGTGGTACTGAGACTCAGTACCACCTGACTGGCCGGACCGAGTGTGACCTGCACGCAAGCAGCCTCACCAGGAGCCAGGCAGCTCAATGACAAATTTCTATCACTGCAGTGCTGGTTAAGGAAAGGTCCACTTTAAACAGCAGTAAGCAGACAGGGATTCATATTCTGCTGAAACCCCCCCTTACCTGCCGTTTACTGTCATCTTCTCTCTCTGGACACAAATCACATCCCCCTCCCCTCTCCTAGAGCTGCTGCGGGGCAGGGGAGGAGCTATGGAGGGGGAGAGGGGGATTTTTATTCTATTCGATTTTATTCCGTATGCAAACGCCATGCTCCGCTGCTCGTTGTTTGAGAACACAGCTCAAAGCTGACACACAGTGACAGTGGCACCTCCTAGTACCCCTAATGACACCCCAATAATCACTGGTACCTGGGGCGGCCCGCCCTCCGCCACTCCTCTAAGTACACCACTGCTCTGGTGATATGCTCACACACAAGTTTGGCGAACTGCCAGCAAGTACGGTGCTGTTTGAAGGCAGTGCAAATCCCCATAGAGAAGTAATGGTTAATCTATTCAGAGAACACCAAACAGCAGAGAAATGTCAGTGAAATGCCCTGATGTTCAGTGGTTTCAATCAGCAGGTTTATTTAGGCGAACCCCATAGGTTTCAATGTTAAAAATATTCCCGTTTTTTATGCAATATCTAATAAACCATTTATTATTTTAATCTGCAGTAAAAAGTCTTTATTATTTATTGATATTTTTTTTGTACCTTTTAGTGATTTTTCAGAATATTTTGGGCTAAATTCCCCCCCCTTTTTTTTAATAGCGGTTCTCCTTTTCTGTAACAGAACTTTTTATTATCAATCATAGGATCTTATATGTAAATTCCAGACATTTTCGTTCAGTAGTTCTTTTTGAAAACAGCAGGCCATGGGTTTGCGGTGGCAGCATACAGCGGCCGACTCCATGCACTTTGAGTACCCTGCGGTGAATGGTGAATTCACTGCAGGGCTGGGAAATTTTATTCCCCGAAGTGCAGGGAACTACAGAACACCAAAATGTTGGCGTCATTTCGGTGCTCTGTGAGTAACCCAATTAGTGGTGAGGTTTTTTGTTGCCCCCTGGAAAGTGAAAGCCTAGGCCTTGCCTACCCAGGACATACTTGAAAATTAGTGACATCTCAATGTTTCCTTCCTGGTAAAATAGTTTGCAAAAGTAAAAAAAAAAAAAAAAAAAATTTTTTTTTTTTTAGGGGTGGGGCCACCCAGCGGGCCGCCGCCCCCTGGAAAGTGCCGCCCTAGGCCTGGGCCTTGTTGGCCTAGGCCAAGATACACCAGTGCTTGACACAAGTGTCTTGCAGCGATCTACGGGTATCTTCGCCCATTCGTCATGGGCAAAAGCCTCCAGTTCAGTCACATTCTTAGGCTTGCGCACTCCAACTGCTTTCTTTAAGTCCACCAGAGGTTCTCAATCGGATTTAAGTCAGGTGACTGCGATGGCCACTCCAAAATGTTCCAGCCTTTAATCTGCAACCATGCTCTAGTGGACTTGGAGGTATGCTTGGGATCATTGTCCTGTTGAAAGGTCCAACGTCTCCCATGCCTCAGGTTTGTGACGGACTGCATCACATTGTCATCCAATATCTCCTGGTACTGAAGAGAATTCATGGTACCTTGCACACGCTGAAGCTTCCCTGTACCTGCAGAAGCAAAGCAGCCCCAAAGCATGATTGACCCCCCGCCATGCTTCACAGTAGGCAAGGTGTTCTTTTCTTCATAGGCTTGTTCTTCCTCCTCCAAAACATAGCGTTGATACATGGGCCCAACCAGTTCTAATTTAGTTTCATCAGTCCACAGAACACTATCCCAAAACTTCTGTGGTTTGTCCACATGACTTTTGGCATACTGCAGTCGATCTTCTTATTCTTTGGAGACAGCAAGGGGGTGCGCCTGGGAGTTCTGGCATGGAGGCCTTCATTACGCAGTGTGCGCCGTATTGTCTGAGCTAAAACTTCAGTACCCACATCTGACAAATCTTTTCTCAGTTCCTCAGCAGTCACACGGGGACTTTTCTCCACTCTACGCTTCAGGTAGCGCACAGCAGTCAAAGTCAGCATCTTCTTTCTGCCACGACCAGGTAGCGTTTCAACAGTGCCCTTTGCCTTGAATTTGCGAATGATGCTTCCTATGGTCTTACTTGTATGTTTAACATCTTTGCAGTCTTCTTATAGCCATGCCCTTCCTGTGAAGAGTAATCACCTCTTCTCTTGTCTTCCTGGACCATTCTCTTGACTTCACCATGTGTTGTAACCACACCAGTAAATGTCTAGAAGGAGCTGAGTATCACAGTCATTTTAAAGCTGCCTAATTGGTGCTTATTATGCTTTATTGCTGCTCCGTGACATCCACAGGTGTTTTCAATACCTGATTGAAAACACTTGAACGAACCTCTGTTCTTCAGAGTGGTAGTCTTTAAGGGGTTGAATAATTGTGTCAATGAAGAATTCACAAAAGAAACATTTACTACTGTATTACAAAACCAATTGATGTCATTTTAGTTGCATATGGTTCTTTAAAAAGTCCTTGTAGGATTTCATTCTGAATACAATTACAAATGTACACTAAATTCCCTAAAACCCTTTACAGCATTGGGGGTTGAATAATTTTGAACACAACTGTATTTATAAAATATATATAATATTGTATATTACACTACTTATATAGTCTATTCCTTTTGTTTTCTTATAGTGCGGCCGTATATTTTATATTATTATTTGGTTTTATGGAAAATCACTTGGTAGTAAAAGTATTAAGGTACACCCAAAAAAGTGTTGATATGGCTCTACATTAGGGTGTGTCCTCTGTGTTTGCCTTTTTTTGGAGGGCATAGCAGTACACACAGATATAGGTGGGGTTTATTCAGGATGTGCCGGTCTTTGCCGATGTACCAAATACTGGTGAAAACCACTGTTTCTTAAAAGAGCGAACAGCAACATCTACAATGAACAGAGGTGTGGACCAGTGGTCTTTATTTATCAAAGTCCAGGCGACACAGCATCGTCATGTGCTACTAATAGTTTGTTATGATATTCCAAAATGGCAAGGGTTAGACAAAGCCTACTGCTTCAACGAGAAGTTAAGTCCTGGCTAAAGTGACCTAAGAGACTTGGTCAGATTTTAGGTTGTTTCCACGGAGCCCAGATGGTTATTTTTGTACAGATACTGGGAACTTTTAGGCTAGGGTCAGACGAACGCATTTTTATGTTGTCTGTGAAAAAGTGCGTTCGAAGCGAACGAATGGACGCAATTTTTTCACAGAATACGTGATAGTGGTCATACTATGCGCATTTTCGTCCGTGATTTTGTACGGATCATCAATAAAACATTTTGTGTCTGGACGTTATGTTGGCCGACATTAGCAGCGTCTGACGTCCTCCAATCACAAACCGCTAGCGGACGCAGCGCACTCTACGTCAGTACCTGCGGTTTCACGTTCTCGAAAAAATGCGTTCATTTTCCACTTGCGTTGCGCAGCCGGACTTTTGTGCGACCGTTCTTCGTATATTGGCCGTCATTGCCCGGCATCTGCTGCTAGTGCGCGGTGTAAGTGCGGCTGCACGCGCGTTCGCACTGCCTCAGTCTGACCCTAGCCTTAGAATTAACAGAATAAATGTCTTCTCTCTGAGTCACACAGCACTCACTCAGGGCCGGCGCTAGTGTAAGGCAGCACAGGCGCTGCCTTACTATTCTGGCTTTCTGCCAGTTGAGGGGCGGAAAAATCTGGACCACCCAGCGACGGAGGCCTTGCAAGGATCGGGCACAAGGTTTCCCATTTACTCGGCAGCGTGTGGGATCCCACTCCCACACGCTGCACCGGAAGTAAAGGCCCTGCGGGGGTGCAGAGGAGGAGGAAGACGAGGCTGCCAGACCACAGCTTACATGGGAAGATGCTGGCCCCGCCCATCCACCCCCTTCCTCCTCACAGCAGCTAGCAGAGCCTCCCTCCCCTGCTCCTTGGCAGGAAGTGTCCAGCAGTGCAGGGTGGGGGGAGTGGAGAGAGACCAGCTGAGCTGTAACATGGAGACAGCCAGGGATTTGAATCCTAGGGTAAGTAGCAAGCAGGGGGTGTGAGTATGGGGGGTGGGGTGTGTAAGCATGGAGTGTGTGTCTGTGTGTGTGAGCATGGGTGAATGAGAGCATTGGGTGTGTGTGAGCATGGTGAGGTGGTGTGAGCATGGGAGGTGGGTGTGAGTATGGGGTGGTGGGTGTGAGTATGGGGGGTGGGTGTGTGTGTGAGGGTGATGTATGTTTGTGTGAGCAGGGGTGATGTGTGTGTGTGTGTGTGTGTGTGAGCAGGGGTGATGTGTGTGAGCAGGGGTGATGTGTGTGAGCAGGGGTGATGTGTGTGAGCAGGGGTGATGTGTGTGAGCAGGGGTGATGTGTGCGTGTGAGCAGGAGTGATGTGTGTGTGTGAGCAGGGGTGATGTGTGAGCAGGGGTGATGTGTGAGCAGGTGATGTGTGCGTGTGGCAGGGGTGATGTGTGTGTGTGAGCAGGGGTGATGTGTGAGCAGGGGTGATGTGTGTGTGTGAGCAGGG